>CALNVZ010000641.1:15035668-15054824 GCA_940671915.1 Paracentrotus lividus | reverse complement strand
AAAGCGTTACTACGAAAACAATAGTGACAAAAGATCTTCTGGATCGATTAATTCTTGTTGAAATTTTGAAACTGAATTATCATTTTCGGAATCTCGAGACCTTAGCTTTAGAGCCTTTTGTGGAGTTAGTGTGCATGTGTGTGTGTGTGTGATTCGGTGATTTTTTCGTCGATTATTTCCACTTTTCAACGCGCCGCGCCGCGCCACAACGCTACACTTTAGCATAAGCCTTATTAATTTGGTATGCTCAGTCATGATGTTGCATTGTGGTCTAGGAATTGGGACAGAATTGGGTAGTTGAGGACTTGAGGTGGTACTTTACAAGGCTGCTGGTTCGTAGTCGCTTTAAATAACACACAATCAAAACAATTCGACCTTAACAGATTTGGTAAAAACAAACAAAGAAACAAAAAATGAACTAAAAAACTTTGGGAAATATTATCAACCGATGTTTGTTGCTGGATAATGGATAAGCCGTAATACCATCTAGAGTTTGTTGTAAGATGATGCCTAATAGAAAACAAATGTTGTCTAGGTTTCGTTGCTTTTGCCAACAGGCATATTATATTCAAAGAAATGTTCCTGAATCATTATTGATAACATTGTTTGTCTTGAATTTAATACTGCGAACGTCATTCCTGGCCTGACAATGATCGCTTATGATGAATTTACATCATTCAATCGAAAGGTCACGGTTCTTGGACATTTACAGGGAAGAAAAACGGTGGTTGAGATCGCATCGCAGTCGACTTTGTGAACACAGTGTCCGAATCCTTCTCAATGTGACGACTGTGTGGATTTGGCCCATTTTTAGTGTCGGTACTGGAAAAAGTACGGCATAGTAGTGTGTTTACATTTTGTTCACACTGTCATGACTGTGTGACATTGTGTTTTTTCTTTTGCACAGTGTTACATTTTTTAGTGATACTATTCCAATCCGCCTTAGTTAAAATTTGTTTAAATTGATCATTATTATTATTATTATCTTGTTCCTTTTTTACCACAAGAGTGATTGAGTTGAGAAAAAAAAAACTTGGTTGTATAGCAATCACTGGACAATTATTCCACTGCTTTGACGACCTTTAACCGAAGATGATAACCATCTTTAAGTCAGATATTCAACCACACAACCAATAATCAGATTATTAACTATTCTGATGCTGGCAGATTATCGTTTTGCGACAATAACGTTCAGCCATTTATTAGGAACTTATTGTCCATTGTCCGGGTCCAATGAATAGTGTGATCGCATCACTCCATCAATGGTAGCAGCAATTGTTAACACTTTTTTTTTCCTCTGGCTAATGAAATATGTTCCGTAGATGGTAGACAAGTATCTTATCAATGATTCTCAAACATCCTTCCTTCAGTTGTCCATTGTAACAAATGACCAGTTCCTCGACAATAAAATTATATGAAGATAGGAACGACATCATCTCATTACAGATGGGGTAGTAATGTTTACTGTGCTCCTTTGGTTACCAATTCAATGCAAATAGTGACAGATTACAGTCTTACCCCTATAATGTTCCGCCATTTTGGCACCGGTTGTCCATTGTGTTGGTGAATTTCCCAGTGGTTGCCACTGGTAACGAAGGATTTGGCCAATAAAGAGTGGAAATTGCATCACTCCATCACTGGTATATTTTTCCATCGAAGCTGCCACTCTGGTGTTTTTACTTTCACATTACACATTCACGTAATCATGTTGCTAATGGTTGCCGACGTTAAAGATTACAAAATGGAACTGATGAAAATGACATTAATCTATCATTAATCGCCCATTCATCCCGATAAGAGCGGCACAATTCCATTGAAATTTCATGATGTTGAGCATTCATCATGTTAATGGTCTATTTGGAGTCGATATTCGTCTGATAAAGGTTCTTTGTGGCAATGATATTCACTTTCAATTATTGTTCGAGGTGCCGCTAATGGAGGTTGAGATGTAAAGAACAGAAGCTTTGTCAAATAATTTTAATAAAAATAGTGATGCCTACCTCACGCGTGACGCTCATTGATCACATCAGCTGTGACGCCACCCTACTGGTCAACGGAGACGAGGGATGCTAGTACCAGCACCGAGAAGCGGCACGAGCGTCACGCGTGAAGAAACCACATTTATTATCATAAATATCTGACAAAAGCTTTATTCGTTATCTTTCAACCTGCTTTACATGCTTTAGGCGGCACATTGACATAAATTCGAAATTTCCCTATTGACGAAGAAGAAGGACAAATAAAACTTGTGGTCCCATCTTGTATTCTCTGTCATCCCCCTTACTTATTTCTCTCTCTCTCTCTCTCTCTTTCTCTTTCTCTCTCTCCTATCTCTCCTCGATGATAGCACCTTGAAATTGAAAACTCCCTTACCCCTATTACAGTCTACCTCAAATTGTTAGTAGTTGTTGCCGTGGTGACGAAATGCGAATTAGGATGGCATCTCGTTGATACTCATAGGCCATTCAAGACGTTCCTCCTCCTGCCCAGCGATGATTTTCACACCTCGTCAGACGCGTTGTAAATCGAAATATTTGGGTATGGAGACACTAAAAGTTTCAAATCTCAAAAGAGAAGAGAAGATCAGATTTTAAAGTATGCGTTAATGTGTTGCCGTTAAACGGAAACATATACAGTACATTACTGATACATTTCTGATAAATGTCATACACAGATCGTTAGGTTTAGAAGTAGCTACACGTGTTCCAACTACATGAAGCAATGACAGATCCCTGATATGTATGTATATATATATATATATATATATATATATATATATATATATATATATATATATATATATATATATATATATATTTATATATTATATTGTATATAAAAAGCAATCTCTCTCTCTCTCTCTCTTTCTTTCCCTTTTTTTTTCTTTCTCCTCCCTTTCTCTTTCTCTCCCTCTTCTCCCTCTCTTTAAAGCAAAAACAAAATAGAAAATAAAAATAAAAAACATTTGTCAGAGGTGCACTTTACAGTTTGAATTTACAACGAGTCATGAGGATTTAATTATCGATAGTACCCAACCAGATCCTTTACTTTGTTTCAAAACAAAATGGTGTCGAGGGGTTTTCCCCCTGATGTCAATGTTCTTTCTCTTTATCATGTTTATCGATTTATTTCTTTCACAAGCATCGACGTGAATTAATTATAAAGGAGATCAATATACAATACTCTTTACCATTCAGTGATACATATGTCCCAGAGAAGGAATGCAACTTGTTATGACTTGTCAATCATTTTGTTCCACAAGTCAGATGGGTATTGTCTTTTCAGTTCTGTTGTGTATTCCAAAACTCTCTATGAAAGCACGATATATTTCATCAAACATCACGTTCGGGGTATCGAGCAAAACGAAAAAGGTTTGTTCCACCACGTACATTTTTGTTTAATGAAGACGAGTTTAAATCACGTATATCAAAGTGTCATCAATCGATAGTCAAAGACCGTTGAGAATTTAATTCACCAAATATAAGAATCTTTCTTTTCAAATTTGAAGCTAATGAAAAGTACACATTTCATTCCCTATATAATTATATACAAAGGTGTAAAAAGTGCCCTCTTTCAAGAATAAATAAATGAATGAATAAATAAGTAAACAACAAAGAACCAAAACAAAAACATGTGGTGTTTATTAGAGTAGTGAAAGTGTTTAAATATAAAAGCAATACCATGTGCTATTAATTTTTCTCCTAAATGATCATTTCCTGTCAAATATACAAATATGTAACGTACATTTATTTAGACCTCAATCACTACTCAATTTTATAAGTATATTTGATATTATTTGATATTTGATAGTATTATTTGATTATTATGTGTGAATATGTTCAGTACAGTTCAATTATGCAGTGAAAATCAATATGCTTTGCGTAATGTTTGCAATGTTATTTGGCTCGAGAAGTAGCACGATTATTACCCAAGCGGTGAGCGCCCTTAAATGAGGTTACTAAACTAACATCTATACAGTCACAGCAATAATTATTATTGTTTTGATTACTATCTATTGATATGATAAAAAGATGGATAATTTCAAGAATGAGAATTATGATAATAATTTTTTTTAAAAGACAGTGGTGTTAACAAAACCAAAAGGGGTGTTGATAAATTAACCACAGTAATGATAATGACATTTGATATTATTAATAATAACAGTACAATAACATTCAATCATTCTCTAAAAGTAATGATGATAGTAATATGATAATAATAATAACAATTTTATCACTCCTCCCTCCAGAGGTAAAGAAATATGGTTATTGTACTTCGGAAATACAAATAAAGAGCACTGTTGTGAGTGAAAATATTCTATCAACGGTATATATAATCCACAAAATTTGAAGAGGGTTCTATCATCCAAAACGGGTAAAAAGTAATATCAGTTATTTAAGATAATAATAAAATAAATATTTGATAGGAAAATGTCTTTATATTTACTTTATAAACTAAAAGTGATGCTACTGAAGTGAAACAGACCAGCGAACAACTATTGAAAAAAAAAATAGGAATTCATTTGCCATGTAGATTTCATCTCATGTATTAAAAAATGCCCTTATATGGAACTAAAATTAATAGCAGGAATAAAGCAAAGATGCTTTATTCAAATGACTATGATATTAATAAATAAATAAATAATCAATTAAAATAAGAATCTCTTTTAGCTTTAGCATTTATGACGTCGCTCAAAATAGCATGCCATCCAGCCGACAATCCATTTTTATACGATTATTACGTGACGGAGACAAAATAGACCATCTCCTTTGGGTTGTCGCTGGGCGAAAAATGATAACGGATTACTTGAAGATTTTAAGCTATTTTTCAACACTTAATACCACCGTGACTGCTTTAAGAGTCGATCAGACTAGGAAAATTAAGAAAAAGAGGTGTGAAGAAGAAAAAGTGCATGTTTGAATTACAAGACTGGCTTGGCGATTATCAAAGGCACGTTTTACACTCGAGCCTTTTGCGCTGAATTTGGACCATCGGCATGTCCAGAATTAAATCGGACTCCTTAACCGATATCCGCCTTTTTGCAGATCGATATTCTTCTTCTTCTTCTTCTTTTCTCGCTGTCTTTAATTCCTCTTCTCCGTCTCTCTCTCTCTCTGTCTCTCTCTATTATACATCCCATTCATTGTTTAGTTCTCAACCTCTCTCTCTGTCTCCCTCAATCTTTCTTTCTCCCCCCCCCCTCTCTCTCTCTCTCTCTCTCTCTCTCTCTATCTCTATCTCTTTCTCTCTCTTTTCTATCTATCTCTCTCCCTCTCCTCTTTATCTCTCTCTCTTTAAATTACATCATCATTTATCCCGTGCTACTTTTCCCTATTTTCCTTGATACGATTTTTGCAGCCATAATCATTGGTGTGCCTATTATTCTTCTCTCCTCTTCTTAATTTTCTCTTTTTTCCTTCTATCTTCCATAGGAAATATCGATATATTTTGTTTTATATTAAATTATCTTAACTATAGGAATTATCGATATATTTTGTTTTATATTATATTATCTGAAATATAGGAAATATCGATATATATATATATATATACATATATATTTTTTTAAATATTATATTATCTCAAATATAGGAAATATCGATATATTTTGTTTTATTTTATTTTATCTTAAATATAGGAATTATCTATATATTTTGTTTTGTATCATATCATCTGAAATATAGGAATAATCGATATATTTTGATATGCAGTTAAATAATTTTGTAGATTGTTTTATTGAAATGTTATATTGCACGATTTTTCATTGTTCAAATGTACATATGATTTCTGTGGAAATGAAAAATAACGTTTAATTGAATGGAATTGAATCTTAATTCTCTTTTACATACAAAACATATGCCATATGCTAAATCTTTGTATTTGATTTTTGATTTTTTGTTTTCTTCAATTTTTCATTTATTTATTCATTTCTTTTTTAATTTCCATATTTATTCATTTATTTATGCATTTATTCATTTATTCGTCTATTTATTCATTTATGTATTTATTTCATCATTTATCAGGTATGTTATAGCATCGCAGTTATCTTTACCTTCCTCGTTCCTTATAGTCCTCATTCTCTCTTCCCCCTCACATCCCCCATTAAGATGTCAGGACTAATTTGTCCTCTGCTTTATCATTTTCATTATCAATTTTTTCATGCCCTCTTCTGTCTGCCCCCCCCCCCCTCTATCTCTCTTTCTCTGTGCCGGACTCTAATTCACTCTCATCCTTTCACTGTAGTTTGATTACCAACGTTTTCTTGTGGTGCCCTCTTCTTATTGAGAAAGACAAACTCGACGCGACCAAGAATAAAAGCATTCAAATGCATTAACCGATTTCGGTAATCCGATAGCTCGAACCGATCAATATCGAATGACTTGAACGTTTAAAGACTTAAAGCACAACCTTGAGGCTTTCAGGCCTGCATTTACAAAGGTAAAGTTAAGTCATGGTTTAAATCTGTGGTTTAACTATACGTATCAAAATTTGACACAATGTCGAAAAGTAGATGTTCAATTTATCACAATTTTTGGTACTGAAGCTATTAAAAACTGTCTGGGAATGATAAATACAAAAGTATTCCTAACCATAACGATTCCACTTTCCACGATTTACCACTGTTAATTTTCTCTTGTCGTGTCATACAGGGACGTAGCTTTGCAATTGAAAATGGTATTCAACGTTACTCGAATATACCCATAAATACCGGCAAATATCTTGAGCAAAGATCAGCTGGATTTACGTTTACAATGCCAGACATATTTATTCATAACTAAAGATCAGTACTTTTCTGAGACGTTCATTTTGCCATGAATGTGACAAAAATGCTGGCTTTGCATCTAAAGCAGGATCACATAGACGTATTCTTCGCTAGACATGCTACTACAATATCATAGTGACCTTCCTTCACAAAGGTGTCCTAATTTAAGCCTTGGCTTAAATCTGTGGTTTAACTTTTGGCAGCAAAATATGACACAATCTCGACCAGTAGATGTTCGATTTATCAAAATGTTTGGTACTGAAACTATTAAAAACTGTCTGGGAAAGTTTTCCTAACCATTAAAGTATGATTCCAGAACCCAGTAAACTGGTAAGGAACATAAACGTAGACAGATTTCTCACATTTGGCTCACCATAGTCAAATCACCGATTCAAGCTATGGCTTATTTAGTTCACCTTTGTCAATACGGGCTTTATAGTCTAAAACACCTCATAAGCAAAACCCTAAGGATGGCATCTCGTTGGATGCGCATTTCAATGTCAAATGTAGTAAAACTGCGGTGAAACCTAGTCTGCGAGATAAAGAGTATAGTTTCGAATTCAGCACCGTATTTTACGTTTATTACGTTTTTGACTGATAAGGGGTCCTGTACACTATGGCAAAACAACCAGAACTGAGCAGAAACATGCTGGGTACTTCGTGAATATAATGAGATGATGCCATCATTTGATTGAAAAAATGTTTAATGATTAATGGCGGTTCTATGACAAGTACCCCCGGACAGCTACCCTGCCAAAAACCATCCTCTAGCTATACACCTAACCCTCACACCCTATTCTAGGGGTAGTTGTCCTATGGGGTTATTTGTCAGGGGTAGTTTGCCCTGATAACGGATAATGAGTGTTCATTCTTACTTTTTTTTAAGTTAGGCGTACATTCTAAACTCTGTGTATTAACACGTTTATCCATGAAGTTCACATGCCAGTGCATGGCAGAACAAGACCCGCATAGCTGTGTATAGATACCATGTCTCGCCGCTCTACATTTACTAATAGAATAATCGAAATGTGGAAGTGGCACTATATAGGTCAATTGAACCTTATTTGGAAATGGGTGAGGAATTGATTGAAACTGTCACGACGGAATGCACGCTACGAGAACTAGTCGTCTAAAAACATATTGGTTTGGCTTAATCTTTCATCTATCTATGCAGTAAATATAGATTACAAATCTCATATTCCCGACAAAGATGCTCCAACTTTTAATAACTGGTTTATAAGTTCACCGAAAGTAGGGCAGCCTACAATAGAAATGAAAAAACACCTTTCTGACTTCACTATCTGAAGACAAAGTAGAACAATGACCTGAATCAAAAACAAAATTTGGGAATAATTTGTTCATCAATAAAATACGAATAATCAAGATAATAAATATCCAAAAATACAATTTTGCCTGCATTAAAATATTTAATTCTGATTGTCACTAAATAATCGACTACCATCTCTCAAATAAACTGGATAAACACACTTAAAACTAATTCATGCAGTCCACTCCTTGGATTTATTAACTAATTGCAGAGGGGATAACCATACTTTAAACGCGGTTATTCACTCATTGCATGGCGAGAGCACCGCCAACGTTTAAAGCACGAAAAATTCGTTTTACGTGGTGGCCGTCAATACGAAACGGCGCCAGGGGCAAAGCGCATTTACAGTCACGTGGTGCATGCCATGATGACCATCACGCGCGAGATACGGGGGGAATAGTGGTTACTATTACCAAAGTGTGATTGAATCGTGACGCCTTTTAGCGCTAATTGACACAATCCCCGACCATCCCGCCGGATGTTGTCCTTTCGTTGGAGGTCGTGCTTTCGGGCGCAGTACACCCATAGACAGAACCTCAAACACACACACACACACACACACACACAAACACACACACACCCACTCGCCCACACAAACCCATTAATGATATCGTGACTTCTGGTGGTCTTTCAGAACCCAACAAGTTGCGTTTGATTTTTATGTTTGTGTGAGTGAAACATCTGAGGATCCAAAAGGGCGAATGTGGTACGTTTCCGAGCAGCTGCGAAGAAATAATAATTTCATTATTTTATAGAATTTGATCTGAACTATGCAATATCTTGTATTAAGAAGATGATTTACTTTTAATCACTATGAATTTGGAAGAATATATCTAGGAATAATGTGTCCTTGTGAGTGTTCAAAAACAGCGCAATCAGATGAAATAGGTTTGATAAAGTTGGGAGGTCTTGCCCTATGTCAGTAGTGCTCCCGCAATAGCATATTTTCTCTCTATTTCATTATTTTGTCCAACCCATTCACCGTGGCATTTTCAATTTTTGTCACATTATATGTCGAGAAAATGGCGCACTTGAATGGGATTACATTTCATTGTAGAGGATTCCAAACGTATATTCAAATGAATACGTGAAGGTTTCCCAGAATTTATTTCTTTTGTCATTTATCTTTATTGCGTGGAATATATCTAACAAATTGAAAGATGAGGATTGATTACATGACGAATGGATGCTGAAATAGAAATAGGTATCTATTTTTTCATGTTTGTCCAGTATTTGGATCTAGTATTGACATTTTGTTTTATACTTTTGTGAAACCCATGAAATTTCCCATTCGAAAAAGTTACATGTAAACATGGTAAAGGCGTTATCGTTTATCGTTGTGTCTTACTTTCAACATCGCTGTTGGTATAACAAAGCATTTAGGGGGAAATATGCTATATGACTTGATAACAAAGAACTTCTTTATATCTCCGAAGGTAATATACTCGTATTATAGATTTCCGTTACATCTTAAGAAAACAAAAGTGACATGATACAAATACCTGGTTCTCGGTGCAAAATTAAGAAAAATTCATTTCGACATATAACATTTAGCTTGATTATTCTTGAAATAAAAAGAAGAAAGAAAATTGGTCAGTGTATCATTTAAGTCTTCTTTTCCTACTTCTCGCGGGTCCTTTCTCTCCATTTTCTGTTCGCTTGATCATTTCATCTGTTTTAACATTTAAAGTGGGCATAAAATAAGATATAAACAATTACCGATATACTGCTATAAACGTGATTAAATAGACAAAAACATTTTAGAAATGCATTCTGTGGTTCCAGTTAGCTGCCTGATTAAATAATGTCAGATATCGATTTTCAGGTAATGGATCGCTAAATTGTATCATGGTGTATTTTATTGATGTCATTGTCCTTGCTAACAGTTAAACATTTGGAAGAGTAGACAACATTGGCCTGAATTCTACCCTTTTTTTTCTGATGTTCGTTTAATGTTTTCAATATATTGATATTTGACATTTGATTGATTTAATTTGTCTCTACTACGCGTAGGTCAGATCGCATCGACGCAAAACTAGATTTTCTTCATTTTTGTTAGCTTGAACGAAGTTCTGGCAGAGACGTTATCACTTTCGTAATGTTTTCCCGTTGATCTGTTCGTTTGCGTTTAGATGTGTTAAAGTTTTTGTGTTTTAACTTTGTGACCAGTGTCAGGGAATTTCGTCTTGAAAACATTTGCTCTAGGAATATAGGTTTGGTGCCGATCATGATGGCACCTCGAACTTTCAGGTCTGAGATTTGAGACGGTTCCTGCAGCCAGTTGGTCATTGTTCGGAGGAAACATTGTAACAGGGGTTCAGGAGATTGGTGACGTCTCAGTACACACATCTTACACGTCGAAATCATTTCCCGATTCGCATCGTGATCGTTCTCGCGAAGGCATATGTTTTTTACAGGCCACTGCACCCGTCGAATCTGTACTATTTGGGACAGGGTCGATCGCCGGAACATAACTGGATGTAGCAAGGTGGGAGGAGAAGCCGATTGAGTCGAAAGGAAGCTTGAGTCTTTGAAACATACTCAGAGTTGGTGAGTGGGTGACATCAGTGCCCATCGGACCAATGAATCTCTTGCACCTTTTGGATATTGCCCTTGTCTTATTAATTCAATCTTCAAAGACGCGTTTCCATGTCCGTTATCGCTCATGTGTCATCCTATTGGCGGTCAATGTTGCCATGCGCCAGGTTCCGTTACCGGATAAAGGTACCGAGGATTGTTAGGAATAGACGACAGCCGTTTGATTGGACACAACATAGAAGCTCTGGCGAACGTTACACTTCGTGATACCGCTTCAGTACGAGTACGTTGTAATCAGCCATGTCGGTCGCTCTTACAGAAACGATGAGCGAATAGTAGCAACCTACTTGGGCCTAGAGGATTTCTCAAAATCCTGGGTGGAGATTATCGTGGTATGCTAATGCCGCTGGTCCATCGATGCACTGCCGAAAGTACAGCTCGAATGTTTGGTGCTAATTAACACTGTGCCGACCATGAATTTTCAGCATGCTGTAAGCGTGAGGGGTGTAAATCGATTAGTGCGGCATCAGGTATGTTCTTCAATCACGAATGGTCGGCAGTGGGACAGTTTCTAAATGGTGCTTGGGTGCTACGAAGCCATCGATAATACAAGGCTTGATACACACTTGTCCTAACATACGATCAGAACAATACCATGCCACTCAAAAGAATACTTCCCGTAGTCGACAGTGCTGTAGAACTTATACAACTGCTTTTTCAATTTAGCATGAAGTTTCCGTCTTTTTGGTCTTGGTGCACCAAAATATCTAATGTATTCGTCCTTTTAGAGATTTTTTGAAGACTGTCATGGCCCAGATATAAATGAAATGCTATCACTTGACTTTTTACGTGTAAACTCTTAGAATATCACTTTACGCGAGCGTTATGATGACCTAGAACGACCTGAAGGCTTTCAGACAGGCCATTGTTTTAGAGCTTTTGCTCAGAGTCGATGGTCGTAAATAGTCGGTGTTTTTTTTCTCTCGTGTGCCGCAGTTTATTACATTTAGAAAAATAATCTCGTTGAATTTGCCTGCTTTCTAATAATGAACCAAAAGAAGCAATAAAATGAGTTTATAGGCATACATCATGTGGATTTCGAGATGGCACGCATTTTATTTTCTTTAAAAATATTGTGAATTGATATTATATAGAAACTACAGTTCTTCGGAAAGAAAGCTTATTATGGAGCCTCTAAATAGATGTTATCTACAGCCTGTACAATTTAGCTATTTTTGTATACAACTGAGATAGACGACATAGTACGACTGGACGCCCTTCCGTTTTAAAGATTGCGGTAGACGTTCGGAATACCTGTTAACTCACAACAATCTTTTAAAACGCACGTAGTCAGTAACAAAGCTTAGGAATAAAAAAGGAATAACATTTTTTCCATGTATCCTTTTTTTTTTAATGTTTTGTTTCCAATGATATTATCGTGATGCTGTCCATATACTGTACCTTCCAGGCTGTTCAGTTAAGCGTTGCTTGAAGCCGTTACTTGTAAGTGTTCCGGACTCCTTGTGTCGCGTTTTGAGGTTATTTATGAGAAGATATGATTGAGCTGCTCAATTATTGTGTACAATGTCGACACAGTAAACAAAAATTCTGGATACGAGAACGAATTTTCTCAGTATGAATGAAACACTGGTGACATGCCGTGATGTGTTTTCTGAGATTTCTCTGTTGTAATGCAGCATTTTGGTTTTGAAGGAGAAATATCGAATCGGTAAGGTATTTCCATCGAGCTGATCTTATGCGCTTCATAATTTGCAGTGCTGTGTCTTAAATGACTTTACTATCCGTAAGAGATCACATATTTTTTTCATTATTCTGAAATAAAGATGATTACATTAATTAACGCTTTAAGATCTGATTGTGGGTTATAATCTACTAAAACTAAGTCATCACAACTCCCAATTTTTAAAAAGTACAAGAATCAACTTTGGCCTTTCGTTCTGTCGTTTGCAAAAGCTTAAATTGGTTAGTCGTTGACAACCCATTTTTCTACTTTTAAGTATTATTAAAGATGAAATAATGAAATGTACAAGATGAAAAACTATTACAAGTAAAATATTTTTTATATATCGCAAGGTACAGACGTTCTTTGGCACCTGTTTCAGCTAATGTGACTATGCATGGTGATATGGTGACAATGGCATGAAGATATATGGACACGTGCATTTGATTTTTTCCTTCTTTGATCGCTGAAGAGTGATATGGCAGAAGCAGAAGTTGGACGCCAGAGATTGAAAGAATTTTTTGAGATCGTTCTCGAGAACGATGATGGGTGGCTTCGAGAATGTCACTAGGGTGTATGGAATCTTTCAGTTTTCCGGAGTGCCACCGTTTCCCGATACTGAACTTGTCTTCTCGGAATGTCCGTTCTTATGTTGATAGATATACATTCGTGGCCTGCATTTCCGTGCTCTTTTTCTCCATTCTTATATTTCTACATTTCTTTTCCATTTTTTTTTCCTGTATTTAATCTGCATTCCTGTATAGAATACACCGTTAAAAACTGACCGACGGTGAATATGTATAAGTTGGAATGTAACCAGATACTGTGGGCGTTTTGCATATTCGTGTGAAATTGTCGTAATCGTGGATTTGTTTCTTTATTTTTTGTTTTCATGTTGTAATTGGTTATTGCAATCCCGCTATGAACATTGGTTTCATTTTTTCTTTTCTTTTTCTTGGTTTGCAGTCTCCTTCTTTCCTTTGAGTTAACTTTATATACATTTTTTATATGAATGGTTGAAATTTGTTTTTGGTTTAACGTAATCGTATATGTAGGTCTGTGTATTACTGACTGTACTTGTATGCCAAATCTTGTGATTATATTTTGTTTGAAATAAAGAGCAGATAGTTGATTGACTGCATTTTATTTTAAAACGCAAATCAGTTGGTCTCTGAACGCGTCACAAGGGGTGTGATATATTCGCCCTGAGAGATGCTGTAGCATATCGGTGCATTTTCGCTTTATTCAGATTTGTACACTTAAATTCAATTGCTGCGATGTATTTTTTTTCTCGGGGGGGGGGGTTAAGTATCACACACACAAATCAAGAAAAAATCAAAGGTGATATCACATCCCACATTTGTATCAGGAGTTATATTAGTTTGATTGGTAATTGCCGGTCGACGTTACTCCTAATAAAATGTTATCAATGAAAATTGATTGCTCTAGCATTTCTTGTAACAATATCATCGAATTGGTCCTATACTCCTGCAATTGTTTGATGATCCATGGGAATGCAAAGTTGACAGTACTAAACGAACTTAACGTCAAATGTCATGTGTGCCACACCCACGTCATCGTAATGCGCAAGAGAACCGTATTTTCTTTGCAACTGCCTCAATAGAAAGGTGTGAGTATTATTGCTCTCAAGCATGGAAAAATCGCTTGCTTGAGAATTTGAGTGGCAAATGCATTTAATGTGTCATGTGTTATCTAGTTGAATGGATGCAATGTTTCATGATGTTAGATGGCAATGTTGTGGCCTAATGGTAAGTGGCCTAATAGCAAGAAAATCTTGACACTCGTTTGGACGTAGGAGTTCTCCAACTTTGATATTGATGGACTAGGCGTCTGAGCTGTCAGTCGGGTAGCCACAGATTGGAACACGTAAGAAGGTAAAAGTCAATGTGCACTAGGCGGAATATGGAATTAATACAAAGGTGCTTTAAAAATGACATTAGTTTTGCAATAAGGAATGATTATTCTTCCTTAGTTCTCATTTTAATCGAGGTTTGTAATATTTCATGAATTCCGAGTTGTGCATGGCTTCATTCCTTTAGATGTTTACGTTGTGTTTTAATCACTAAGTGTCAGCTGTAATTAAAAAGGAATTGTGATGGGGGGGAGGTGTTGCCCTGCTGTCATGTTCCTATTGTAATTGCAGAACAGTCATGTTCCTTTTGTATATGTTACATGTGTAGGAAATTTGTACAACGGCATGAATATTTTTGATGATTCGCATCAGAAATTTTCCAATCTGTAATATACTGTAGTATAACTCAAACAATGAATCCCTTGCACGAGAGCATTCTTAATATTTGTATTTTTCTCTGTTCAAGAATTGTTTAATTAAGGTCATGTTTGAAGGTGAACGACACAGTTATTAGAACCCCCTCCCCCTCCTTGCCCAAGAAAATAAATAAATAGGAAACTAAAAATAGTTATATATGGATTTTTCGTGATTTTCAAGGTTATATAATTTTTGGGCAGCACAGTCAATCAGGTCCTGGTACACAGTTAGACTGAGGAAGGGATCGCACATAATTCCTTTCCACCGTTGCTCTCTCTTCTCTCCTCGCCTTCCTCTTCGTCCTCTCGTCTGTACCGATGTGTATCTCTCTTCGTGAGTATTTGCATTTTATCTGTGATCTCGTCGTCTGTCGAGTTCGAAGATGTCTCTCTTCTCTTCGTCTCTCCTGTTCGCTACTTGTCTTCTGCTTAATAATAATCTGCAGCAGTAGATCTGTTTGGTTTGACCTACATCTCAGTTTCAACATGTTATTTATATATAGTTACAGCACAAAGATGAGGTTATTAAAATAACAATCGTCACAATATGAGGAGAATCGTAGCACGTACTTTGCTGAAAAATGAGAACAAGCAATCAAAGTAACCGTGCGAGAATTTCATTTGGAAATTGATCTTGTGTGTTACCTTTGTACACCTTTAAGTGCACGCTCGGGGTAAATTTTCTCAAAACACCACAAGTATGCTAACATCACATATATTATTAAAATGAAATGGAACTGTTGGCATCAGAAGCGCTGCTCGCTAGAAAGGGGACACGAACTTTAATCCTAAATCAGTACCAGGTATCACATCGCAAATTAGAGTCTTATAATGCGCCAATGGCTTAATGAATCTGCCCTTCCTTTTAATGTCAGCTTCGATTCGAAAGCTGGTCTTTCATATTTCACTAATATCGCCGTTGATTGGAGAGTAAGAGCAAGGTTTGCGTCGAATAGAATGACCATGCGTAACGTGAGTAGCGACTAATCATTGTTGTGTTATTGGCGTATTAAGTTTTCATAAGGCCTGCTATGATTTAATTAGATCACCGCGGATTGAAGTTTAATTATGGTTCTGCGTTCCCTTGGGGGAGGCAAGTTGCTATACCACGCAATCCGCTCTGTTGATCGTGCAGTGTAATATTTAGGGGAAGGGCCGAAGTTTCTACGTGGTCTTGGTGGGGGAGTGGAGGCGCATGGGGGTTGCTTGGATCTAACGAAAGTGGAAAATGGGGCAGATTTCACACGAGAATTAATAGGGTCAACGAAATAAGCACCAACTATGTAAGAGCAAACTTGATTTAGCATGGATATTCATTCAAGAGGTTTACTATTTGTAGCAGTGATGTGTAAAATAGCGAATAGAAAGGAAGTGTTTACTTAAAAAACAAAGGAGGTGGGAGATTGAAAATATTCACTCTTAAAGGATGGGATATCAGTAAAGAGTGAATTTACAGTAAAATTCGAGCGAACGAGTAAATTCGGAATGAAAATACATATTTTTCACTCATTTGGAGTGACCACCGAAATCTCTCGAACGTCTCGATTGATCCCTGAGGTCCCTCAAAAATGAGTGGAAATGGATCGAAAACTTTTTCAATAGTTCGTGTGTGTGTGTGTGAGGGTGTGTGCGTGCGTGTGTTTTGTGTTGTTGTTTTTTTAGAGGGAGTACGAACAAAAAATACTGTTTGTCACTCACTATGCTCACAGTCCCTGGATAGGATAGGAAACATTCGTTTTCTTTCATGCAGTCATGTCATTCTGTCAGACACGCCAATTTTATTGGTGATTCAATATTATGACATTTAGCGTGGCTTTTATTTCATGACATTTCAGCTTTTTAAGGAATTATTTCCACATAGGTACCGAATGTTTTCACATTGATCGAGTGTGGCAAATGCATAATGATGACTTGTCAAAGGTTAGGAAGTGGCTCCGATTCGTACATTAATTTGTCATCATTCTCTCTCTCTCTCTCTTCATCTCTCTCTCTCTCTCTCTCTCTCTCTCTCTCTCTCTCTCTCTCTCTCTCTCTCTCTCTCTATATATATATATATATGCACACACATCTCTTTCTCTGTCCCTCCGTCTTTCTCGGTTTTTTTTTTCTCTCTCTCTCTCTCTCTCTCTCTCTCTCTCTCCCGCTTCCACTTTTGTCACAGCCGCGCTCACTCACCTTTTCTCTCCTTCCCTTTTCCAACCCGCTTCCAACCAGCCTATTTCGTTCTTCTTTATCTTGCCATGTCTCTCCGTTGTCTCTCTCTCTCTCTCTCTCTCTCTTTCTCTTTCTCTTCTGTTGAGCATTCATCTTCATCTTTAAATTTCCTCCTTCCCCATAATAATTCCCCTGAATCTTCATTCTCACCATCACATTCAAGTATACTATGCAATAAACGCTTATGCTCTGATTAAGAACTGCTCAATAATTCAGAATCCTTCCCCTATCTCACCAACATGAACGCGTCTAAGCATGGATGATTCATCGTCCATCTTTACAGAACACAAAAAATATCCATCAATGTCGGGCATGTTCACATAAAGATGAAAACTTTCTAATCGAACAAATCATACGTGGCTTAAAACATAAATCTTATTCGTTTGTTTTGCGGATGTGGACTCTTTTGTTAGGTGTCGCACGATTGTCGTACCGTAAAAAGTTGGCACCTTTCCCTTAAGTCCTTGCTGGAAAGAACACAGTGCGCCACATTGGCCTGTATTCTGAACAAGAGATTAACTTTGTACAGAGTTTAAATTTGCACTGGAGGTGTCGGACAATAGGATCGCACAATAGCGCTGCACAAACACAGCGCGATCCTAAACCTCCATGTAAACTTAAACTCTGGCTTAGGATCCGGGACATTGTGTTCACAGTGTGTCGAAATCATAGTTTACTCTCACTGTGAAAATATGTCACGACCATCAAAAGATTTTAACAGTGTTAAGATGTTTTTCACATTGTGCGATACTGCGTTCCTTACTGAATGGTACAAATAATCGACTTGAAGGTATGATTTTGGTCCGTAAAAGGAGGATATCAAGACATCGTTTGGAAATAAGAAATAATGTGTTTATAGTCTTTTCGTCCTTATAGGGGCTAAATATTAATATTGTGTACCCGCCTGTTAAAAGATATTTATCACAACAATAGCCCCCTTCCTTTTTCCTTGTCTGAGATACCCCTCATAGACCCCCCTCTCCTATCATAAAGATCTTAAACTAATTACAGCCGATGTAGAAGGCCTGCGGGTGCAGGATTCTATACCACAATGAGGACAATCAGCAAGGAATCACGGCCGGAGAGCGCTAAGTGTTTGTGCAAATACAGCGGGCTTTACGCGCCCACTAGAGACCATGCCGAGAATGTCAAGGAAATACCAAAGAACCTTTCCTACTTCAGGCCTCAGTCATACGACGTAAGCGACTACCAGTCAACCACCGAAGGACAACACCTTGGCCATTCGCTATACAACGGCATAGTCCGATCAAAATTTAGTAAAGTGTTCTCGGTATGACTTTAGAATTACACGCGCAAGGGGAAGAGAAAGTTGCTGGCTGCTACGTGTATGCAAGTTTGGAATGATATTGTTTGCAGGGACCTGGATATGGTATGTGGGTATTGTCTGAGGAGTTCAGTGAAACAATTGAAATTAAGGCTCTCCGGAAAGTGAAATCGATAAGATCTACTTGTTGAAGATTCTAGCCGCGTATAATGTCGATAACTAAATATGCCACTCTACATTTAGAGTATGTGAACTTTCACTCCAAATTGATAATTAATCAATAATTGAATGGGTTTTAGCTTAGCCTCACTCCTTTACAAAGTGAGACTGTTTTCTACCCAAAATCTATGTAGGCTACATAATTATCATTTCCGCTTGATGAAGCGATTGAGTATGTTGTACGCATCATGGGGAGACCAAGATATGCATGTGTTGAAATTGGATAGTCACAAGAGAATCTGTAAAATGAACTAGAAAAGGAGTTGTACCTTTTTTTTAAAAACACTTTGCTATAATTATTGAACGTCACTCCATGTTGAGAGCTGTTTCAGTGTTTGACACTAAAAGAGTAAAGTGCTTTATTTAATCTCAGGAACACTGTACACTGTAAACAGTACGCCTTGTATTCAGTTTCCTTACTTTGCCTTTTCAAGGAACTTTTGTACTTAAAAAATGAAAATTGCAGCACCGAATATATATTTCACCCTAAGACGAACATTAAACAACTATCTTTCCTCTATACGGGGCGAGTTTCTTCAGTTCGAGCGATTTACACTATACCGCAACTTAAATACAGCGTCATTCAGAAATCGTGCTATATACGATCTACGGTAGATGTGAACACAGTTAAAATTTCAGAAGCTAGAAAAAGGCTACTTAAACCCTTATAGAATCAGGAAATGTAATGTAAATTGTATTGATAGTCCCATTCGTAAGATTTTCATGTAGGGATGAGGGTTGACAGGTGCTTTGCCGTAAATGGTGATATAATTTAGTAGG
>CALNVZ010000641.1:14999430-15019194 GCA_940671915.1 Paracentrotus lividus | reverse complement strand
TTTTATACAACTTTGGGGACATCTCTCCCGCACCCCCCCCCTCCCCCTCTACCCCCGATCGAATTCAATTTGTTCGTGGCATTGATAAACGAGAAACTCCTTTCTCTTTTAACATCCTAAAACAACATAATGGACTGATGTAGTCTGCAAATTAATCCTCCACTTGAAAAATAATAGGACGACACGTTTCCTTCTAAGATGAAAATTGAACGTCAATATTATCTCGAAAATCGGAAGCCTGAGGGCATCGTGAAATGTTCCTCTTAAGCGTCACTTCGAGGGGAACTAAAGCGTGCTTGACTCGCAGCTAATTGACAGGTCTAAATAGCTAACTCATTACTTTAGAGGAAATTGATATGTATAAGTAGCTATCCTTTTGCGCATCTTAAGATTATTCGACTGGAGACAAACTGTCACGAAAATTCATATTTTCTTTTGATTTTTTCATAAGGAAGGTATCAATATTTAGATGGATTGCTTACAACTAAATTCAGACGAAGTATAGAAACGATTTCCGTTTAATTTTAAGACAAATTGAAGACTTCACACAATATTGGTTACAAATTGTTCTCGGGTTTTCTGTCTCTTTGTCTCCCTTTTATTCTGTTTTTTTTTTTTTTTCTGAGGGGAATTTCTATCCCCCTGAAAATCTCACCATCCTCAAAATGACCAGTTCAAATCGATTAATATTATTGAGATAGGTTACAAAACCTTTCATCGAAAACGGGTATCATTTCATGACAAAAATCATTTGACATTAATGCAACTGTCGGGCCGTGAGTTTTAAATGCCTCAAGGCTAGGCATTTTATGTATTTTTAAAGAACATCCTTACATAGGCTTGTCAATGACGATCCTGAGGAGATTCGAGCCTAGGGTCACCAGCTTTAAATTCTTAATAATATGTTCTTCTAATGATCAATCCTTTACCCAATCACTTAAGACAACTTTCATATTTTCAGTGTCACGTCAACACAGGGCGTATCCAGGATTTCCAATAGGGGGGCGCAAGGAAATTTTTATCGCCGTCGGGGAAGGGGAGGGGTTCTTCTAATTCATATTGTACATGAATTCCACATTTTTTTTTCAATTATCACAAAAGTTACATAGTTTCTATACCCTAAGACAATGTATGTTGCGTAGAAACCTATTTATGTGTGGCATATAATACCTTCTGAATTGGAATCTGCGAGCGCGAACGAGAGTCGAAAATGTTGAGGTTTTTAAAGTTATATGAAATAAATAAAGGGGATTTTCTAGTACTAGAAAATGGTAGATTATTGTGTATAATAGACCAAATTTAGTATCCGCGAGCGCGAAGCGCGAGCTGAAAATTTTTTAAAGGTAAAAATTGGAGTTATTATTTGCTGCATTATGATTTGGTATCAGCGAGCGCGAAGCGCGAAGCTGAAATTTTTTTAAGGTAAAATTAGAACTATTATTGTGCATTGATTTGGTGTCAGCGAGCGCGAAGCGCGAGCCGAAAATTTGGGGTTAGAATTTTTTTAAGGTAAAATTTAGAGTTATTATTGTGCATTTGATTTGGCATCAGCGAGCGCGAAGCGCGAGCCAAAATTTGGGGTTTCAAAAAGTATTTGAATTAATAAAGGGGTACTTTCTAATAAACCCATGAGGCCAACTATGTTTCCAAGGAGGCCGAGGGCCCCAGGGAGCAGAGGCCCAGAGGCCTCTTTTCTTTGTGAAATTTTGAAACTTTAGTTTTAAATATTTTACTTTTCGTCACTAATGTATTTCTTTTTTCTTAAAAAAAAGGGCGTTTGAGCAATTATTGCAAAATACAATATGAGAAAAGTCGGCCTCGTGGCCCTCCCCACATTAAAGGCCTTTAGTTATGGTCGTTTAGAACCAAATTCCCTTCTCTTTCTTTCTTTCTTCTTTTCTTTCCCTTTTTCCTTCTTTCTCCCTTTTCTCCTCCTTTTTTTTTTTTTTAGTCGGCCAATAGGGGGGCGCGCGCCTTGTTGCGCCCCCCCCTGGATACGCCCCTGCGTCAAGAACTTGAAAATAAAAATCTCAGTGGTAGTTCGTGAGTGAAATCTACGTTCTTCGAGTACGAGGAATTGAGATGTTTATAAATTATGCGTTGCCTGGAAAAGTTGATATTCCGCTTCAACTTTTCGTTTCCTCAATTAGCATTTAGAGAGAATTCTAAGGCCGTGAAGATCTCATCTTGTATCAGCAGAATGACAAATACAAAAAATGCTCCTTTTAATATAAAGTCATTGGTACAGCCGGGGATATGTGTTATTTTCTTTGGATATTCGTATGTTAATAGTTTTAAAAGGTAAGGAGGAGGATATGGGTGTTAACTCTGTCAAAATGATAGGTAAACGTGGTTCGTAATCAGTTGACGATTTCGTTATGGCTCTTGGGCCCGGTGACCCGACATTTGCTCCTGCGACAATTGCTCCGGGCTTTATTTCGTCTAAGATATAGGGTTAGGGTTAGGGTTGTAATAGGGATTTATATTAGGTTTAGGGTTAGGTTTAGGGTAGGGTATAGTGTAAAGTCCCTGGTTGAAGTTAGTCATTCGATTAGTGTATGGAATTTATAGCGGAGCAATTGTCGCCGGAGCATATGTCATGGATTCCTTGGGCCCGTATTCACCAAGGTGTGATAAGTTAAACCATAGCTTAAATTTGTGGTTTAACTATGGCTAGCAGAAGGTGACACAATCCAGAAAGTAAATGTAAGAGTTATCAGAACATTTGGTACTGAAACTGTTAAAACTGCTGGAGAATAATAAGTACAAAAGGTTTCCCCATCCATTACTGGATTCCAGAATTCCAGAATCCAGTAGACGTGTAAGGGGGCCGTCACACTGAGGTCGTTCTATAACGTTCTATAACGTTCTTGCCCGTTCTTTAAAAAAAATGCTGAACGGGGTTTGGTCGGGTTGGAACTTATAACTTTGAAAAATAAGTTCTTGAATACGATACTAGGCAGTTCATAAATAGTTCTCGTTACGTCAATTCCGTCTTTATCGCGTCCGCAATACGTTTGTATCCAGTTTAGACCGAGTAAACAGCTCGTTCACTCTATACCGTTCGTAGCACGTCCAAACCGTCACTAAAGTGCCTATGCGCAGCATGATAAAAGTTAGGTACCATGTTCGTAGTACGTCCTTCTCGTTCAGAGTAAGTCCTACCCGTTTAAGGAACGTTGTCACTACGTTTAATTTTAGAACTGGAAGCCAGTACGATTTTTTTGAACATGTTAAAAAAAATCGGAATGCCTTTCCGTTCTCTCCGTTCGGGCCCGTTCGCCAAGTTCGTAAACAGATTGTAAACGGTCTGTACTAGATTCTAAAAGGTCTGTACTACGTTCAGTCCGTTTGTAAACAGATTGAGCCCGTTCAACAAGAACTACCAAGAACGCAGTGAGAACTAGCTCAGTGTGACGGGAATTATGACATTCCGTTCTGTTTAAAAATTGAAACGTATTGCTATCCAAGCCCGTGCTATAAAGTCCTGGGCAGATTGAAATAGGTCTCAAGTACGTCCACTCCGTGTGTACATAGATTAAGCCCGTTCTGCAATAATTTCAATAACATGGTAAGAAATTGTTCAGTGTGATAGTAGTATAAGCGAATAGATCAGCTATTTGATTGCCACACATTAATTGTTACAATTACAGAAATCTCACAACTTTTAGAATAAATACGAAAAACGGTCATTGGTCCGAAAAAGAACGCGTACATTTAACCTAATTATTTCTGGATAAAGATGAACAACGTTCGTATACAGTCCTCAATAAGTCCATCACGTCTTTGCCTCGTCTGCAGTCCGTTTGTATCTAGTTAAAATCGGGTGAAAATGACCGTTTCCACGAAACAGAGCCCGTCCAAACCCGTCCCCAGTTCGTTTCAACCCGTTCTTAATCAGTTCCAACTCGTTTCCAATGCGTTTCGTCCCGACCTAACTAGTTCTGGGTCGTTTTTAATCCGTCAAAATCCGTTCTTACTCGTTCTTACGTCGACCAAACGGCCTCTAGAAAGTTCATCTCGTTCTTACTGCGTCATTATCCGTGGCTAGAACGTGTTGAACGTAAATGCGTGTCCGTTTCCCATAAAAAAAACCTAGCCCGTTTTTGCCAGACCTCATGCGTCTTCGTAACTTCAAGCTGATAATGAATATACAATGCTCGTTTTTAAGACGTCCTAGCACATCTTTAGTACGATTTAAGAACGGCAATTTCGTTTGTAGTACGTCCATCTCGTTTCAGGTACGTTGCCATCCCGTTAAATTTTAGGACGAGATGGGCGCCCGATTTTTTTAAACACTTTTTTGACAATCCGACCTAGCTAGTCCATGAAGTTCGTAAACAGATCGTAAGAAGTATTTACTACGTCCACTCAGTTTACACACAGACTATGCCCGTTCGGCAAAATTTGCAAGGACGTAGTAGGAACGAGCTCAGTGTGACGGGGGTATAAGGAAAATGAAACGTATAGACAGCAATTTGCTAGCCATAGTTATAATAAACCGCAGATTAAAGCTATGGCTTAACTTAGGACACCTTTGTGAATACGGGTCATGGAGTTGTAGCTAGTCTTAGATATACATACAGGGAACGCTTTCTGTTCGCTTCTCCTGCACGTTCACATAATATGCAAAGGCTACGGTGTCACCTAATTCTTCTATCCCATAAAATGACGTTATGTATACGCGCATGGTCTAATCCGTCTAAAACCAGTTCGTGCAATTACCTTTTGGTCTAATTCGCCTATTAACTATTTTGCCTAATTCTCATTTCGTCCAATGTCCATTTCATCTAATGTTCACTTGGTCTAACACCACTAAGACAAAAATGCAATTAGACAATTTGGCTATTAGACAAATCGGAAATCGGACCAAGTTGTCGTTAGACCATGTGAGAATTAAACAAAGTATGTATTGGACCTCTGGGAAATTAAACCAAATTGTTAGTTGACCAAATAGGTTTAGCCCATGTGGTATTAGACTAACAGAGAATTGGACAACTGCTGTTAGAAAAAAATTATATAAACCCTCTCTACGGTTGCTTCCAATCCCACGACCTGTTCACTCTCTTGGCGTAATCCGTGCCCAGTACAACAATTACACTATAATGGATTTTTTTTTTTAAAGAATCATCATCAGTAAATCAAGGATGTTGCCCTAATCCCCTGCCCCACTTAATAATATTGACATAATCCTTAGGAAGTAAATTCCTGGATGTACAATCCTTTTTGGATTAATGTGTTCGCCAGTCGAGACACGTCGATAGGATTATCCTGATCCCATTTCAAAAGTTCGTATGCATTAACATGATTAAAGCCGTATGGGTAAACATTATACATTCTGTACACTGTTAAAACGCTGTGTAAAAAAAAGTGTTGTTTAAAAAAAGTTGTGTAAGATTCTTAAACAGCAGTTGATTAAACTTTAAACAACAGGTGTTGAGTAATGACTATACACAAGAGTTGGAAACAAAATTTTCCTTTGGGCAACGTAGGGCCAACAGGTTACCTTGAAAGCCAAAATGTATCATTTTTCTTTCCTTTGAATTATGTTGGTGACTATCACATTTTGTTTCAAAGCAAATTATTTTTTAAAGATAGTCCTTTTTCGGCATGTTCGGCAAATAAGGTGTGTATTATTTTATGAAATATTCATAAACCATCATATATTGTTTAACACAATAAATGACACAATATTGATGATTTGTTTTATTCATTGCCAGAAGTTTTTCTTTTATTGTTATTTTTTTTTAACGATATTTTACTCTTGTCTTCGAAATATATGTTGAAGTTATATGAACGAAGGAGAAATTAAAATCAAATCAAATCAGAATATATATTACTCACCCTTCTAAACCTTGATTTTGTTTGACCCTTCAGAAACATTTAATCGGATGTGTGAAAGTGATGGCTCTTGGGAGATCAGTATTCGTTACCAACAATGCTTCAAGACAGACGTTGATGAGAAGTCATTCACCCTGAATGCAACAGATGAGCAGTTACAGGTAATATATCTACCTTAAGGTGGTATATCACTTCGTGGAGACGCCTCCGCGATGTAAACGTTTCCGCGACGGATAAAAAGTATTAGAGACGTCACCGAAACTTAGGAGACGTCTCGGGGACGTCTCCTAAAAGTTTTTGCGACAAAAACTGTCGCAAAGCAGTTTCAAAGAACCGTCTCAAAGTAGTTTCCGCGACTCATGAAACGTCTTGGAGAAGTCTCCGCGACGTCTCCAAAAATCCGTCTCAAAGTTGTTTCAAACCCGCCTCAAAGTTGTTTCAAATAGGTCTCAAAGTTGTTTCAAAGTATTTTCCTCGAAGTGAGATGCCACCCTTAAGGCCACCGCTTGTGTAATAAAACGTCATAACGCCTGATGCGGGTATTTAGAAATAGAACATCATACTGTGCAGAGTTCTAAATCATTGCTGGAATACTTACATGTTCAAATGAGGGATAATGTAACCTCCTTATTAAAATAAAAGCGAATTCAATATCTAACCGTAATGACGTCATAGCAATCCCACGATTGGCTACGATTTCAAACCAATTTGCCCTTTACTCCTAAATAAAGGCTTGCAATTTTCCGAAATTCTATATCAATATTCTTACAGTTAATGTGAACCTCTAATGATAAGATTCTATTCATTCATACTTTCGGAAAATAAGCAAAATGCGATTTGTTCCAAAATCGGATCGTAGACCAGTCGTAAGGTGTGCGGTGGCCTTTAGTCTTTGGTTTCGCATAGAGATAATACATGCACATTATCATTTTGGGCTGTGTATTTATTATGTCATTAGATAAATTATTGGTGTGAGATGTGCGGAGGTAATGGTCTCTCACTTTTGCTGTGGTTCAGAAATTTAGCTTCAAGGCAGGTATTTCAAGTGATTTTCACGAATTCTGCGATCAGCAAATTATGATCCAATCCCCATGAAATCTGAAAACCCCAGCTCTTTAAGATATATCGGCTATGAGGTTGCACAATCGTACTGCGTTCAGAAACTAAACAAGTTTAACTTATTTCATAAATATTGTTTTACATCAAACTTGTTTGATTTTTTCAAGGGTAGTTCAACATTTTGATTCTCTTTCAAATGGCAGCATCCCCCCCCCCCCAGATTTTTCGAGTCATTGACATTTCACGAAATGAAAGACTCGCACCTGTAATTTTGTTTAAAGGTGGACCGAAAAATTCTGACCTCGGCTTAATGCGCACATTATTTCATTCTGATATCTTCTTACGCATTAAAAGAAACCTGATGGAAAATCTGTAAATATTGTGTTAGTCCTCATGAATTACTGCACTTTTGTGAGTCCCAACATCCAAATCGTGGTCTCACGTTATATTTTACTTTCATCACAAACGTGGTGAATAGTCATGGTCAAATGAATGCAATTTGAGACGGGAAAATCAAATTAGTGATTGTTTTTAGCCGTATAGCCTTGGGTCGTACTATACGACGTAGTAATTGGTATCCTTAAGTTTGTGTGACGCACATGTCCAAACATCATCACATTTTTCTTAAATTTCCTCTTTTTGGCGTGTTTATTCTCGAGATTAATCGAGATTGAGGTTGGGTGGTCTAGAGGAGAAGTTAGGGGACTGTCGATAACAAAGTTAAGGTTCGAATTTTTACTGCATTCTTAGCTTCGTTCGGCTAGACATTAATCTATAATATTTTGTTGCAGGCGACACAGGCATCAGTGGATGAAATATTCATTTTATGTCTCTGATTCTTTAGGGTGCTATCTCACTTCGCGGAAACAAAATTGAGACAGATTTGCCCGCATGGCATTGCACTATATCTGTCTCCGCGACAGATTTTTGTGTGCTACAATAGACAGATCTAGTACAATGGCATGCTGGCCAATCCGTCCTTTGTACCACGTAACCTTTTGTACGTGGGACAAACGATTTCGTGGCAGAAAAAGAGGAGACAATGCCATGTTGGCAAATCTGTCTCAATTTTGTTTCCGCGAAGTGAGATAGCACCCTTACAGAGCATTGCGGCTAGAACCTTAACGTTAAGGAGTGACTTTAATTCCAACCCTCCAATATATTATATTCAATGCATATCAATTCTAGTTGTAAACTTAAGAGGAAGAGGGCGCTATCCCTCTACGCAAATCAAACGCTGCCATAGACATTTTGTATTTTGCACAGTTTTTTCACTTTGTTTTCTTGATTATGGCGAGCAACTACCTTTTTCAAAGAAATGATCAACTTGAATAAGTACGCTAAGAGTCTTTTTTTTCAAAAAATAGGAATAACTTACTGAAAGGAGAAAAAAAGTCCTGTCACTTGTGTCAATTCGAAATCCTATCAGATCAAATTCCTGTACAATATGGCCAATTTTGCTCTCAAATAGCTCATACGCCACATAATTATCTTCCTGGATAACGCATAATTATATTACAGCTTAATGAATCAAGCCGTTTTTAAAAAGCTTGAATTCTCACCTTTCCAGAGATGGTAAATTCATTTCGATTGGTTAAGAAAAAGTCCTGTCAACTTTGAACATATCACAATAGAATCTTTACTCGATGGGTCGATATTTCCGCATATCACATGCATATCGCATGTGGACGGCGTCCTTCGCAGAGGTGACAAGATCACATACTTATATCAATAATCGTTTGGAACATCAATCTATGTGAAATAAAGATTCTGATTACAACTTCATCACAATAATGTATAAGCTTGCCCAAATGTGTATTTCTCCCATCTGGTCTGGATAATCTATTAACTAACAACATGATAAAAGTTCATTAATTTCTTTCATCTCCATGTACGAGGAGATTGCTGAACCGAACAGATAATACCATTCCAGCTGCAGGGAAGTCTTCTTAAGCGAGTTTTTGTGAGCTAATTTATTATTGCAGCCAGCTGTATAAGATTTCTACGCTTGTCAAGTCGTATTTCCAACGTCGCTTCGTTGCGTCTGCCTCTTAGATAAATGGACGCGCCTTGTTTAATTACGATATAATGCCGCACATTGGTATACGTTAACTTTACATTTTACATAGAGTAGAATTGATATGCACTCTCTATAATGTAAACAAAAGTGAAAGGCGCTAAAAAAAGGAGTAAAATTTCACTCCAACAATGAGTTAAATGAGAGACAACTAAACATTGGTTATACGCACAGATTGTTATTATTATACACCTCGTAGGAGAAATATCCCGCCGATAAATATTGAGTGGAAAATGAGCTCAGTGTTTTAGCATTTGCGACGACTGGACTCCAATTTACTCCAGTCCGAGTGATTTAATTGCCACCCGACTTAGGGTGAAAGTTATTTCACGCTAATACAGAGTGGAAAATTCCCTCGCTTCAGATACAAACGAAACATCACAAGTGAATTAATGAGGAAAAAATCATTCCAACGTTATGAACTTTTGAATGTGTTATAGGTACTTTACATTATTGTCGAGCATTATCTGATTATATTCAGTACAGTCCTCGAGATATTTGTTCAAAATGGGCCAAATAAAGCGCATTTTAGCCATTATAGTTTTGAACTAGGTTAATCAAGTATCTGCCCCTGGATAAAATTTTAACCAGGGAATTTGTTGATTTCTATCTATCATATTAAGGGCCTGAATCGAAGGGTATATTTGAGTTATTATCATGGAAGGAATTAGAACAGGAATTAATCAAGGAAAAATTATATAGGTCATGAAATGCGTGAATATGGAAAATAAGAAATAAACTATAGGTGAAAGAGGTCGAAATAAGATGCAGAGATTAATTCAAATGGACCAATGGATGTAGCAAGATAAAAATGAAAGTAGTATCTAAAAAAAAAGTTGATTATATTTTAACTGACCAAAATATATGGCTGGTTATTAGTAACGAAAGGAACTTTCGATTTAAGTCATAACCCCGTGAACTAATTAGTATTGAGGTATGCCTAATTAAAGTCGACGTGGTTTCGACCCCGTGACTCTCTGTATAAGTGCAGAAATACTACTCTAATTCTATGCCATAGCGCCTCCACCAGTTAAGTACATCATGTAGAGAAGTAGTTAGATCCAGGAGAACCGAATCAGGAGAGTGGCGGGTCTAGGGGGGAGGGGTTAAAAGGGGGTTTACACCCCCTCCCCCCTCAATTGGGCTGTTAAAAAAAAAATAGAAAGAAAAGGTAAGAAAGAAAGAAGAGGAGGGAGAAGAAAAATACCTTTATCATCAAACATTGAGCAGGGTGTTAAAGTAAAATCAACAACGATTCACATAAGATACGGATGAAAACCAGATGATCATTTGCTCAAATTGCGAAAGCCGGGAGACAAAATGAATTATTAAAAAAAAAAAAAAAAAAAAACTATCAAAAAAACGAAAGAAAGCCAAGGAAGGCATAAGTAGTTTGTTGCAGCAATACTGCAATATAAACATTGTTAATTTTGGCTTCACTACTTTATTGAATAGCTAATTGAAATCATTGGCCTCTCTTTTATTTTTCATTTCTTTAGTTTTATTACGGTGTTATCAATGGAGCAAAGTTGATGGAATTAGTGGGTCTCTTCCTGTCATGGATCGGACTAATGGTGGCGTTGTTCATTTTTTACTATTTCAGGTAAGAAGAATAATATTCTCAAAATTCTCTTTCTTTCAAGTTCCTCGCACTAGCCTAAAATGAGGCTGGGGTGCACATAAAAAAAAATGGCGTTACCCAAGTATCCCTCTCTCTCTATATCTATCTATATATCTCTCTTTCTGTTTCTCTAATGTAATATCTCGGCTTGACTTCTGTAATAATCTTTTGTATGGTCTTCCTGAAAATGAAATTCAGAAATTACAAAGAATCCAGGCTGGTAACTTGCACTCGACTTCGTCGTGATCACATTACCCCAATCTTAGAAAAACTACATTGGCTTCCAACAAGACAGCGTATTGAGTTTAAGATCTTGAAATTGGTGTTTTTATGTTTGCATGAATTAGGCCCTGATTATTTGCAAGAATTGATTACTAAATACTGTCCTGCTAGAAACCTACGATCACAATCAAAATCTCAGTTGGTTTCTCGCACTGTGTGCACATTATTTTACGGTGCAAGATCTTTCCAGCAAGCTTCCTACATGTCCTAAGAGTTATCATGGAATAAACTCCCAATGAACCTCAAACAAACTGATACCATAGAGAATTTCAAAAGTCTCTTGAAAACACATCTCTTCTATTAATTGAAATAACAAGTTAATTTATTTTATGTCAAAGTATTCTTCTTTTTCTTCTGTAGTATGTCCTATTGTTCCTTTCCTTTTTTTTCTTTCTAAGCGTATATGGACTTAAATTCATTTTTTTTTTTGTGATATGCGCTCTCAAGAATGGTTCATTATTATTATTATTATTATTATTATTATTATTATCTCTATATCTCTCTTTCTTCTACTCCCCTTTCCTATTCATCCTTCCTACTCTTTATTCTTGAAATTACTTTATAAATTCCTCACATGGTTAATTACGTCATAATTTAGTTGCTTATTTTTTTAAATCTTTGTCCTTGAAAGTGTTTAAAATCGTCTGACCTATGTAATAGAACAGAACACTTTTATTGATATTTCGTGTTTTTGTTTTTGTTTGTTTGTTTGTTTGTTGTTGTTGTTGTTTTTTTTTGGGGAGGGGTACAATTCTATAATTATAAGCCCTATTTACACGTTGGAAATATTTATTTTGTTTGTCTGTTTTCTGTTTTTGTGCATCCTGAGAAGATACAATTTTCATGGCAGTTGTGATGATAAATCGATGCCATACCTGTTCAGTACATAAATGTGTTGCTAGTCATGCTAGTTGCTGACATCTCTCAGGTTAAATGTAAAGCGCCCTTCCTAAAAACGATTATCAATGTCTGGCCTGGATTTGCTGAAGGGGCGTATCAAACCATACAGTCAAGGGATTGGCAATGTGTTTACCTCAGAGATACGTTGCCTCTCTAACCTTGACAAGAAAAGTCTAACTCTATCCTCTGCTCCAGCAGAGCACCCCCGGTCACAAACTGTACCTTATACCGTTCCCTCGAAATCTATTCCACTCTGTAAAATGTTTACCGCTGCTCGCATCAGGGAAATCCTACACCGAAACCTATACGTGGGCTCACGGCAAATAAGAAATCCGGAGTACAAAATCAATGGCCACCTTCGTTAAGATTTTGTAACCTCATTTTGTTCTACAAAGATAGTTCGCTTCGACATTATCCTGTTTATATTCTTTTGGCGGGATTTTAGGCAAAAATAAAACTGTGAATGAATATTTCATAAATGTAAAGTCTTCGCAAATTTTGATGAAGGACACATTAAAATGATGATCAGAAGCCTGGAGATAGGGATAACGTGTAAATAGAATGGAGAGAATAAGAAGGGTCAGGGGTACTACTAAAAAAAAAAAAAAAAAAAAAAAAAAAAAAAAAAAAACCTTGGACGTGTTCGTCCCTGGCGCAAGTGCGCATGATCAGTCTGATAAGCCATTTTGTTTTTGTTTTTTGTTTTTGTTTTGTTGCCTTTCTTAAAAGTTGGTGGTTTATTACGTTTTTTTTTTTTTTTTTTTTCAGGGTTATGCGAAGGAATTTAGAGTCGCACTTACAAGAAGGGTAAAGGGGGTAGGGTATAGAATTTAACAAAGTTGGAACAAATGTCGTTGGAGAAAAGCTTCACCTCCCGGCCTTGCTTTGTTGTCGGTCATATTTGTGGTCTATTAAAGGGGAATTTTACCCTAAAATTGTATAGGTTTTAAAAAATGCAGGAAGAAATTTGAGTGAAGTTTGAAAAAAAAAAAAAAAAAAATAGCGAAGTACGAATATTTAAGTTTTGATTCTGTTACGTCACGTGCGATATGTTTTATTTATGTAAAATCCATAAATTTGTCTTTTTTATGATGTTTGATAAATGAATGGGTCAATTTGATAGAGGCATGGATATTAGCATAGGTTTGATGATATAATAATAATAATAATAATAATAATAATATAATATAATAATAATAATATAATAATAATAATAATAATATAATAATAATAATAATAATAATAATAATAATAAATAATAATAATAATATAATTAATAATAATAATAATAATAATAATATATGATAATAATGATAATAATAATAATCCATATTCTTCTGAAAATAACACTATTTTTATGGAATTTACATTATGATACACATAGGATCGAGAGCAGCTTGCACTTGTCGTCACAGAATCAAAGTTTTAAATATTTATTACTTCGCTATTGTTTGGTCGATTTTCTTCAAGTCTTGACTTATATTTTTCTTCATTTTTAGAACCAATTTAAACCTAGGGTGTACTTTCCCTTAAATATAATGAGAGCTCATTTCCAAAAGGTCTTACATCCATTTTCCATCAAAATTCAATTTTTTTTTTTTTTTTTTTTTTTTTTTTTTTAATATATATAAATCTTCTCATTTTTTAACACCTCTTCACACTGTTACAAACAGAAAGCTGAATTTCCAATAGGAAGGGTGAAAAAATTACTTTAAAAATCATTTCCTATCCAAAAGTTACTACATCATCCATTTCAGTTCGCTTCCAAAAGGTACTACATCCACTTTTATGTAGTCCCATGTATTTGTTTTTATTGCATGTAAATAGTGCGTAGTTGGTTGGGTTCGCCAGAGCGTCAGTGAAAATTTGAAAAAATTATGTACTCAATGCAAAGTTTGATTTTTTTTTAAATATGGCATCTATTTTACGCTTATATGAAATAGTACAAAATGATCCTTTTTGAATAAAAAAATTTGCTGAGGTACATTGTAATTTACATACCGTCGGCCTAATGCCAAAAGGGCCTTACCATTTTAGTATGTGTACATTATGAATGGCCTTTAAAAACGTTAAGGCCCTTCTGGCATGAAGCCAACGATACTCTGAGACATATCATTTCCAAAAGGTACTATATCCATCAGAACAAAAAAAAAAAAAAAAAATCATTTTACAGAAAAACTTGTAGACATAGATTGTTAATTAGACTGGTTTCCCTTTAGTATCATGAAGTAGAACAATCTGTAAAAGTTTAATTCCAAACAGACACTCCTATAAACGAAAAAAAAAAAAAAAACGTGTTTTGCTCCGAACTAACAAATGGATGTAGTACCTTTTGGAAATGACCTCTTCGAATAGAACCGACAACCGTCGGGTAATAAATGAAATTACTATTTTTTCGCATTTGGTAGAAATCTTCGATGTCATCGGACGAAGATCCATCAGCATCTTTTCATCGCCTTCATCTTCCGTCTCACTATCGAGATCATCCTTGGTGTGGACGTTTCAACAGCAAGCTCAACGCTGCTCAGGGTTACGAAACGGATAACAGCATTCATAATGTGGTAGGTAGAAACCGATACGAAGCTTCAAGAATGCAGAAATTAGTACTTTTTATCATTTTGTTTTGTTGCTTTGATTTATTTACCAACAACAACAAGATGAAAAAGACAATACAATACATTTCAATATATCGATAATAATATTAGCTGGTAAAAGGAGTCAGAATAATAGCACAAGTGCTATCGATCCTGACCCCTCACAACAAGACCGTATCCGGACAACTACCTCCTGGAAATTACCCCCCCCCAGGACAACTGCCCCCGAAATAGGGTTTGTGTTAAATGTAGAGTTAGGGGTAGATTTTTGACAGGGTAGTTGTCCGGGAGTAGTTGTCCAGGGGGAGCTGTCCAAATGCTCCATGGATATATATATTTTTTAATTGTTCTTATTCAAAAATATATTTTAGACAGTGACACATGTTATTCACACTAGAACTGAACGCCCCGTTTTACAAAATGTTTCTTCATACTTTCAAGAGGTTGTATATTTTATAAACAGTCTGCAGCTCATTTTGTTTTTATGACAACTCATTTCGCAACAATCACGCCAATGGCACATGAAGTTCACAAAAGGAACTCAAAACCTTTGATTTAATAATCAGCTTTATTCAGCTATGTAACTGATAACTTGAATGCATGAAGCCTGCTTTTGGAAAACCCCAACTAGTAGTTCTGCACTTTATATTCCTTTATTTTTATTGCCATTAGCCATGATGTCAATTTTCAAAAGGGTTTTGCCTAATGGGAAAAACAATCCTCCCCAGATATTTGAATGAAACTTTAGGATTAAACAAAATTTAGAGCGAGCATCAGATGGCACTCTTAGAAGTTATTGCTCTTTTTCTTTACATTTTGATTTTCTTCTCGTCGATAATTCCCTACATGTACAAGTCCCAAAAGAAAAACGTCAGTAATATGCTAGATATCAAATATCATGTTTCATTTTTTGGAAATATTTTGGTGATTAGTTCTTAAACTTCACAAGAAAACATGAAAGTTTTAAAATATCGTGAGTGAGGGGGGGGGGAGAGAGAGAGGAGGGTTCAAAATTAAATCGCAACAAAAGTCTTTCTACCTCTAAACACGTCCGAACTTTTATTTGAACCCCCCCCCACCCCCTCCAGTGTGCTTTTAGTTTTTCAGATATGTTATTTGAGACATAAGCATCATTCTCTCATCATGCTTACTGGTAGGTTTGATTCAATTGAATTAAATTAAAATTTTAATTGTCCATAACAGACTGCCAACCAGTTTTTATAATACATGTTTAATATATTCAAGAAAACAATTAAAAAAACTAATCAATACTATATACAGAACGATGTGTATAACATTAAATATTTAGATGTTAATCATTTTCCTCTCCCCGTCGTATTTTCTTCCTACAGGCAGCGCTCTGTAAAACCTTCGAAGTTCTCCGAGAATACACGAGAATTTGCACTTTCGCTTGGATGTTCATCGAAGGTATCTACCTCAATACGTTACTCTCTTCGGCTGTTTTCGGAACTCCGAAGTTTGTCCTCTTTTACGTCATCGGTTGGGGTAAGTAGTTCCGAAGTTTTTATCCTCCAAATCGTATCTCAAATTTTTTCCGCATGAAAAACAAAATAACTACATAATTATTTAGAGGTACATATACAAAACCTGAGCAAAAAGTTGAAATGCCTTTTTAAAGGGCGTTGTGGTGAAGAGAAATATTTTCTGCCCATGCGCAGCTGTAACACTTAAAGTCCTACATTTGCTTTTGTTTTCTCCTGTTTCGTTTTTCATTTTCTCGCGTTTATGTTGAGCCTTGGGATGAATCTTTAATTTTTTATTCAAGAAAAGTGTTTAAAACTTTCTTAAATTCTTGGCCATTTTCAGGTAGGGGAGGGTATCAATCAAGTAAATTACTTGTTGTTGATATCACAAAACTGGCCATTTTCGAAAATCTTACGTTTACTGACGAACTTGCCTTCGGCTTATTCGGCTTACCATACAATCATGTTAAGATGTGTGTTTGTTTAAAAGTAAACAATTTGAAAACTTCAATTATTGTTATCTTACGGCTATTAGATTAGATTAGTTTTCCCGTATTTTCAAACAATTTGACTTCATCAGAAAGGAGCTTGAATATTTATTGATATGGTAATGAAAAACATTCCTTGAAGCTCATTTAACGTATCGGTAACTAAAAATAGATATATATTGTGAAACTGTGAAAAGTATTTTATTGAGCGAAACAATTGCTGTTCCTTCAATGGGTTATAATAAATTTGAGTATAATGCGTTCATTTTACACACGTCTTATGTTTAAAGGAAAACTATACAATATATACCTTTATTCACTGTTCGACGTTATTTGAAACTATTATGTCAGGCGCGGATCCAGGGGGGGGCCCACGGGCCGGCCCCCCCCCCCAAAAAAAAAAAAAAAAAAAAAAAAAAAAAGGAGGAGAAAAAGGAGAGAAGAGAAGAAGGAAAAAGGGAAGAAAAGAAGAAAAAGAAAGAAGAGACAAGGAATAAGGCCCCATGCTCTGTACATTTTGGCCAACTCTATTCAATAAGAAGCTCGAATAGGTTTATTTGGTTATAAACGACCATAACTAAAGGCCTTCTAATGTGGGGAGGGCCAAGAGGCCGATTTTTTCTCATTTTGTATTTTGCCAAAAAAATGCTCAAACGCCTTTTTTAAAGGAAAAGAAATACATTAGTGACGAAAAGTAAATATAAGGAAATATTTAAAACTAAAGTTTCAAAATTTCACAAAGAAAAGAGGCCTCGTGGACCCTCGGCCTCCTAGGCCCTCGGCCTCCTGGGAAAATAGTCGGCCTCAGGTATACTAGAAATTATCCTATTTTCGGCTCGCGCTTCGCGCTCGCTGTATACCAAAATCATAAGCACAAATAATAACTCCAATTTTTACCTTTAAAAAATAATTCAGCTCGCGCTTTGCGCTCGCGGATACTAAATAGGTCTATAATACACAATTATCTACCAATTTCTAGTACTAGAAATAATTGCCCCTTTATTTATTCCATATAACTTTTAAAACCTCAAAATTTTCGACTCGCGCTTCCGCTCGCAGATTCCAATTGCAGAAGGGTATTAATGCGCAACTAACTACAATTTTTACACTAGAAAGTGCGCCTTTATTCTATCTATATCATCTTTAAATCCCCAAATTTAGGCTTCCGCTTCGGGCTCGCGGATACTAAAACTATAATGTACAATTTTTGGCTCAAAATTTTCGGCTCGCAGATACCAATTCAGTTGGGTGTTATAATGGCCACAATTAACTCAAAATTTTCAGCTCGCACTTCGCGCTCGCGGATATTTAAATAGGGTCTTTGATCACAATTATCTACAAAATTTTAATGCTAGAATGCCCCTTTATTATTCCATATATCTTTTAAAACCCAAACTTTTCGGCTCGCACTTCGCGCTCGCAGGTACTAAACCATTAATGCACACTAACTCCCGATTTTAGCTGAAATTTCGGCTCGCGGCTTGGCCTCGCAGATACTAAATAGGGTCAATGATACACAATCATCTACAAAATCTTTAATGCCAGAAAATGCCCTTCATTTTTCCATATATCTTTTATAAACCCCAAATTTTCGGCTCGCGCTTCGCGCTCGCGGATGCTAAACCATTATGCACACATAACTTCCCATTTTTAGCTCAAATTTTCGGCTCGCGCTTCGCGCTCGCAGATATCTAAATAGGGTATAAATGCACAACTATTAAAAATTTTTAATGCTAGGAATGCCCTTTATTTATTCCATATATCTTTTTAAAACCCAAATTTTCGTCTCGCGCTTCGCGCTCGCAGATACTAAATAGGGTCTATACAAAATTATCTACAAAATCTTAATGCTAGAAAATGTCCCGTTTATTATTCCAATATCTTTAAAACCCCAAATTTCGGCTCGCGCTGGCGGATACTAAACCATAATGCACACATAACTCCCATTTTTACTCAAAATGTCCGGCTCGCGCTTCGCGCTCGCAGTATACTCCAATAGGGTATATGATGCTCAATTATCTACAAAATTTTTAATGCCAGAATGCCCCTTTTTTATTCTCCATATATCCTTTTATAACCCCAAATTTCGGCTCGCGCTTCGCGCTCGCTGATACTAAATCATAAACAAAATCTCCAATTTTTGCCTCACAAATTCAGCTCGCGCTTCGCGCTCGCTTTGGATACTAAATGCACAATTATCTTCAAATTAATAGCTAAATTTTTCGGCTCGCGCTTCGCGCTCGCTTTGTTTTTTTTTTAAATGAAAACATTATTTTTTTTATTTCCTTTTTTTTTTTCTTTGCAGTATATATTATCAATGTTTTCGTAGGAGTAAAATGAAATTGTTTTAAATTCCTCGTTTTTAGTCAGTATAGGCCTATATGTCGAGAATGCTTTAAACTCACGCTTCGCGCTCGTTGCTCGCTCCGCTCGCAAGATTTTTTTTTTTCAAAGTTTGGCCCCCCCCTCTGGAAAATCCTGGATCGCGCCCTGTATGCTATACACGTAAATAAATTGACATGAAGTACTGAACTTTGAATGCGATGGAGTGGATTCGCATCGCATAATAATGGGGATTCCTAAATTTATCTTTACGAAACTTATTAGTACATTTGAAAAGGCATCTAGGGTAGGCCTACTATGCCTCTCTCTCTCTCTCTCTCTCTCTCTATTTATCTCAATACTGTAGCTTTGCATTTAGTCTGTGATAATTATTATCAATATTATCATGTATGACAGCATGTGAGCATATCCCATATCCGCCTCCAAATATTGGCCACCACCGGGCATTGTAACCACATTACAAAATCTTTCCTCTTGAAAAGGAGTTTGATTAGCAAAATATAAGATCTAGTTCTTTATCGTTTATGTGCCCCCTGAACCAAAAGAATGTCGAACAACATGCCAGGTGGGCCCCTAGGCTAAGGCAGGTGCCGCAGTGTCTTCGACAACACCAAGAAATATATCCCGAAAATTGGCGTATCAATGTTTCTACTTGACCCCCCGAGCCGTCGCCACCGATGAAAGGAGACCGACAAGGTCACGTGACCAAACCATTTCTCAGTCGCCGCTCAGCATCAAAACAGAAATTGCATTCATTCATTTTTTTTTTTTTTCATTCATGATCGGTATGAATATGGAAAATGATATGAAACCTTTATTCATCGTCTCCCCAACCTTTTTTTTTCCATATCACTTATTTCAGCCATTTTTATGTCTTATGAGAATGACTGGCAGTAGCTATTGCACGTACGTGCTATGTCTCAACAAAATGGACACATTTAGACGGCGACTATGACGGTATTCTTTAAGGGGCGGGGTTCATCACAATTTCTAGCCAAATAAGATTTAGTGGTCAGGCATAATGGGGACGAAGATATGCGTGATCGATTAATATAGAAAATAAATGTGATCACTA
>CALNVZ010000641.1:14955923-14991232 GCA_940671915.1 Paracentrotus lividus | reverse complement strand
TGTTGAATTTTTTTCGGTCTGCGGCCAACCAAAAGGTCATATATCTATATATCAATCATAGGGGTGGGTTTAAGAGGTCAAGTAGCTCAATCATGCCCATTTTTTCCTTTTTTTATTTTTTATTTTTTTATTTTTTTTTACTTTGCTCAATTTGGCGCCCCCTAAGATCAATTTGGCGCCCCTTTGAGGTCATTTTGGCGCCCTTTCGGAAGCCCATCCGGGGGGCCCGGGCCCGTTAAACCCCCCCCCCCCCCCCCACCAGAATATGCGCATGCTATTATAACGTTAACAATTATCTAATTACAATGTCATTACAATGACATATGAACAGCACTTGGGCATTATATTTTACTGCTATTACAATATAAAAAAAAATGTATGTCAGGAAGGTGCAATAATATAGCAAAAAACATTTTACCCTATTTGTGTGATACAAAGTGGTACTTAGTTTTTAAACTTGATTTAATTAATCTTTCCAATATAATATTGGGAGCCACACATGTCAAACATGCACTTTACTTTATATCAACATTTAAATCTAAATCTATACAACGAAAACTGGCACGCCTATCTAAAGTTGTAAACATTGTCACCAGTACTTCATAATTATGAATAACAAGGATTGTAAAAATACGACCGTTTCGACCAAATAAAGCACTTTATTATGACGAAAGCGTCAACAGTGTTATGACCTTACGATTCCCCACTGTTTGTGCACACTCTCCACTTCCTTATTTCAGCAAATCAACATCTACACGCACATACTCAGTTATACATTATGCTATATATATTTTTAAAAAACACCAAAAAAAACCACGTTTGCATGATACCAAGGTGGCGTTTCATTAAGTTGTTGGTAAGTTACTGACAATTCATATCAATTCTACTCCACGTGAAATGTAAATCTAACGTATGACATTAAATCTTAACATAAAGACGCGTCCATTATTTGAGGAGGGGAGACGCAACATTACTTTCATGAGTTTAGTGGAAATACATGCATCTGAGCGGCGCAGAAAATTATACGTCTCTACATTAATGTCAACAAAACCCGCGCTAACGGCGGGAAGCGACCGATTGACAACTGCATGCAATTATTACTTAGCGTACAAAAACTCGCCTAAGAAAACTTCCCTGTCGGTAAAATAGTATTATCAGTCGATCCGTTCGAGGAAATTCGTCATGGACATGAAATAAATAATTGAACTTTTATCATAGTTTTCGTAGGTAGATGCTTCAGACCAGATTGGGGAAAAAGACATTTTGGCAAGCCTATAACACCATTGTGCTAAAGTTGTAATCAGAATCTTTATTTCACATAGATTGATGTTCCTAACGATTATTGATATAAATAGTGATCTTGTCACATCTTGCGAAGACGCCGTCCACATGCGATATGCATGTGATATGCGGAAATATTGACCCATCGAGTAAAGATTCGTTTGTGATAATGTTCAAAGTGACAGGACTTTTTTTTAACCAATGGAAATGAATGTACCATATTTGGAAAGCTGAGAATTCAAGCTTTTAAAAACTGCTTGATCATTAAGGTGTAATATAATTATGCGTAATCGAGGAAGTTGACTATACAGCGTATGAGCTATTTTGAGAGCAAAATTGGCCATATTGTATAGGAATTTGATCATAGTAGGATTCCGAATTGACTCAAGTGACAGGACTTTTTTTCCCTTTGCAATAAGTTATTCCTATTTTTGAAAAATTCAGACTCTTACCGTACTTATTCAAGTTGATCATTTCTTTGAAAAGGTAGTTGCTCGCCATAATCAAGAAAACAAAGTGAAAAAACTGTTCAAATTACAAAAAGTCTATGGCCGCGTTCGCTTTGCGTAGAGTGATAGCGCCCTCTTCCCCTTAAGTTTACAACTAGAATTGATATGTTATGAACGACAAGTGACTTCTTGTTCTAAATTAATACGATAATATACCACCCCAGAACATTATTCAGTCTTTTGTAAAGTCATTCGTAACTTTACAAACGACTTGTTGAAACACCACCCGTGTATCAATATGATCCCTTGGTTAGCATGGTTTGGAAGAAGCTAACAAACTTCAAAATGCCCAAGTTATTTCATGATTATGTTGGAAATGTAATAGACGACCCCTGGTATGCCTGGGATTGTACCCCAAAATTTGCATCGCCGGTTTATTGTGACGTAGTCATATAAAGTTATATCCTCTTAATCTTTTTTTTTTTTTCTCCATGGTACAGATTCGTATGTCTCTGTTTGACAATGGTCACTTGCCAGCGGAGACGTGACGTCACAATGGTCCCGGATAACGTCACAACCAAGATGTCGGCCAGTAATGTGGTGGAGCTCTGAAACAACCCCAACCCGCGAACTTTTCCGACTGAATCCGATGAAAAGCCGAGTTGAAGTTGCTGGAAATTTGATTCGCATCATAATCTAAACATGTAGGAATCTCTATGCGAGACTGACTTCACAGTTAGAAGCATGAATATATTACAATAGAGATATAAACGTCATATTTCACACCGGACAACGCGAATGATTGCATCTGTGTCTCTAAAAACAACATATGGACAACATGACGGATAATATTGAAGACTCCATAACATCGATGCTGGAGAAAAATCTGTCACCAAATACTGCGGCGGTGTAAAACGAGCAAAACAATTAATACAGAGGAATGTATAGTATAGATATTTTGTATTCGCACATACATAAAAATATAGAATATATTGTATATATTTGAGCTTGCGGTGATATTTGAAATTGCCTAAACTTAGTCATAGTAAAAAATAGTTTTGTAAATTAACGTTCTCTCACTGCTTTCCACCGGGAAGCAAAATGTGGAGTTTCCCTGACAAGTTATTATTGTTCGTGGAATCATAAGATTTAAAGGCATTTCACTACTTCTATTTCTGAACCGTAGATTAAAAATACCAAGCTTTATAGCCTTCTTGTCTTGATGCATTTCAAGATTTTAAAGTATTTTAATCCATAACAGAATATCATCACTACATACATCGTGAACCTGAAAGTCAATAGGTCGAAATTACAAAGTGGCATACTCGTGTCAAAGATGATTTACCGAGGGATTTTTACAGTTACGATCAGAGATGATGGCTCAATTGTGCTGCTGATGATGATGTGGTAGTGGTGGTGATGTCGGTGTTGGTGTAGTGGTGTGGTGGAAGTAGCGGTAGTGATGATGATGATGCTGCTGCTGCTGCTGCTGATGATGATGATGATGATGCTGATGATGATGATGATGATGATGATGATGATGATGATGATGATAATGATGATAATGTTGACAGCGGTGGTGGGATTAGTGTCAATGATCGAGGGAGGTGGTAGCGCTGAGGCTGATGGAGGACGTTGATTGTGGTGGTGGTAATGGGGGTGGTGAGATGGTAAACGTTGTGATGATAAGGATAATTATGATTTTGGCAGTTGTGATGGTAATGTTTATGGTGGAATTCGGAAAGTATTAGTGGTGATGAAGTTAGTAATAGAGAAGATAGTGATGATGATGATGATGGTGTTGATAATGTGGATGAGGATGATGATGATAGGGATGATGGTGAGAATGTAGTATGTAGTGATGAAGGTGAAGGTAATGATGCAACTGCTGATGATGATGGTATTATTGCGATTGCATTGTTTGAGGGGTGTAATGGGAGAGAGCCGTGATGATGATAAAGATGATGTTGATGATGACGATGGTGATGGTGTTGATGATAATGATGATGATGATGATGATGATGATAATGATGATGATGATGATGATGGTAGTTGTGGTGAGGCGGGTGGTGGGGAGAGACTAGCGACAACGGTGATGACGAAGTATATGATGATACTTATAGTATAGTAGGGGTTGTATTGTTGGTGATGAGGAAGGTGATTTATATAATGCTGGTCATGAGATTATAAAGGCAGTCGTGATGGCAGTCGTGATGATGGTGGAGGTCGTGGTCAACCATGGTAAGGATGTTAATGATGTCAATGATAATCGCGACGATAATGATATGATGGTAGGTTATGGTAATGATGGAGATGGTGATGACACACAGCTGATGACTTGTCTGGTGGTAGCAAATGATTCTTATACAGAATATTCTAAATATGTGAATGTACTGTACATGAAATATGAATGTGCTGGTATTTAAAAAAAACTAAAACAAATAAATAACCATGACATTTCGTTGATGGAATCCCGAATTGTTAAAGAGGACCTTGGAACATACATGAATATGGAATCTGGTATGGAATATGGAATGAATATGCACTGTAAAAAAATAATACAGCAAAGTGATGTCAGCAGAGTCGCCATACAAAAATGTAATTTAAAATAACAGTTTTGCTGTAAATTTCTCCTCTAATAATTAATGAAAGAGAAGGAAAAAAAATCATTAGAGTTCTATAACTTACACAGTTGGTTAAAACGGAACAAATGTGTTACTCCTGATGTATATTTTGTATTTCTCATGTAATTATTTGCAGGAGAAATTTACAACAAAACTGTTTTTTTTTTATAATACGTTTTTTATGGCGACTCTGCTGACAGCAGATTTACTGTAAAAATACAAATATTTTTTACAGTGTGGTAAATGTGGTATTAGGTTTTTGGTGGTGGTGGTGGTGGTGGTGGTGGTTGGCGGTGGTGGTGGTGGTAATGGTGGTGAGGTGTGGTGTGGTGATTGGAATGGTCGTGGTATTAGTAATAATAGTAGTAGTAGTAGTGGTGGTGGTAGTAGTAGTAGTAGTAGTAGTAGTAGTAGTAGTAGGACTAGTACTAGTAGAAGTAGTAGTAGCAGCAGCAGCAGCAGCAGCAGCAGCAGTAGTAGTAGTAGTAGTAGTGGTAGTAAAAGTAGTAGTAGTAGTAGTAGCAGCAGCAGCAGCAGCAGCAGCAGTAGTAGTAGTGGTAGTAGTAGTAGTAGAGGTAGAAGGTAGTAATAGCAGTCCAGAGGTACTCATAGATTAATTTCCCCCGCTGACTGCTAAGTGAAATGACCAATGACCAATATTAATGATGATCATGATGATGCTGACAGTGGTACCGGTGTTGAAGACAAAGGTACATCAGGGGGCGTTTCATGAAAAGACTTGTCGGACTTTTATCCGACAAACTTTTATAAGCTACTGAAATGATTGCATCTGATTGGCTGAGAGCAAATTTGTCGGATAAAATGTCGACAATTCCTTTGATGAAATGCCCCCTGGTAGGGTTTTCTTGTGGAAATGGGAAAAGGGGTTTTTAAGAATCCCAGCTTAATGATTTACGAGGTCTTCCATGCAGTGAAGAAAATGATCTTAATTGCAGCGTAATGGTGGTCGTGGTGGTGGTGGTGGTGATGGTGATGGTGATGGAGGTGGTGGCGGTGCTGGTAGTAGGGGGTCGTGGTAGATGTTTGTGGTAGGGCAGTTGTGATAGAGGTGCATGTGACGAAAGCGATGAGAATGGTGGTACTAGCTAGCAATATAATTCACGCCTACGTTGCTTCAGCAATGAAAAGATCGCAGTAGCTGGTGGCGGTCGTCAAAAAGATATCGCGATGGTACAACTGAGGTTTCTTATTGGCTTTTTTAAAATTGCCATTGTTAGTATTGATGTTGTTGTTGGTGCTGCTGATGTTGTTGTAGGTTGTGGTAGCCGTGGTAATTGGGGGTAGCGGTACGTGGTGGCGCTAGTGTACTTCGTAGAGATGTATTATTGTAGCGATTTCGATGGTATGATAATGTGAAGATAAAACTGGTGTGGAAGGGTTACTAGTACATGCAAGTGGATGTTAAGTGACGATGTGGTAATGAAGATGATATAATTAATTACCTTGATCAATAATACCTTGATCAATATCCATAATAAACTGAGGGGGAAGTAGGGCCTATTTAATTAGATTATAAGTTACTAAACATTGAAGAAAAATTGAATATATTATCATAGGGAAATATCTTTAACAGTCAAAATGCACCGTCAACTAAGCGTTTAATTTTCCTTTCATAAAACTTTCTTGGTGCTAGCAATAATAATTAATTTATGAATGTTTATAGATTCGATTTTGTGACGTCGCTTGCGAGCTGCTTTCTCATAAGCTGTGTGTAAGTTCCACAATTGATATCCATTTCATATAGCATGTATATAAAAATGGATTTGATTATATATCCAAGCACATTTGGAAATAATTTATATTGCTCTATTAAAATGACATATGAAACTCACGTTTACATACATGTAGCTCACAAAGTTGGGTTACAAAATAAGATATTTCTTATATTCGTAACTTTGTTGTCCTTTGACAGACTTTTTTTTTCTTCAAACCGTCATTTAATTCAATGAAATCAAGGACTGACTTCCCCTATAAAGTAGTGATGATGCCTATGACGTGTTTATGAAGTTGAGGGTTGTGATAATGGTAAGAGCCGTTTGCTCGATCATCATTGTTATGATAATTGTGATGATAGTGATTGACCTGGTGGTAAAATTGATGCTGATATCGTTGTGATGATGGTGCTAGTGATTATAGTTGGGAGGCTGCAAGGTGGTTAAACCGGTGGTTGTGTTGATGATGTTGGTGATGGTTGTACCGATGGTATAGTTGGCAGTAGTGTTGAAGGCGTTGATGATTACATGGGTGATGGTCTTTGTTGGCAGTGGTCATTATGAAGTAGTACATAAGTGGTAGGAAAATTGACAATGCAGTCTTACCGTAAATGTGCTGGTTACAGGTGATTAAACTGCTGGTGGTCAAGCAGTGGTGGTGATGGTGGTGGTGGTGGTGGTGGTGGTTATGGTAGTGGTTGTTGTCATAGGTTGGTGGCTTTAACTGTTCTGTTGATGTGCATTGTTACACTGATGATGATGCGGATGTTGGTGTTGGTGGTAATTGTGGTGGTGGTGGTGGTGGTTATCATTTTCGCGACAAGTTGTGTGTGGTTATATTGATGATGATGATGATGGTGATGATGATGATGATGATGATGATGATGATGATGATGATGATGATGATGATGATGATGATGATGATGATGATGAATAGGTTGGTGGTGGTGGTAATGGTGGTTGTCATGAGGTGTTGGCACAGTTCTGGTTGAGAGGGCAATGTAAGGTGGGCATAAGCTCTGAGATGGACATAGTAGCCGCTTGTGTTGACATTCGTGATTTCTTTTTTCATTTTAACCTCAAAAATGACATTGCTTTTTCTTTTCCTTTTCTTTAAACAAACACATTCCACTCATCTACATTTTGTACAATAATTTAAAAAATACAATATCGTTGGTATGTATGTCACTCGTCATCGTGAATTTATAACTAATATTAGTAACGTCAGACAATATTTTAATGCAAAAACAATTATCTTAAGATATGAAATATCTCCAGATAGATGGATTCACAATTGAATAATGGACACTGTGTACCTCGATGTCAAGATGGAGATGGTCATATTCAGTGGTTGACGACGATGAAAATAATGATGGTAATGATACAGATGATAATGGTGATGGTGATAGTTATGGCAGCACTGGTATTGATATTGATGACGACAACGATGATGATGATGATCACGGTTGTAGTGATGATCGTGCTGATGATCGTGATAAGGATGGTGATGATGCATGGTGATGGTGATGATGGTGACGATGATGCTGCTGCTGATGATGATGATGATGGTGATGATGATGTTAGTGGTGATGGTGATGATGATAGTGGTGATGGTGATAATTATGATAATGATGATAATGATGATGGTGATGGTGATGATGATGATGATAATGGCGATGATGGTGATGATGATGATGATGGGGTTGGTGGTGGTAATAGCAAAGATGGTGGTACTCCTGTACGCAGACTGAAGTTTATCAAAACCAAACTGGCCAGAAATAATTCATTGTATTGTTCTACTTTATCATGCAATTAGTATTGTAATTTTCTAGTTAGACGCCCCAGTGAATTATTACATGATGGAACAACGTATAAATTCTTTTCAATTTTACGTCGATTTCTGGAAAATAAATCATCTGAACATGAAGGCTTCTCTTTACCATGTTGTGTCTCGGCTATAGTTTATCATACCCTTGTGGTAAAACATGAGCATGCCTCTATATTCAACTCACTACGCACCCATATAATAGTTTTGTTTTCTGGAATCTGCTTTACTCGGTATATATTTTGCTCATATTTGAAACAAAGATATGCATGTTGACTGATTTAGAATGTGTTCTGTTATAATAATAGATTGAGCCGAATTAAATTTACATTTGGAATGCTTTTATTTAGTGTTTTGATAATTTTGTAAAAAATTAAAGAAGATATTTTCCTCGTGATTAGGAAACAAACGGGTAATTTCATAAATATGTGGTTGCTACCTTTTAACTTTTTTTTATCAACATATTTTTGAATTGATTGAACAATATTTTGCAGTAATATTGAGTTGCTTATCGATGCATAGTTTACTAGCCTTTTGATGATCAATTCATAATGGTAATGTAGATTAGTTTTCTGATCAATTTGTCCGCTAAATCAGTGTGGTAATCATAGTTTATAAATATAACATGTATGATTAATTTTCTGGTCAATAAAAACGGTAAACCTGGCTTATTACGACAGCTTACATGGAACACTGTAAGCACAAGTATGAAGAGCTGTTTCCGTCAAGTGGTCTAATCAACTGACTTGTCCAGGCTAACTTGGTAGTTCACTGGTTCAAATCCCTATCAGGCACTTTTGTTCTTGGGCAAGGCATTGTATTTAGATTATTTCACCACACCCTATTGTTTTTATGGGTACACGATACATGTAGGATGCAAAAGTAAAGCTGTTTGAAAGTGCGCCTCATAAAATGGTCGCCTTGCTGGAATGCTTCTTTATTGAACGGAGAGTGTGCACTTAATGCAGCAGTGGATCCCGCATAATCTCTGACAAAGAATTATATCGGCCCGTGCACAAGCATAATTGACTCGCTAAAGTCCCCAGACAATTGGGCCAATGAAATGCTTTGTCCCATCTCAAGCTGGATCCGCGCCTTAATAAAGTTCAAAATCGTAATTAATTCAATGAACAGGAGAGCAATTCCCTTGGAAAGCCTTTAGTCAGTTTCTAATGCGGCGGTCACAACTCGCCGTACCATCGACGGTAACCCCATCGACGTGCAACTCTCTACGATGGATTTCGTAGAAAATTCGTGCAGCGGAGGTACTAGTACCTCGGAGGTACTAGTACCTCGGAGGTACAATGCATGTACGACGTGCAGGAAGTTTTTACAATACCCTTACTACAGAAACGCAGGAATCGCAGAAGTTGACCCAGGACCTGTGCGTGCATTGCACATGCAACGCAGGCTACGTTGATGGCATGTGCCCCGTAGCCTACGACAAGTTGTGACCGCCGCATTAGCTGGAAAGGCGCTAGCAACAGTTCTTACTATATATCATTATTGTCATATAGCTCGATAAATATATCTTTATAGTTATAATAGTTGATATAGTATAAATATGTATATACCGAGATTAATATTATGAGGTCACCTGTTCTTCCTATATTCGCAGTGTAAACTGTTGACATATTATTGTATCATACTTGTTTTGACAAAATAGCAAAGAGAATTATATACTGTACTACAAAGTGTAAACCCTTCTACTTTTTCTGATAGTATGTATACCTGTACATGTATATGAAACGTATATGAGAACGTTATATAACATGCGGTTTTGGCATGACAATGAAATCATGTATGATTAAAGTTGTTCATTACAAAAATAAGATCTCAATATGAGTGTTGAATAATCTGTTCTGTTTTGCATTTGAAGGTTGAAATAAAACAAACAAAATATGTTTAAAATGACTATCATAACTATTACAAGTATTTACATGTATTTCTGTTCATGCCAACATACATGTACCGGTACTTGAAATATTTCAGAAAATTGGCCCGACTAAATGTTTTAAACATTCTCCCGAACACACACTACATGTATGTCTCAAAAATACAGAAAGACAAGACTGAAGAAGTTGACACATACACAAGTAATTCGTCGCTTTCAAGTTACTGTGTAGGGCATACATACTGTTTTTAATAATAAATAATCAATATTTAACAAATTAACTACATAGCATTAATGATAAGAAGCGTTTCTTATGCACTGTATTGCGCATCATGACCCAAGTATGTAGTCAAATCATTTATACAATGTATGAAACGTGAATATTCATACATGCATATTCTCAAATTATTCTGTAACCCACATCTCTTCTATGCATTAACTAAAAAAGAAGCTATTGGCCGATTTTGCGAAATTATCTAAGTGAATAATGCTATGCCAGTTCACAAGATTGAGATATTGAGGATCTTGCTATCAATCTTCTTTGTACCTCTTCATATTAATTTTCCTTTCATAAAAACTTTCTTGGTGCTAGCAATAACTTCACTGTCAAATGGAGTTTTCAAACTTTATACCATAATTAAACCTAAAAATCAAGCTCTAAAACTAGATTTTGGAAAAAAGAAGGAAACATTCATAAGGTGTGAATAAAAAGAAGAGTGCTTAAAAAAAAAATCAAACAAAAACAACATAATAAGGATTGGAAGATAATAAAAAGCAGAAAAAGGGGAAGAAAATATTCAACGTTGGGTAACCGACAAGAAAACAGACAAACAAAAAATAAAAACAAAATAACCCCAGCATCAACTACACCCTATTATAAATCATTTTTTTACAGATAATAGACAGTTCAAGTAACACATTCCCTTTTCTTGGAAACTATTAATGAAATGTTTAAAACTATTTATAATGCAGATGGAATTAACCATCATGCATTAAAAAAAAAAAAAAAAAATCATTTCCTACTAACAGATTGTGATTATGATGCATTTAAAAGTGTTAAAGGGGACCAATACCCAAGGAAATAATCATGTTTATAAGAAAAAGCACAATCAGAGGAGCAATTTAAAAAAAGTTTCATCAAAATCGGTTATAAAATAAGAAAGTTATGGAAGTTTGAAAAGTCTCGATTTACTTTCTATGGGGATCCTCAAACTGGCAACATCGGCTTCAAAATGGCCGATTTTATGGACAACTCTCCATTTGTTTTGTACACAAATTTTCAGATTTTCCCCATTTTCTTTCAAAATATGTCTTATTCACTTCTGAGCTCAAAATATGTTATGGAAAAATGTATTTCACACAACATGTGTTGAGCTCAGAAGAAGGTGAGACATATTTTGAAAGAAAATGGGGAAAATCTGAAAATTTGTGTACAAAACCAATGGAGAGTTGTCCATAAAATCGGCCATTTTGAAGCCGATGTTGCCAATTTGAGGATCCCTATGGAAGGTAAAACAAGACTTTTCAAACTTCTATAACTCTCTTATTTTATAACCGATTTTGATGAAACTTGTTTTAAATTGCTCCTCTCATTATGTTCTTTCCTATGAAAGTGATTATTTCCTTGGGTATTGGTTTCCTTTAAGAAGCAAATCCTTTTCCTTAATCCATTTGAATTTCAAACTACGCAAATTATTACTGTTTTCAGAGTAAACTAAACTACACTGATACATGTGGATATAAAGTTACAGAATTCAACCCTTGCGTACATGTATCTATGGAACAAAATAAATGCATATAACTTTCCTATGACATACCAATACATAGACAAGCTTCTGTAACTAATCAGTATAAGAATTATTCTTGGCATTTTGTTATAAAATGTTAAAGGAGTTTTCACATTATGTTTCGCTCTTCATACAAAAAGTTAAGTTAAATTGTTTCAATAAAAAAAAAAATCAGTCTTGATTTTTTGAGCCATGAGCCACCTTCTACAATGCCCTCTTCTCCCCTACCCCTGCTCCCAAGCTGATCTTACTACTCTTTCGCCTAATGGGATCGCCTGCGTTCAGTACTTAATGGGTAGAGTCTAATTCTGAGTTGGATTCCCCGAATAATCAATATATATACAATGCATACTATGATCTCTAAATGTAATTAGGTTAATTCAAAATCAAACAGTAGAAAAGGAGAAAGGACTCGAGAAGAAGAAGAAGAAGTCTTGAAATGCTACTGCAATACCATAAATGGACATTGCTCACTTTGGTATTCCTCAGTTAAATTCAAAATAACCGCAAATACATTCTCCAAGCGATGAAAATGAAAATGTACATATTCAAATTCGGGCAAAGTGTTCCAACATTTTTTGTTTAGCAACAAATACTCATCTTTTCTTCATTCACTAATTTATCATGAAAAGTGTTTAAATGCACTTAAAAATCTACTTAGTTATGTACATGAATCACACAATTTACATAAGATTTAATTTACATAAGATTTAATTTACATAAGATTTAATTTACATAAGATTTCTTTTACATTTAGCTGTGTACACCATATCCTCTTTTATGATGCTGTATGTAATTTTTTCTGTTTATATTTCAGACTTGACATTTTTTACATATGATTTATCAGTTTTTACAATGTACATTGTAATTGATAAATGTTGCTATCAACAAGCATTGCACTTACATATTTGTACAATCGTGTTACAAGACTTTTTGCTATAATCCAATGAAACACCTGTACATATTAAGCATTAACGGTCAGAGGGTGTTAAGTACAAATTAAGTTACTTAACAGCTTTTAGATACCGATCTGAGAAACATGTATTTATACAATATTGAGCTAATATCTACTATTTTACCTTACTATACAAAGTACATACAACTTATTTCCAAATCGTAAAGCTATTTGACTATATTATTTCTAAGGCAATTTTCTATAGTCCCACTAGTGCACACACATGAAAACAACACTTTATATATTGCATAATATCAGGATTGAGTAAAACATGCAAATATTCAATGTACGAACATGGCATATTAATATACTAATATATCCATGCCCTGCACTTTATACAACATTTATCACACCCACAATTTATACAACCTGTACATATGTTTACAATAAATACTATTTACGATTAAAAAAAGAACAAAACAAACCATTTTTGTAGTTGCATAAAATCAAACTTGTGCTTCCTGCAGTAGACTGTACATATCCTCTTTAAGTAAAACAAATCTGAAGAAAATTATACATCATATATATTTTATAATCATACTTGTAAATTTCCTGAATATTTATGAATAAAGAGGTAAGACTGCATGCTGTAATTTGTTTTTGAAGGAGCACACATTAGAGGAACAAATTAATCATGCTTTTGCTGTGTTTAATTGATATGCCACAGTCATTGAATATTTGATTTCTTATCATATTGTTGATTCCAAACCTCACAACACACAACAGTTCTTAGATGAATTGTTATCAACGTTTCCAAATCACTTTGAGACAGTTAATTCCACAAATTCAATCTCGAACCACAACAATAATTTTGCTTTAACAAGCCGCCAAAGGAACATGTATAGGCAGGCCAAGACATCTGGGTAGTTTCATTCAAAGGTCATGCAGAAAATTGCGTTTCCTATGACAACCAATTAAACAAATTTGCACATGGAGATTCTCGCATGATCGTTTGCTCAGCTGGGTCATTAACCCTTTAGCACCTAAACCGCCCAAGACCGCCCATCAGCTTACTCACAAACTGCCCGTTTTATGCACGCTATAGTCATGATAATATCAAAATTATTTGATCAAACATGCCCATACTTTTTGTGAATTACCCATTTGGTGTATGCTGTCCGATTATGCACAAGACCAGTATGTTTTTACAAGTATTTCTCATTGAAATGCCCTGATGCAAACCCAGCAAAACCCCTTCCGTTAGGGAGTAAGCTGTCACTTTTCACACAGTCTCTAGGTGCTAAAGGGTTAACTGTTGAATATAACCATTTTGAAGATTGTTTCATCACTCCCTTAGGGTTGCTAAGCAGAGTTGAAGACACTTGATCATGGCCTATACAGTGATATTTGACTGCAATACTTACAGTATAACACCTATTCCCAATCATACTAGATGTACTCCCACACATCACACACTGCAAGTCATGAGCAACATCTACCCAAACTATTCTTTTTTCCCCCCATTTTTCCAAATACAACCTGGGTGTATTATGACACATTCCATTGAAATCAACCTGTCACAAAAAGTGTCTAATTAATTCAATGATATGTTTTATTTAAACTAATTGGATATATTACTGCTCCGCACTTCTTTTTAAATGTGCGACACATTTTCTTTTATCAATGATTAGTGTCATTTAAACTTTTTTTATACACCAAACTCCAGGAACAACGAGTGATTATGTTCTTCTTTATTTTCACAATTCATTCCCTACTTAGTATATCAGCCTGCTTTTTTTTGTTATTGTCACTTTTGAAAAGTTCTGAACACGATTAATTTGATAAATTACTGGGCTGTGATAATTTATTCCGTCTCGATCAGTTGAGTCACTTATCAAGATTACAATAGACAACTTTCTTTGAGAACCCTCTGTAAGATGATTTTCCTATACAAAACTTTAACTATGCTGCATAAATGTATTCTTGATCTTGAATTTCATGAGACTATTCCTATCTTCTTCTTCTTCTAAGAATGGATAGAAAGGGAGTGATTAAATTCCAATTTTAAAAACAACTTTAAAAATCAATACAGGACAATTACATGTGGTATCATTAAAAGCCTCTATGGCACTTCAGTAAAAGGTATTTCTTTTTAGACATTGACATCATCCGTATTGATGAGCTGCCCCTCTGTTGCTAATGGCATGTGCTGGGGAGGCTGGTCATCTTCATCCGAGTCTACAGGGTTTGCGGGATGTTCCATTTGCCAGAGGTTGGATTGGGTCATTGGCTGGTGAGGGGGCTGCATTTCAAAGGACGATGAGCCAGGCAAGGTTATGCTCCTGTCATGAAGCTGGATGGTAAGAGATAGGAAAAGCAAACAATGATTAGTTAAACATAAATGGTTTACGCCATAGGGATGTTAAATAACGACAAGGAATTAATAATTTGTCTCCAACAGTAGAAACACACGCAACTGCAGTGTGAAAAATCGGAGCCAGACAGCTGTGAAAAAAATCACAGGCTGCCTGGACGGGATTCGAAACCACGACCTCTGGATTGCTCTACCAGCGTTATAACAACTAGACCGCCGGAGTGCCCGTAGCAATCGAGGTTCAAACTATCCCATATATATGAATATCAAACGTAAATGGTTTATGCCGTTGGGATGTTAAATAGCAACAAGGAATTATTCATTTTTCTCCAATGGTAGAAATGACTGGCTCTGATTTTCACACTTAGTCTAGTTGTTTCTACCGTTGTAGACAAATAAATAATTCCCTGTCTTTAATGATTAGTTAAATGACACTTTTAATCTCTACATATTCCGTTGAAACAAAAACAGAACACTGACAAATGTGTCAGAGGGTGATCATAAGCAAAAACTTAAATAAACAAAAAAAAAAAAAAAAGAGTTCCTCCCTTTGGCCCCCCCCCGCCCCGCCACGCAAGAAAGTGAAGAAGAGGAAAGGAGACCATGGATACGATTAAAAAAGGCAAAATATAAAATGGAATAATAAGGCAGCAAAGACATACTAATATAAATACATAATTTCTTAAATTATCATCAAAATATAAAACCACTTCCACCGCTTCCCAAAACGAACAGACAATTTGACCTTCTTTTCAGCATGATAACACAATCCAATAAAATACAGTTCACTCTCATTAAAACAAATTGCTCACGCCCAAGCCACATATCTTTTTATGGTTGGGTCAGGGAGAATATTCTCATAATAATGTCATTAAAATATTATTGTATCTGTGCTTGTTATAACAGTGAATTATATATTTCAGCATGAACAATTATATTGCCCATGACAGACAATAGCAATCATATGATAATTCTAATTGTACATGTACATGTATGCACATAGTCACATGGAACTCCAATACATACAATTGCTTCGAGCTTACTTTCATCTAAGAAGTAGGGTTAGTGTAAGGGTTGCAAATGGGTTTTATGTTAGGTTAAGGTTTAGGGTAGCAGGGTATAGTGTTTAGTTCAGGCTTGAAGTCAGGCACTGGAATAGTGTATGGGATTTACAGTAGAGCAATTGTCTATGGATCAAATGTCATGGAGTCAAATCGAAGAAGCTCCATCATATAATTGTGCTGTCAAAAATCACCAGAATTTAGGATGAACTTACATGTAAATGACAAATAACCTCCAAAAGAAAGATTTGAATGATGTTTACCTGGTGCATATAGAGGGCGCTAAAATTCATGTCTGCCGTTGTGACGTTAGCTGGTGCGGGCCCAGTGACCATGGGGTTTGCCGTCGGTATCAGGGACTGCTGCATTAGACCTGGACCTTGTACGCTAGTCAGGAAAGCAGAATCAGGACTCTGAAGACTGAATGGTGGGAAGGAAGAAAATGGAAGACATAAATTGTACAGTCCATATACAAAAAATAAAAAAAAAATTAACGTTAGAAATCCTCTCAAACTTTTATGTGTACGTGGAATCAAATTAAAGCACAAGAATATTTTTTTGTTGATACATGTATATTTCATTTCATATAGTTTGCTTCCGTATAACAAATTTAAAGTTATGCTAAATTTTGTGCGATGATGAGAGAACCCCTGTGGGAGGGACTTCTTGGGGAGGCCATTTCAAAGGTGGCAAATCCAAAGGGGGAAACTAACTTAATTTAGATCTGAATCATGGAATAGTATTATATATCCACTTGGTCTAACAGCAGTTGGTCTCTGATTGTCTCTGATTGTCTAATACCACATGGGCTAAACCCATATGGTCTACTAACAGTTTGGTCTCATACATACTTGGTCTAATGACCACTTGATTTAATTGCCGATTCGTCTATTGCCAAATGGTCAAATTGCATTTTTGTCTGATTCCCAAATGAATATTTGGTATATTTCCAGTCAATTACAGGAATAGACCAATTGGAAATTAGATGAAATGGTAAACAGGCGAAGTGACATTTAGACCTAAAGTTAATTAGACAAACAGTTGTAGACGAAATGGAATTAGACCATGTGGGATGAGGCTAAAAAGTCATTAGTCAAAGTGGGTTTAGACCAATAATTGGCAATTAACCATATTACTATTATGTTCAATAGGTTGGGAAGACCAGATAGAGCCTTACCTTGTAAGCAGACCTGAACCCTCGGAATCCAGGGGCCCCTCAGAGCTGGTGATTCCCCCCATGACCAGCTGGGTGGGGCGGGGACTAGTGGCCCCCTCCGGTGTGGGGGAGGTGAGGGGGGCAGGGGGCTGGAAGTGAGGGGTGGGAATGGTGCCTAGGGAGGGAGGGTTGCTGTGCTGCACGGCCAGACTCCCAAGAATACTGTTTTGCTGTAGATGATTTAAAAAAATAATGATAAAGAACAACAATAACAATGTTGAATTGTATTTCTTACACATACATGTAGGCCTATAAATTACATGTATTACCTGAAACTAATCATACTACATTGTACATACTTTTCTACATACATGAAATTCATGTCCATGATTTTTTTATATATTTATGTTGCACTGTTTCAACATTAGCTGAACTTTTCTACAGTAGGGATTGTTGCCTATGACAATTCCCTTAGTACACATTACCTTACAACTTTAGTCATTGATTATCATGTATCGGTATAATTTCCTTCATACCCCTATTTTAAAACCAATTCCCAATCTGTTATACTAATTGAGACAATGTTCCACCTTTTTAATGTACAGCTGTAATTCTAATTCAAATTTTGTTCCCAGTTATTGTATAAGTTTTTTTTTATCAGATAAATGTTTACTATTGATATATTTTGATTTGTCACTTCTAAATGATTTATGTTTAACTGTAGTTGAATGTATCAAATCCAACCTAAATTATACAGTTACAATAAATAAATAAATGAATTAAAAATTTTTTTTTTTTTTTTACAAATCCGAAATGGGGATGGACTTATATTTTATGTCAAAAGATATACATTGTACACTTCACTTACCCCCTCTAGTGATGTTATGGATCTTAACGATGTCATCAGGGCATTGTTTTCAGCCTCTAGTCTGTTGCAAGTTTTAATATCTCGCTGAGCTGTAAGTCAGTTAAAAAACAAAGATTAATTGCAAGAGAAGCAGCTAGGATATCTACACGTACATTTGTATCTATCTAGCAATGTATCTTCTCCTGGTTGGTGGTTGATTGCAACATCTGTACATTTAACTCTATTTTCTGCTATTCTCTTCTCAGTCGATTCTAGGTTTCCTTTTTGGCCTACTTCCTTCTAATTTTCTAATTTTCCCTCCAACATATCATTCATAGGGCTTTCATACCTTTTAACATGACCAGAGTATATGGCTTTTTCTCCAAATTCAACCAGTACAATTTGTTTTTGCCTTACAATGTGCAGTATTTCTGTTTTTTTACTTATAGTCAGAGTACCCTATACAGTTGAGGCCATAAGTTCACCTACACCTACATGTATAGGATATTCAATAAAACCTGTACATTGCCAAGCATCAGAAAACTTATTGTATATTAAGGAATATTAACTAGTGCTGTCATGACAAATTTGGTCTAAAATAAAAGAGCTTATTATGCTCTTTCATGTGAATGGGATGCCGATTGGACTAAAGTGTATTTTGAGTGAAATTTTCTTTGTAGAAAAGAAGAAATATTTGTGCCAAATCTATTATATTGTTAGTCATTATATTTACAAATATTGTTTCATAACAACATGCAAATGTCAAATATATGATTGATATTACATCTTTTATCATGATATGTAACAACCAACCAAAAAAAATGTAATCTGAAATGTTTGTGTTCAGAGAAAATGAGCACAAATTTTAAATGTTTTGGTCTAGACTTTTTAAAAGTTTGTCTGAAATATGAAGATTTATTTGGGAAAAATGACATGTAAATATATGTCATCTCCTGATGGCTTGTCAGTATGTTGAAAGAGCATGATATACTCTTTTGTTTGATACCAAAGTGGCATTATAACACAGATATTCTTTAAGATACAGTTAATTTTATGATGCTTCGCAAGTGCACAATTTTCATTGAATTTCCTGGGTGTATTTAAACTTATGGCCTCAACTGTATATAATGTGCAACAGGTAGCAAATAATAACAAAAGCAGGGACACCCACCTCCGGGTTCAGTATCATGTTAATGGAATCGAAAACTGTCATGTACACTCATTTCCAAAATGGGTTTATCAATTTGTTAACCCCCAAAACCCTTTACATTAGTGTTGGGAACAGGGGTTTCAGGTATTAAAGGGTCAGTGTAAAGGTCAGGGTTCAATTCATTCAAGAAACTCAGTTTCAAATTATTTTTTTTTTAATGGGGCTTCTTCCCTGCAGTACTAAACATACACATTTCATGTCAAATTGTTCTTTCACAACATGTACTTCACATGACAATCTGAAAAACAAAGTTGATAGCATGCAATAGGTTAACGAGACAGAGAGAGAATACTTGCCTTGTGTCTTCAGAGCACTGATGAAGAACTTGCTGCTTTGAGGTGGGGTCCATTTAGGATTGGTAACCTATGATGACCATAATAATAAACATATTCATAACAATTACATCAGGAGAATGTCAAATAAACTAACAATACATGTACATGTACCATGCAAACAAAAGAATTTCCATAATTGATCACAACCATGAACAATGAATACTAGCTTATGTACACTAGTGTAAAATCCCAGCAACAATTTAATGATAATAATGATGAAGATGTTTTGGTTTGATATCGGCCAATGCTGGCTAACAAGTGTGAAATATCAATGATCAATTCAACAGCCTGTTTAGACAATAAATTTATTTATAAACTCTATAACAAAACACTGTATAATAATGTACATGTAAATGCTCCATTTGGGAAAGCTCATCCCCACAATCGAATCTTGCTCTTGGGCATTGGTATGATGACCTTATTACTACAAGATGTTTGTAAATTATAACAAGATTTTGCAATTCTGTATACAACCTTTCCATTACATCAGGAGAAAGAGAACATATGAATTTGTAATATGTTTTGAAAATGAAAAACCACTGCACAAAATTCATATTCAACAGCAGGATTTCATGGAACTTTGAATAAAAGACAAGATTTACTTGCATTTTATATGGATTTGCAATTAAAGACAAAACGTTGGGCTATAAAATTCAATGAAGTTGCATTTTACTTTGGAAGAGGGAGATATATGGTCTGTGCCCTGTAACATAAAGACTTACAATCGATAAAAAGTTAGGATTGATTTTATCTCGGTAGCCTCATTTGGAGTGCAGGTACAGTCATGGATTAGGATTAGAACATGATTAACGCTTTGTATACTGAGAACTTTTCATGAAGCCGAATGAATCGTAATTGTCAAGCATGCTTGCAAGAAATCCTTTTCATTTAAAGGTTAAACAAAGACAGCATTAAAAAGATCAATGTCAGATAATTTGAATTATATAAGGTCGTTATATGTTTGTGCAATCATGAGTGAAATAAACGGTCGACAAGAGGGATGTTCTATGTTTCTTCAGTCCGCATATATGCAGGCTTAGTATACAACGGGTTAAGAGTAGGGTTAGGGCTAGGATTAGGATTAAGATCATCAACTTTGGGGCACCCTGTTCATGATGAGGCTACCGACATGAAACTGATAGTAACTTTTTATCCATCGGAAGTCCTTATATTACAGGGCACAGGTATACTTACAGTGAAATGCATTAGTGAGAGTTCTGTCTTGCCGTCCTCTGCTTGGTTGTATTGGTTAGCATCAGTATTTCCACCAGTCATCCACTATGAAGCAAAAGCAAAATAAACATCCAAATTGTGAATTTCAGACATGAAAACAATGTTAATCTTCAGATACGAGGAAAATTGACATGCCTAGAATTTTACAGTTATTTCTAACAAATGGGTATATATACTGTACGTGTATGAATATGTACACTGTAAGTGACCCAAACCCTTCAATTCACTATTGAGTTACAGACAAAGACAACAAAGCAAATGAAGGAAAGATTAAATGTCTTGAAAAGTCTAATATGTTATTTAACTGGGATTTCCTACTTCATTCAACTACGTCATACGTGTGCATGTACATGTACAAGCGTGTTAAATGATGGCTAGATAAGTAAAGTCAAACTGTAATCGCAGCTCACACAGTTGAAGCTAATGTTATTGTTTATGTCACCAGCTTTAAAATTGGCAAATTAACCCCCTAAAAAAAGCAAACAAAACAAACCTTAGGGTTTCCATGGGTCCTGACATCCATCTGAGCAAAGGAGCAGACATCCCCGACACCGATGACGTCTACGGTGAAGTTACGATAGAAGTCAACGATGTCCACAGCTCTTGACCGGAGCTTGAAGATGAGGACGTATGGGGTTACGATGGGACTGAGAAGCTCCTCCAAGAAATAAACCTAGGATTCATAGACCATGAAAAAGGTATATTTATCATGAATTTTTGTAATAATAATATTTCTGAGGTGATTGCATTTTCGCGAATTTCAAGACTTTCTGAACACAAAAATGTTCACTATCCGAGTGATATTTCTGTACAAAGTGAATGCAAATAAAAAAAAATATACTCTCAGAAATTCCCCGTTTTGAAGCAAAATCACAAAAATATATGGACACAAAATATATGACGTTTACAGCATTGCTATCTCGGTTTAAGAAATTGATCCAAATAAAGTCAATCATCACTTTCAGCATCTTCAGCAGAATTCACATGACCATCATCATCTTTATCATCAAAATCGTTGACAGCATCATCATAAAAAAAAACAGCATCCCTATAACAATCATCATCTCCATCAACATCATCATCATCACCATTATCATCAACTTCTTCTTTTGTATTAGTAGGTTGTGTTGTAAGTCAGGTTATTTCTGGAGTTGGGTAAGCCAGTTGATGACTGACCTGATACATGTAGGTCAGTCATCCCGTTAGGTGCTTGAAGATCAGGGCACTTGTACATTGTAGATGATATGATCTGCCGCAGGTGCATGCTGGTGAATCATGTATTTTCCATCAGTGCATGCTGCTGTTGAATCTGCCAACACCAGTTTGCGTCCGATTGAGAGTTACACACTCCCTCCAAGGTAGTTCAGAGCGATCAAAATCATCAACATAATCGCTATCATCATCCTTATCATAATCATCGCTATCACAATCATCATTACCCTGTTCACCCGGGTTCATTATCATCATCGTCACCACCACGATTATAGTCATTGCCATCATCATCATCTGCATCTTGATTTTTATCATGGTGACATATTGTCGTTACCATTAACATCATCCACCTCATCACCACACCAATCCCCAGAATCCCCGTTCTTTTCTTCTTCCCTTCTAGCATTAACACAGGTCTTTTACATAAAAATCATCATCAACATAATCATCATCACCATTATCATCATCATCACCATCATCACCATTATCATCATCATCACCATTATCATCATCATCACCATCGACACCATCATTATCATCATCAACTTAATAATCATCATCACCATCATCAACATAATCATCATCACCATTATCATCACCATCATTACCATCAACTTCATCATCATCCTCATCATCATCATCATCTTCATCACGAAAGCCACATTCGTTAACATTTCCATCATCCTCATCATTATTGTCATTAACATCACCATCATCAACAACCATCACCAGCATCCTCCATCATCATTTTCTTCCCTTCTAGAACACCACACCTAATCATCATTCAGCTTCTCCCAACTACTGCAGAGCTGCCAACCTCTGAAACCAAAATCAGTAATCTGAAAGCTAAAAATCAGTAATTTTGGATGGAAATCAGTAATTTCAAGCGCGGCGCTTTCAACATCAAGAAGACTGCATTTTAATATTCTTCCTAAATAGCATGCCATGATATTAATCTGGAAGCTCACAATAACTTTTGTCACTTTTCCCACGACAGTAGATTCCCTTTAAATCTAAAATGCAATTTTCAATATTTATTTACCTTTTGTTTCCTGTCCCAAAGTTCTTGCGATTGCTGTAGCCTTGGAGCAACAGCACGCGTATTTACTTGCAATTTTACTGTCAGGGGAGGCATTTTTGACAAGTTGTGAAAGGTGGTCTACTGCTGAAAACGCGATGTTGTGCTCTATCAAAAATTGAGTGAACTTCACTTCGGCGTTCGTGACAGAATTGTCCTTTGCGACGAAAAACTGGGCGATGTCATGACTGCGGGAATTGGAACTTGCCTCCCGCTGCATCCGGTGCTTCACCGACTTCAGATGTACCTGGATCGTTCGAACGCCATGACCAATTCCAAAATCGGATGAGCAAAGTGTACAACAGGCACTGTTTGTTTCCTTTTCGACGAACAATGCATGACCATTTCTGGTGTAATCACCTGAGAAGGTTTGCAGTTTTTTAAGAACGCTCTTCGATGAAGTCGAGTCATTTTTTCTCCGTCGGTTACTCGAAGTTTGACGGACACTGCACATGCGGTTGTGTAACACTCCGCCAATGCATATTTGCCCCAGATAAATATCGTACCACTTGTTTCAGCACATCCACCATGCATGCGCTTTTCGTATCGGTCAAAACTTTGCGCTCATCAAAATTTATTCGTGTATCATATTTTGATCAACAATGAAAAAGGTATATGTAATAAAATGAATGAATAAACATGATCCAACAAAAATGTGAAATAAAACACAATGACAATAATTGTTGAATATAAATTCAAGTTTAATCAAGGAAGTACATTCATTTCCTTATGACAATTATCATCATCATCATCATCATCATCATCATCTTTTCATCATAGTCGAGTCGTACTTTATATCATAAACAATGAGAACCCATCACTAAGGGGAAAAAATTGTAACCTGCTATAACTACACATGGACATGGTACCGTACGGGTTGGTTTGAGGTGCTAAATGGACTTGGGAGAGTTTGCCGTCTCCCCGATTATATTGCATGCTGGAAAGCTAGCACACGCAGCCCATATAGGCAGGGCGGTGTGCATGTCTTTCGATGGTAGCTACATGTGTGTGCAGTGGTCGTGGCTGAGGCGCAGATGATATTTCCGTGCGCTCAAAAGTTAACCACCGGGCCGAGGCCCGGGAAGTATGGCGATCATTACCGCTAAAACACTCGCATATGCATAATGCATGTGTTAATACATAGGCATGTCCAGAAATCGGGGAATCAGTAATTTTTGAAGGGGTTTCCGTGCTCCCGTAATTGCCGTTGATTTCCGTACCAATTACGGAAAATCCGTACTAGTTGGCAGCTCTGCTACTGGTATATACAACCTTTAGGTCCTACTTACCGCTTTATACTGGAAGAGCTGGGCAAACTCATCCCGGACCTTGTAGGTATGAGCCTGGCCTTTCCACGAATCTGGAATGTAATGAATCTGGGCTAGTATACTCTGAATTAGGGTCTCTGGGCACCAGATCAGGTTCTGAAAAAAAGAAAGAAAAAAAAGAAGATGATGATCGGTCATTCTTGAAGTAAGTAAGCAGTAAGAAGTAAACATTTTGATAATATTCAACCGTATATTTTCAAGCCATCGTTATTGAAGAGGAACATTTGTACGCACAACACATATCATTTGTAGTCGAATTTTGGAATCTGAATTATTGTTGTTAAATCATTAAATTAAGAAAAGAAGAATTTATCTTCCTCGTGACAGATTCATGGTCATGACATTATACTGTATTCGCTGATATTTTCGAGCAATCAATTTTTCGCGGTGAGCGGACTCAAAGAATGTTCACAGGTTCTTGAATTCGCGCTGCATGTTCGTAAGCATGCAATTGAACGCTCCCAATACATGCATAAAAAAGCATGCTCATATATTTGTGAGTTTTTAAATTCGCGCCTGCCGATTTTCGCGCAATATCCGCGAAAATTAATGTACCGTGAATATTTCCACGAATACAGTAGTACGATTTGAGAAAGATTTTTTTTAATAGATAAAATGTTATTTCAAAATTCAAACATGTACAATACTAACCTCATCTGGTATGAAGGTTCTGCATATCGTCACAATAACTCCTGAGGTCATCAAAAAAGGAAGGGGAAAAAAATAGAGATTAAACATTGAAGAAAATACCTCATCAATCTACATTGTACATTGCATTTCACCCAAAATAATTCATAAAGGCCACCGCACAACATACGACTTACGACTGACTGACTTTGGATCTGAAATAACTAAGCGCGTATACTTTGCAATGCGTTTTGTTATTTCAGATCCAAAGTTGGTCAATTGCAAGTTGTAAGTCGGATGGTGTGCGGTGGCCTGAACACAATTATGTATGTTGAATACTACTACAGTCCACTACCATTACAACAAGCAGAGATACAACTTCATGTAGATTTCGTTGTTACGAGGTACATTTCGCTTGGTCCGGAGCAAGTTATAAAAGGAGTAGACTGTATTTTGGGCATATATAATTTTGACATTCATACACATGTATTACACAATATACATTCTTACAATAGCTGTACCTAAAGGTCATGTGTAGGGACGCATAGGTGTGACTGAAAAAGCATGCATTTGACTCGGCAGATCAAGACCCCCAATAGAAGCCCCCAAAAGAACAAAAGACTTAATGGCTGGAGAAGTATGTATCTTTCTACATTTGATAGCTAGTCTTGATACATAATTTTTGTTTTATACTTGTACGAGTCATATTATTAATTAAAAAGCTTGGAATCTCTAGATTATCAGAGTACATAGAACCTACAAGTTAATCCTGGCAACCAATTGGTGATTTTGAGCTGGCAGGCAGTTCATATTTTCTCAAAATTTCTTCCTTCCAGGTACTGTCCACCTTACCAGGTCCAGTGGTGGATCCAGCTGAGTTTGACAGAATACCATTTTGCAGGACATAACTGTTTGTGCACAATGGAGTGCCCTTCCATAGTATTGTGTTTTATCCGGCTAGATCCGCCGGTAAATTGCCTTTTGGTCTAAATCCACTTTGACTAATGTCCATTTGGTCTCACATGGTCTGATTACATTTCGTCTAAAACCAGTTTGCTTAATCACCTTTAGGTCTAAGTACCTCTTTGCCTATTTAGCATTTCATCTAATTCCCATTTTGTGTAATGTCCAGTTCGTTTAATGTCCACTTGGTTTATCACCACTTGGTCGATTCCAGTAACAAACTAGTAATAGACCAAATATTAATTTGGGAATAAAACGAACATACGATTAGACCAAATGGGTTTAGCCCATGTGGTATTAATTAGACAAACAGAGAATTAGACCAACTGCAGTTAGACCAAGTGGATATAAACTGATCTGCCACTGGGGTCAAGAGTTGCAAATACTTCCCCAATAGCTTGCTTAGGTACAGATGGAAATTGAGGTGGATTACCTAGGATCGTGATAGTGGTGAGCACATGTTCTACCGTCAGGACGTCTTCGTCGATAACGGTGATGATGATAAGAACGGCAAGGATGGAGCCTGCGAAGAACGCAATATTCCTACAAGGAAAACATACAAGTAAAGCCTGTTTATACAATCATGTACTTTTACACAGAAATTTTCAGGTGATCAACCAGCCTCAGGTGTGATGTTTTCTTGTATCCCTTAAGGCCACCGCACACCTTATGACTGGTCTACGATCCGATTTTGGAACAAATCGCATTTTGCTTATTTTCCGAAAGTATGAATGAATAGAATCTTATCATTAGAGGTTCAAATTAACTGTAAGAATACTGATATCGAATTTCGGAAACTTGCAAGCCTTTATTTAGGAGTAAAGGCCAAATTGGTTTGAAATCGTAGCCAATCGTGCGATTGCTATGACGTCATTACGATTAGATATTGAATTCGCTTTTATTTTAATAAGGAGGTTACATAGTCACTGATTTGAACATATAAGTATTCCTGCGATGATTTAGAACTCTGCACAGTATGATGTTCTATTTCTAAATATCCACACCAATGTTATGACGTTTTATTACACAAAAAGGTCGCAGACCAATCGTAAGGTGTGCGGTGGCCTTTAGCCAAATTCTTTATGGTTATTGGCATCTGGGCTACTAATAAATTCAGACGATGTTTAGTGATGATACTGCATTTTTTCAAGGAAGATGTGTTAAACAAAAAGGGATACAATTACTCACTTGCAGATGATGGCAAGCACATTGGAAGTGAACGCATCTAGGAACTTCTTGGCTGGTTTGTAGCCTCTATTTAGTCTGTAAAGGATAAGACAATAGGTAATTCAGATTATATAGGGGGAAATAAAGTAAATTAGACTATACACAAAGAACAAGATGTATCTTGAAATTGAAAACAATATTTATTTATTTATTTATTTATTTATTTTTATTTTTTTTTTGGGGGGGGGTTAATACCCCCCCCCCCCTAAAAAAAAAAAAAAAAAAAAAATCAAGTTGTGTAACTGCAAAATGATACAATCTTGTAGCAAATTGCATAAATATGAATTATGGAATTTTGAGGATTAAATAGAACGAGATCAAAATATGCATTTACTCGGAACATGCGTTTTCAGGTTACAGTAACCATATTTATTAATATATAAGTAACTCCTACGCATAAACATCATACATTGTACAGAATAAATCAACTTTCAATCATTTTTAAAGGAGGGTCATAAGATTATTATTTCACTTACCTTGCTTGAAATTCATGATCCAGTTCATTGAAGTGTCGAAGATAAAGCCTCCCATATTGTGACCTTTGACAGAAGAAAATAACACATTCATTATGAAAATTATAAATATGAAAGGGAAAAAATGCAACTCCTAAATTGATAAGTTTTCTGCATGAACACTAATACAACAAGTCTTTTGCCACACAAAAGAAATATTATTTATATTATTTTTGATGCACAGCTGACGCATCATGGATGTATAAATGTCCATTGTTATGTATTCATCTCCACTTTTAACTTATTGTACAGAAAGAAGTAAAATAATATATGCAAAGTTTACCTTAAATAACGTCTGAGATTTTAATCAGTCAACACCACAAAAAAAAAGAAAAAAAAAAGAAGGCCCCTTGCCAAACATAAATATTTATATTGTATACATTGTATCTCCTGTACATTATTCATCACAACATGTATTATAATTATTTTGAGTGTGCACTGATGCACAGCATCTGCAAGTGAAAGCAAACCATAAAATATTGAAACAATACTGAACATTCATCCTGGTAAGTTTTGGTCAAAGCATGATATTAAAACAATTTTTCTGGTTATTTCAAAACTCTTCATCCAAATAAGTTATCTTGATTTTTTTATAGCATCTATTGACCCCTAAAGTTCAGGTACATGTATGCGTTCATACACATGCATATCTAGTATGATTCTAACATGAGATCTATCATGAAGATAGGTTGTGTCTAGATCTAAATCTCCACCTCCACTTTTACTTCATTAGACTATGTTCGATTTTTAAAAATGGAGCTACATGTATACAGTTTCAGTGACTTCCATAGTCCTTCAATTGCTACGTTTTGGGCATTTGTCCCTAACATAAGATAATCGGAGCAGCTCTGATTCTATAGATTCAACAAGAGTTTCCCGGGCATGGATAATTTATACAGTCCACTCTGATAAGAACAAGCACAGACACAAGTTTTTGTTATAGCGAGGCAATTCTTCCAGTAAAAATTTACATGCCTTTAATAAATTTCATCAGTTTTAGGGCAAGGACATTTTTTCATAGGACACTTTTTCTTAAGTACAGCCAAACAGGGGATTTTGAAAGAGGCATTAAGGCCAGTTAGGGGGGGCATTCGAGGCCATGGCCTCCGTGGCCGTCAATTAATTTAAGCCCTGAATTTACATGTGTGTTTGCCTATTTGTTCTCTATGGCAAAATTTCATCACAACAAGAAAATTGTCTGGGCCTCGAGCATCTTGTTTTTATGGGAGCAGTGCCCTGTAACAAAGAGTTAAAATCAATTGCAAATCGTTAGCAGCCAATCAGGATCCTTGTTGCACAGGCTACTTCAATAAAATTTGTACTGTGAACCAATCAGAATGGCTGTTTTGAAGTTGCAATAGATCAGTTTACTAACATATTCAAATTTTATGCATACTTTTTTTAAAAAAAGGTTGTTCTTGACAACCTGAAGCTTGCCAGAGGCTTGCCCGACATAGCAACAACTAATTTATTCAAACTGGATTCTGTGTATTGTAGTTCATTCTTTTATTACAGGTTGTTTGAATACCTTGTTAATATGTCACCAGGAAAAAGTATGCATAAAATTTGAATATGTTATTAAACTAGTCTATTGATCATTACTCTCTAAGTTACAGGGCACAGATTGTGATTATTTACCATTTCCTAGCACCCAGTGTTGCTGGGTCTCTCTTGATAAGTTCTGCGTAGCTGAAGAATGAGTATAGTATCTGCCACATGAAGATGAAAGGACACAGAAGAAGATTTGCCAGCCCTATCCATAGGATGTGCTTCGATAACCTGTGAATCAAAGAGAGAGAGAAATACAGGGTTCAAGAATGCAAGCATCCTGCATTTAATTTTCCGACTATGCAAAACTGCTTCCACCCAATATTGATAAGTAATGCTCAATATATGTATGTGCAGGCCCGTAACTAGGGGGGGTTCGGTAGGTTCGAACAAGCAGGGTCCGCTTGACCAGAAAAAAAATATTAAATTAAAACCCCCACATTTTGGCAGTTATGCAGCACATACTTGAATGGAAATACAAGAAAGGAAAATTAAAACACTTTGCTTTCAGTCCCCCTACATGTAAAATTTTTCGCTCGCGCTTTGCGCTCGCAACATTTTATTTTAGGGATGATATTCTTGTTTTTCAGAACAAATTACGCAGGAATTACACTTAAACCATTTCGCAGGAATGTTTTTTTTCGTTTGCATTTGTGTTCTATTCTTATATTTTCAAATGATGTTATCTTCAATTTTAGGAAATGATATAACAGAAATAAGGCCTAGTGGCAGAGGCGGTGGAACTGGGGGGGGGGGGCGGGGGCACAGTGACCTCCACCCTTCGCGTCCACATCCGCCCCTTTTCATCCATCCTAAAAGTGCCTCTATTCATGACCAAAAAGTGTCCCTTTTCTAAGCTAAAAAAAAGTTTCATCTTTATACTAAAAAAAAGCCTTTGAGAGTTTTGAAAAGTCCCGTAGACAATTTCTGTTTAAAAAAGGGGGCACTTTTAATATTAAAATGGGCCCCTTGTTACTCCATTATGTCTTCTAAACCCTAACATGTTCGGCTCGCGCTTCGTGCTCGGGATACTAAATAGGGTCCATAATGCACAATAAACTACAATTTGAGCTCAAAGTTTTCTACTCGCGCTTGAGGATATTGGGGTCTAACAGAGGCGGTGGAACCGGGGGGCAGGAGGCACAGAGCCCCTACTTTTTCATGCACTCTAAAAGTGCCCCTTTTCTTAGCTTTTTTTTATACTAAACAGAAACCTTTCATACTCTTTAAAAGTCCCATGGACAATTTCTTAAAAAGTGCCACTTACAATACTAAAAAGTGCCCCTTTCTTTACTTCATATATATTTTTCTTAAACCCCTAATTTTCCTGCACGGTCGCTATGCGACCTCACTCTGTAAAATTAACAAACAATAAGTATAAAAAAAGGGTTGGACACAGTGCCCTCTACTGGAGACAAACCTTGTCAAAAGAATCGGTGTAAATTGTGTTTCGGGGTGGGCTAGGGGCCTGCAGCCTACAAAATACTCACAGCAAAGATTATTAATGAGCCAAGATTATTATGTGTCTTCAACATGGATCTTAAAAAGAGTCTATAAGGTACAATTTTTTGCTTAAAACTTTCAGCTCGCGGATACTAAATAGGCTCTATATTGCACATTTAACTCAAATTTTGATCTCAAAATTTTGGGCTCGCGCTTCGCGCTCTCATTCCTTTATATTCATTACTATATGAACAATAAAAAATAAAAGCCATTAATATTCCTAAAATTTCCAGCTCGCGCTTCGCGCTCGCGGATACTATAAGTAGGGTCTATAATCATGATAATGCATAGTTTACTCCAAGTTTAACTTAAAATTTTTGGCTCGCGCTTTGCGCTCAAAAACAAAAATCATTGAAAAAGATCCACTTTTTCAGATTTCGAACCCCCCCCCCCTTAAAAATCCTAGTTACGGGCCTGATGTGTCAATACTGAATGTGCAATATTTTGATGACATAAAAGCTTTATCGTATTACAGTTGTGTTACCCAACTATTTGTGTCAATCCAGACTTTTTAACATATTTGGAACGGATTTGTTGCTGCCAGGAAAAACAAATGGTGAGCAAGAAATTAAAAAAAAGTGTGTTGCCGACCTGTCTTATAAAACCAATAATACACGGTTTGTTCATGTGTCACGGCACTGCCAGCGCACTTAGATAAGTCAGTTGATATCAATAATGCAATTGCCCTGACTAAACTTTGTGCACTTGCAGTGACCTAACACACGAACAGAGCACAATTTCGTACATTGACAAACAACAGCCAACAGGATAAATGGCTATCGACAAGTCCTAACGAAAGTCAAATCAGACACATTTTCTTGTACATGAGGAGCTTAACACATGGCTACAGATGATACTCGAAAGCCATGCTAGATGTAGCCTGAGTACAACTAAGTCTTCATTAATGACGATGAATACAAGAATTTGTTCCGACAAATTATGAGGAAACAAGGACAATTCAAACTTACAATTACTCCAATCCATGAAACACATGTTCTTGGAAACATCTAAATCACAGAATAGAAAAGTATGAAATAAATTTCTCAATAGAAATGCAATATTCTACTTACTGTCTTGCTAATTCCTCTCGCTTAGAAGACCGTTTGTACTCGTCCTTCAAGTGCCAATAGTTCTTAAACGGTGCCCAAGGTCCCCCTGAAGATGGTGTAAGGAAGATGCAAATATAATGTTAATTTGATTTTTGAGGCACAAACCCACATTCGTCACAAATTCCAGAATACAAAGTCTGAACATAGGGGACTAGATTTGATATACATACATGTACACGTTGGTCTACTGTACATGTAGCTACTCCAGCTCAATCAGTGTATAGGAATACATGTATAGTTCCCCCCCCCCCTTGACATGGTATTATTTGTGACAGTAACAAATTGGAGTCTGTACTTCCAGACTATGTTGAGAACATTATCGCTTGTTTGTTTGTGTGTCTTTTTATTTGAATAACAATATGTACAGGTACATTGTATTCGGTATTTGGGATGTCATCAAAAGGAGAATTTTGCATTTTTATTGTTGCAGATATCACGCATGTATATCGGCGGAGCATGATGAAAAACACCCACTGCCAAAATTTGTTGGGAATCGGTTCAGTGCCCCTGAGATGTGACCACATGAAGATGAAATTAGTCCCATTGAAAATAGTGTTTTATTGATGTGGTTTTAACCATTATAAACCAGTCTTTGCTATGAAAAAAAATACCAGATGATTCCATGCAACAACCATAACAAATTTTAAATAATGTCAAAACATTGTTTCACAGTTGTAATAAAAACAGAGAGAGGAAGAGGGCGAATGGGAAAGAGTTGAAGTAAAAAAATATTGACCCCCACAAAAAAAAAAAAAAAAAAAAAAATTAAAAAATTGACTTACAAAATAGGATCATCTCCATGTTGTATTTTAGGCTGTTTGTGAGAAAAACTCTGCACAGAGAGAAGAAAAAATAGTACATGGCGTAATGTTAATCTTGTGGCAGGCCTGTGTCACCACATATCTAAAATACATGAATTTTTTGGTTGGGAGCATATCAATCAAATACATGTACATGCATAATCTACATGTAGCCTAAATCTACAAATGTGCTTACCATATACAAGTAATCTGAAGCTTTAAATGTCTAAATGGTATGATTGTAATGCATCTCTGGCGGCCATATACACCTGTAGTGTATTGAGGCTCAGGGTTATCAGAGAATCATGTTTAAGCATATTAAATAAAATGTAGATCCCAAACAGGATGGCAAATTTTCTCAAAAGTGACCTTACCTACACATTTATGTAATGCTGGAGAGTAACCAAGCAGAAGGAAGACTGTCCTTGTCTTCTAAAGCAGCATGTGTGAGATATAAAAAGTCACTCTTATGGCCCGTATTCTCAAAAGCCGCCTAACTTTAGGCCTGGTTTAAATCTGTGGTTGAACTATGGCCTGCTAAAAGGGAATCAATCCCGAAAAGTTGATGTTCAATTCATCATAATTTTTGGTAGTGAAACTATTAAAAGCTGCTTGGGAATGGTAAGTACAAAAGTTTCCCTTACAATTAAAACATGTTTCCAGAATTCAGTGAAGGAGATATTAACATGCATCATAGACAGATTGATTCCCTTTTAGCAAGCCATAGTTAAACCACAGATTTAAGCTAGGTTTAAAGTTAGGCAGCTTTTGAGAACACGGGCCATTGACTCTTATCAATACTCTATTATCATGGTATCGCACTTGCCATGAGACAGATTTGAGACTAATTTGGGACAGGTTTGAGATAGATTTGAGACGGTTTTGAAATAGTCGCACAGATGTCTCGGAGACGTCTCCGTGACGGAAAAAATTATCAGAGACGTTTCTGAGAGTTTGAGACACAGAGAGGTCTCCGCGAAGTGAGATACCACCTTTAGTATGAATAAAGTCAATTATGTTTGATTGTACTTACACGTCTCCAAGGAAGGGTAGTTGATGATGCAAAGGTACCAGAGATTTATTCACCATGGCAACCATGTAGTTCTTAAACCGCAGTATCCTGTGATAAATGTCTGCAAAGATAGATCGGCATATCAAAATGAACATACATTTATTGATTCTTTAGTTGTTCATTTCATTCTTTTTTTTACTTTCATTTTTATTGACACTTCTGAAAAACTTTGCTTTAATGATTAGATAAAATTAGAGATCTAGATGAGCAAAATTTGTTTTTTAAAACATAGAATAAACAACAAAGACAATAAATAAATGTTAAAAATCCCTATGGAGATCATGCAATTGGCAATTCAATTGAACTGATGTCTGATGTCATACAGGGAGAAATTTCCCAAATATTTTGTACACAATTTAGTGATATTACTCCTCACCTAATTCTGTCAGCTCTGCCTTGTGTATACACATTCTCTGCTCTCTCTGTACTTGTTGGACTCTCTTCAGGACATCGTGCCATGTTAGGTTCACCAGTTCCTTCTGCAGGGTGCAACAAAGCATGTAATTGCAAGTTAATGAATTGGCGATGTAAATTAGTGCATAACATGCATGACCATACATAACCAAACTTCTTCCAATGATTGCTTTAACCCTAAAAAGACTGGGGGGGGGGGGCTCATTCAGCCCCCCCCTCGACATTTTTCGCGATAAATTCGCAACGCGGAAAAAAAATTCGCCGAGACTTCATGACTATTTTCTTTCAAGCCTCGCGCAACTTTTGAGACCAAATTTGCGATGCCCGGGTACACGGTTCCGAAATTACGTAACATTTTGTAACCGTGCGTCAGACCCAAAGTTGCTCCAATACGTGATTTTGTGTACAAATCCAATGCAAATTGTGTTTTTAGCCAAAATTCATAAATGTATCATTATTTTCTCTTTAACTGATTAAAATCAATTAATTTAAGGTTGTTTATGATTAAAATTGTGTCACCAATGATTTCCATCGAAAAAACAATAAAAAACAAAAAGTCGAAAAACAAAGAAATACATAAGAAATTTGAAAAACAATAGAATACATAAGAAAAAAATCTTGATACAGATTTTTTTTTTACTAACATTTCACCAGAAGCCTACAAAGAGCCTGTAAACCAAAAATTAGCACTTTTAGAGCTTTATTTTATAATTAATTAGAGCAAATCTTAGATTTTATGCATAAATTAGCATAATTAATTAGTGATGAAATTTTTCGGAGAAAATGACTCTTCAGTTTTGGAGAGGATGCCACGGGTAACGCGCGTGCCAATTTTCAGCGCGATCGCGTGCTCAACGGCCGAGATCTTAGGGGGGGGCTGAATGAGCTCCCCCCCAGTCTTTATGAGTGTCAAAATAGCCCAGTCTTTTTAGGGTTAAATAATCAAAGGTGATGGAGCTATATGATGCGGTATATGTATAAACTGTATCTCGACAACTACTTACTTGACAACTACTTGTACCTTCCAGATAATATATCCCTGGGGAAAACTACACCCATGGAAAACTACCCCAAGGGTTAGGGGTTGGGGGATTCGGTTTAGATAGACATGTATCAATCAGTTATGGATTGCAAAAGGCCATTTGTTATTCATGACAGAGCATCTCCTGTTTTAATGACTTGTGATTTTTATGAAACAATTCTTTCGGTCCA
>CALNVZ010000641.1:14893646-14955898 GCA_940671915.1 Paracentrotus lividus | reverse complement strand
CATAATTCAATAATGAAACAACGTAGCAGACATAATTGAATTCTGGTAGATCGTAGTGGCATTTCATTCTTATTTTTTTACTGTTCATTTTGATATTGACACATATTCTCGATACAACCTACAATTAGATATTAGCAGACATAAATCAGAGATACTAATGTACGCAAAAATTACTTGTTAAAATCATACCGACAATAAAAACAAACAAAGGACAGACAAATAGAATCTTAAAGAAAATCCCTATGAGAGAGAGCTCGAAGAGCACTTGGTAATGCGCAGGATTGGACACCTGGATGTCTGATGCATACAGGGAGAAATCTTTCACAAATATTTTGTATCACAATTTATGAAAGTGTAACTACCTCACCATAATCGTCTGGTCAGCTCTGCCTTTGTGTATACCCACGTCCTGCCTGCTCTCTTGTACTTGTTGGACTCTCGTCAGGACATCGTGGCCAATGTTAGGGTTCACCAGTTCTTCTGCAGCGGTGCAACAAGCATCTTAGTATTGACAAGTTAAGTGAACTTGGGCAATTGCTAAAATTAGTGGCATACACATGAGTGACCAGAACATAACCAACATTCTTCTCCATGATTGCTTTAATCAAAGGTGATGGAGCTATATGATGCGGTATATGTATAAACTGTATCTAGCAACATACTTACTTGACAACTACTTGTACCTTCCAGATATATATCCCTGGGAAAACTACACCCATGGAAACTACCCCAAGGGTTAGGGGTGGGGGATTCGGTTTAGAAGACATGTATCAATCAGTATGGATTGGCAAAGGCCATTTGTTATTCATGACAGAGCATCTCCTGTTTTAATGATTGTGATTTTATGAAACAATTCTTTCGGCCAAATTTCAGACATGTGCAAATGTATGTGCTTGCTATTTAACTTAAAATGATGATTTTTTCTTTTTTTTTTGTCCAGGAGCCTTAGTTAATATAAGGTAAATTACACTTGGTCTAAACCCACTTTGACTACTGCCTGTTTGGTCTCATCCCACATGGTCTAATTGTAATTCCACTTGTCTACAACCACTTCATCTAATCACCATTTAGTCTAAATCGTATTTTGTCTACTGTTCATTTCCTCTAATATCCCCTTGGTCTAACACCATTTGGAAAATTCCAGAAACAGATTGGTACTAGACGAAATATTGATTTGGGAATTAGATGAAAGTGCAATTGAAGAGTGTAGTGGAAGAAGTACTTAAGTCACATTTTTTCAAAAATGAGTTTTTTGCATAAATGATATTCACATACCATCAAAGAATCATGTGCAAGTGTCCGTTTTGCGAAAAATTATTGCAAAGTGCCCAAACCACAACCCCCATTTTTCAAAATTGAAGTTTTGTAGAGGAAGAAGTACTTAAAGTCCATGATTGTAGTGGAAGAAGTACCTGGTCCACCAAGCTGTGAGTCCATGTTTTCACTATAGGAAGAGGATAGGCAGCCCTCCCATTTTTTTGCTAGTGGCAGACCCCAAAATGCGTACTAAGATTTGCCTGACGTTAATATATACGTGTTTGTGTGTGTGGGGTGTGTGCGCGCCTGGGGGGGGGGGGGTCAAAACAAGATTATTTGTTTTTGGAGGGTAGTTAAAACCGCATAGCTGGTTTTCACAGTAGGAATGGTAGTCTTTCATAGTGAATGCAATATACTGGGACATTGCAAGAGAGTAAGCACAAAGGGCGGTTGTGCGGTAGATCAGCGCCGCCCCCCCCCCCCAAAAAAGTAAAATATTGGGGATGTCAAAGCATGCACGCACAAAACGTTCACCTGCAATGTGGCGTCTCATGTAAAATATTATGAAATATATTTAACCCTAACTTACCTGGGCTATTTCGTGAGCTCAAATGCCTGGGGGGGGCTATTATGGCCCCCCCTAAGATCTCGGCCGCGGATCGCGCGATCGCGACGAAAATTTGCATGAAGGTAGAGAATGACATAATCTACGCAGTTGTAAAGGTAAATTACACTAAATTCATATATTTATTTTATATGAATTAATTATTTGCTATTTATTTCATGAAATCATACTTTTTGCTCTAATTCACTAAATAAAGCTCCTAGAAAGCTAATTTTTGGTGAAAATATTCTTTATATTATTCCTGAGAATTGTACAAGAAAAAAATTCCTGTACAAAAATAATTTTCTTATGTATTTTATTGTTTTTTCAATTTCTTATGTATTTCTTTGTTTTTTGACGTTTTTATTTTTATTGTTTTTTCGACACAATTCGTTCACGACATTATTTTGGCTATAAATAGCATCAAATTAAATGACTCTTGTCAATAAGATTTAAAATAATCACTCATTTATGAATTCTAGCTGAAAACACATTTTGTATTGACTTTGTACATGAAATCACGTTTTTGAGCCATTTTTGGTCTGACGAAAATTTTTCAAAATCGTGTAACGTCGTAACGGTACGCCCGATTTCCGTGAAAATAGTTTTAAAAGATGCGCAAGACTTGAAAGTAAAAAGTCAGCGAGCGGCGCGATCAAAAAATTTCGCACTGCGGATTTATCGCGAAAAATGTCGAGGGGGGGGCCATAATGGCCCCCCCCCAGGTAAGTTAGGGTTAAAAGTCTATCATTTTTGTAAAGTGGAATGGGGCCCGCCCCCCCCTGCCCTTCAACATTAAAACAATTTTTTTTTAAGCCTGCAATTGGGTAAAGTAGGTCCTAATTTTGCCACTCCATAGGCAGTATATGTATGAGTTTATTTAGATGAGTTTTATCACATCGTATCAGACAGGCAAGAAACCAGGGTAGACGGGCCTGCCCATAAAACACCAAAAATTAAAAAAGTACCCCGATGAGAAAGCCTATAATAACCATCCGGTCAGGTATAAATGAAAAATTACTACGTGACGCTGTCAGCTTAATTTCATATTTTGTCAATTTATGTCAAACAATAGTCACAGGCTAGTTTACAGGGGCTGGCTTTCTTAAAATACCCAAAGAGTAAAAAGGTGCCCTAAACCAGTAAAAATAACATTGCCACCCCCATATGATTAATCCCTATCAATAATATGGGGGAAATATGCAATGTTGGTCATCAGTTCAATGGATCATATTTTATCCTCTTAATTCAGACAGGTGAAATCTGGGGAAGCAGGCTTCACCCTTCGAAACACCAAAATTTTGAGAAAAAATTGCCCGAAAATGGGTAAAATTAGCTTAATGACACCCCCACCCTCACAGTAAGATTTTTAAAATAAAAATATTACGAAGACACCATATCAAAATATGATAAAGCCTCAATTTTTAAAGAAATCAATACGAATTGCCTCAAACAAGAAACCCCCATAATGAGGTTTTGTAGTGGAAGAAGTACCTAAGTCCATGATTGTAGTGGAAGAAGTACTTAAGTCCACGATTGTAGTGGAAGAAGTACCTAAGTCCACGATTGTAGAGGAAGAAGTACTTAAGTCCACGATATGGTTTATTGATTATCGGAAATCGATAAGCACAAAATTACTCAAATTTGGCATATATTATTCTTTTGTGACAAAAATCAACTCCACCGAGTTTGAATCTGAAATTTAAAAAAATGTGATGTGAGGAGTAATTTGAAATATTCAAACGCTTATATCTTAGAACTAGTATTATGTGACTTAAGTACTTCTTCCACTACACTCTTCAATTAGACAATTTGGCTATTAGACGAATTAGACCAAGTGAGAATTAGACCGAATTGTATGTAGACCAAATAGGTTTATCCCATGTGGTAATAGACAATCACAGAATTAGACCATCTGCTGTTTGACCATCTGCTGTTTGACCAAGCGGATATAAACTACTATAATTATAATGGGAGTGTACTGTACTCACAGATGAGATCTTGAGTGCTATCGTGTAGAAGGCTCTGATCTCCCAATAGTGGTATGCATTATAGAGGACCCTCAGAAGCCGATGTAACCAGAAAAGACCAGCAATGATTAAACAGATCACGATTACACTTGACGGACTGCAAGAGATGCACATGATTTGTTTTTATTTCTTTTCATCAATTATAAACAAAATCATATAAGCATGTACAAAGAGGGCCCAACAACTGTATTTGAGAAATGAAGAGAGAAAAAACACACTATCATATGAAAATATGTAGGCACTGTGACCCCAAGACTAGGCCACAATCAAGGTAAAACATTATTGAGTTAATTCTGTTTTTAAGTAGCACACTGTTTGTTTGTTTTTTCTTTTTTTGTGTGTGTTTTTTTTTTTTTTTTTTTTTTTTTTTTTTTTTTTTTTTTTTTTTTTTTTTTTTTTTTTTTTACTTTAGTGTGAGATTTTAACTTGATTTGGGCTACAAATATCTTCAAAAACAGACTTGCTTTGAAGCACACTAGATTGATATTGAGATTAGAATTGTGAAAAAGTTGCACAAATTGACTGTAAATATAATACACTTGGAGAATCCAGTTCCAACATTGGTCCCCTACAATATATACATGTACTATGGGTCTGTCAATGAAAAATGTCAGTTTCACTCACTTGGCAGCACATTCATCTAGCGGAATAATAGCATCTGGGATAGTGACCTTTGACCCTGATGTCTCGTCATAATTAAAAAGCACAGGGAAGTCAACACATAGCAGCAAGAACAGGGAAAAGAAGATGATAAACAGAAATTGCCTGGAAAAAAAGAAGAATATATAATAGATTTACATGTATTACAAGGTCATAAATTTAGGGTAAATGCATGTACCTTTAAGACTATTGAATTTGGAAATTAAATACTAAACTATACAATGTATAGTTACATGTAGTACGTGGGCAGTGTCTGGTGATTTTTATGGTTGGTTCTGGTTACTTTTTGGTTCCTTTTTAGGAACAATGAAAATGCACTCACAACCAATGCAAATGTATGTATGTAGCGCCTACATGTACATGTACAGTACCTGTAGAAAATTAAAACTTAGTGCATACATATGGAAAACACACCCGTCCTGAAGACCTATTGTCTTGCATGTAACCTCCCAAATAATAGATTACAGATTATGACAGGATATACAAGGACAGGGTCCTTATTAGGTCATTGTCATTTGCACAAAGAGGGTAGACTACTTAACTCTGAACCTGGTATAGCCATCTTTTATGAAAAGAAAACAAAAAATACAAACATCATTTTCTCCTAAATTCTGTTGCTAATTTGAAAAACAACCATACACGTATGTACTTGTTTCTAAATTCCATCTTAAAGCCAATGAAAACCAGCAGCCTTGTATATTGCACCAACTGAAGTCCTAAACTACTTAAATCTGCCCCATTTCTTACCCATAATGCAACATTCTGAGCAGTGTTATCTCATAATATGATAACACACTAAGTTACATGTTCTTCTCAATACTGCAATAATTATGTTGCCAAGTAACAAAACAAGTACTTTTACCCTAAACCATGTTAGCTTCCCTGTATAAAGGTAATTTATTCACTGCATTTTTAATAGTTATCTTATGAGGTTTATTTTAAGACTAGCTATATTTATAACACACAGTCAATGACAATGTTGATCAGTTCACTACCCTCCTCAAGATAGACAGTCAAGCTGCTTGGAATGCCGATCCCTCTCCTGCTAAAAACTTGTTTGTTACAAAAAGAAATATATCAATGTACGGAGATCGGTCATTTACTTCAGCTGCTCCAGCTTTATGGAATGCATATACCAACACAGACTCGTTCTTTGGAGACTTTAGAAACATTCAAATCTGATCTCAAAACATTTCTGTTTGTGAAGGCATACTAACTTGAATATTAATGTTGTATTGTATTGTAAATAAAATTTTTGTAGTTTCTTTAAATATAATTATCAAAAGTTCTACTTTTACTGTCTTGTGTGTTTGGCATTCAACAATCCTTTCCTCTTTGACTTTGACATGGTAGATTCGGAGTGTGCGCCTCAAAGGCTGTCCCTCTCTTCTGTTTTATTATTAAGAGAATGTGCTTGTAACTGTTTTAGCTCAGCACTTTCATCTCGTTTTTCAAGAATAGTTTAACTAGACAGATGGCGCTATATACATGTAAATGCGTTAATATTAGTATAATTATTACTGTTTGAGCCTTCCTCGCCTCTCACCTTCTCATCAGGTTTACTATCTCAAGACAAAATTAAGAAAAGATAAAATCTATTTCTCAAGCTCTCATTCTCGCCTGTCCATTTCTTCTTTCTCCCTCTACTCTCTCAGCAATTTTTTTTTTCAATCTTGGGACTAAAACCAGATTGTTACATGCAAAAGGTTAAAAATTGTATGTACATTACTTACACTAATTCCAGCAGTTGGGCTAGCATCATACAAAGGTATCCATGCTTCTGATGATAATGATAGATGTGAATGATAACGTCAAGGTCAAAATATGCATAATGCAACTTATGTTGTTATCATGTACATTACAATGTAAGACTCAACTTGTACCTTGAGTTCAACATGGGATTAGCCCAGCTTATTGTATGATTTACTGCCCTGATTTCTTCACAGATGTGCCTGAAATGAATGAAAAACCAACCAAAATCCAATTGCACAAAAATGAAATTCATTCATTCTTGATTTTTTACTCGAAAATTAACAGCCACATGGGTTAAATTTTGGGAAAATATTAAGTAGGCCTATTCAACATGACTTCTTTAGTAAGATGTGTTTTTGTAATCATTTTACTGTAGCCTAATGAGGCCCATAATATTAAAATAATTGATTTCAGCACAAAATATATAAATAACCGTCTTTGGTATCAGAGGTACATGTACATGTAAATGTAATTGTACATCAAAGACAACAATTAATCTAAGATACAATGGAAATGTACTGCATTAACACACTTTGAGTTTTGCCGAGTGCTACATTGTACAATGCAATTTGCCACAAGTAAATGTTATGGAAGTACAAAACATTCACCAAATCTGAATCTCACCCATTTTGCTGAACCAAATGAACTACTTACATTGTAGCATAGAAAATTTTGACTTGGTATTATTTTACATAAATATAAATGTACATGTACATGTACTGGAGCAATATCTATTTTGCAAAGGATATCCTTGTGAAAAACTCGTCTAGATTCTCAATGTGATTCCACCGTGCTGCAAGAAAATAATAGAGAAATGATAATAAAGCAGATTAATCTTTGAATGAATTAGAACAAAGCATTTCTGAATGTACAATTCATTGTACACTAGACAAAGAATAGTAATGTTATTTTCAAAAGCACCATCTCCTCCATCTCGAGTACCTCTCTACTATACAAGTATTCAATATGCCCCTTCAAAAGGTATTGAATATTATTTTTATTTTTTTTGTGGGGGGGGGGGGGGGGGGGGGGGAGGCGGTGGATAAAACATACGGACATCACATCCCTGAAAATGATTGTGGAAATTTCAATCAATATCAAACACCTACATTATAATATACAGATCTATGCAATCTGTAATATAGTGAGGTGCGTGTTGTGTATACAATCATTGATGCAACTAATGTATTCAAATTAATGTTGTGCATGAACAGTTAGGATATTCAGGTCACCAGCTGGTATTGTTATTGCATAATTTGTAATCTTACATGTTTAAGATGACTTATTTAATTGAACCATCGTGCTTGAATGAAGCCACACCTCAATGTACAATATTAAATCAGACATTAAAGAGAACTGAGAGAGTCATGACTGGATTCCACTATAGCTCATGTCTACATTGACTTTGTGTTATTTACACTACAGTGGGTTCCCCAGTCATTCAATCAGCCATTCCGTGTAACTCGACACCATCGCTTAAATTTTAAATATAACCAATGAAAAAAATATAGAACTTTTTGGCTAAGTACATATTCAAATGGTATAAATCTGAATTTTCATCACCTTTTATCTTCAAACGACCGAGTTTTAATACACCACCTCAAAGAGACAACAAATTTGCTCCAAAAAGTATGTTTTTTGGTAATGATTTTAATGATTCTATTTAAAGCATGTTTCATAGTGAGTAGATTCCTAAATTTAGTATTCTGATTTACTTTATACCCATCTTGTCATATCACATTGGTTCCTGCATTTATGTGAACCGAGCTTGACAATATTTCAAATTGAAAACACCCTCGAAATGTGTCACGCGAGTCACAAAAATACACCCATATTTTTAGTTCACTTAAAAAGTAGTAGAGTGTATGATTTGTAGTTGATAAAAAGTAAGGAGCTTAGGGTCCTCAATCATACCACCAAAGAAAATTTTCAAGTGTCGACCCCTTCATTATGAAAAAACACCCTAAAGTGACTCGCGTGACAGTGCTTTAGGGTACTGTCACACGAGTCACATTTTACAAAACAGCAAAGTTTGGTAAATATAAAGATAATATAATTAGGATTTTGTTGAAAAGAAATAAAATCTGCCTTCAAATAAGTCTTGTAAATGTTCTGATTATCAAATTGAGGATAACAATTGGGTTATTTGGCCAAAAATGAGAAATAATAGGTAAATTTTACATTGGAATTTTGGTGAAAATGAGAAAAAGTAGATGGATTTCAACCCCTAAGATATCTGGCATGGAGTTATTAAATCTTTTGAAACTTGGCATCCTGGTAGGACATATTATGAAATATAATCCCTCAAAGTTTCATACCTGTTAGTGTATCTTAATATTTTTTGAGTAATAAAAATTTATAATCATAGGTTTTCATATTTGTTTTTCTATAAATTATGTTGCTACAATACACAAGTCAATGGAAATCACCATTTTGCATTGCATGTTCCAAGACCTCCAAATCTATCTTGAATGAAAGAATTCTTTTGTTTTAAGTTGTATGTGATACAACTGACTATAAATATTTTGTTTGGTTGAATTGTGGCCCATTCTACTATATGTAATCATGATAATTGGTTCAACTTTTAGTCAAAATGATACTCGTCACGCGAGTCAACTCCTGTGTCACGCGAGTCACGTTTTGAATGGTGATAGTATTAAAATGAATGGCCAAAGGATACTAAAATTTTACCAGATAATTGCTTAATGTTTCAAAATTATCTCCAGAAAATTTCATGCACATCGGATTTAACTTCTGATGAAATTTCAGTCAATTACAGTAAGGTCAGGAACCTTCAATAGTGTCGCGTCACACGAGTCACAGGAAACAAATTGAAATATCTCCAACAAAAATTGACTTTGCAATCAAATTTCTTTGTGCTAATATGTAATGTCATTACCTTGATTGAAATAAGTAAGAAAAACAGGTCTTCATTATGAAATTTTGAAGTAATTAGCCTTAACAAGTTGAAATTTTGTGTAAATGTCATGCGAGTCACAATGGAATGGCTGCAATAACCAGACATCCCGTCAAAGAGATCTATGTAAGCCCAACATGGAATAATAGTGCAAATACATGAAACAGCTGACAAGATTTTATTCTATTTTTCTAAGCATCATCTCCTGTTGACGAACTGTTCAGAGTGCTCTCTTGTTACATATGTACATGTATTCGATATAATTTATGCCCCTTCGAAGGTGTCATTTTTTTTTTGGGGGGGGGATAAGAAAAACAGACATCACATCTCTAAAAAAAAGGTTGTAGAATTACATTTTCAATCCAATAAACAACTTAAAGAGATCTACATGTAATACAATTTGTAGGTGGTACGGTACATTGTATGTATCATAAGGTGGGTTTTCCCCAGTCATTCCATAACCTGACAACCTGACACAGAGATCTACATGTATGCCAACCTATGGATAATTGCAACATTAGATATACATGAAATTATGATGAATAACGCAAATTTTGAAGCATCTGAAACAAATGACTCATCATGAGAGAAGCATGAATAATATCCTCTTGCTTTATCATTGAAATTTGGGAATGCATTCAAATCAATAGATTTCTTTCTCTTGTGGCCAACTTGTGACCAAGACATTTGTTTCAGGTAACTGAGAATATGCGATACATTTAATCTACTGTAAACAAGGAAAAATTTGGGTATTCCATTTGGCTATTAATTTAGAGTCGTTCATTTAAACCTTTTATTATCTTACTAACAACTTGGATAACTCCCTCCCCCTCCCTCCCCCCCTCCTTCCTGGGACTGTATATGTTCTCTTCCAGAATTATGAACAACATACCTTTTCCTGAATCATGAACCACATGGAGCATGACGTCTCTATCCTCCGGAGGATCATCTCTCACCGTCTCCAAACGTCTGACTCTGTCTGTAGAGCAGCCATCGCCTCAACAGATTTTTCCTAAAAGTTTTTTTTTTTTTTTTTTACAATTAGAGCCCTCTTTGTTTCTGATCTATTAAATAATCCACTTGTAAGTCAGACTATCCTCTTCCCTTGGCCAGCCACATATTTTTAGATTGTGTCCATTATTCCTTTTCTCTCTGTGGAGTGGCAGCTCACAATTTAGATAGCACTGTATAAATGAAAAATGATGCACAGGTCAATAAATAGTGCAAATGAAGTTATTGTTATGGGGAGAGTAGGGTACACTGAAATTTGTGCACCTAAGATTTAATCTACAGTGTAACTGCAATACAAAGTTCAAAAAGTACAATGAATGACCCTGAATTGACACTGAACTGAATTCCTGAACAATATTTAACTGTTACTTTTACTTGTCTTAGAGGCATACATTTATGCACTTATCAATTATATCCCGGCCCTGGGGGTTCCGGGACATGGCAGGGACATATCGCAACATAGCCTGGCATGTCAAAAAAATTTTTGCACTGCTTGCCAGGTTGTTTGGCCGGAACATGGCAGGGGATGTACAGTAGACTGTCCCGGTCTGCAGGGTCAATCACTGATGATAGCAGGGGCTTGGTCCGGAGTGTACAAAATGTTTTCCTGCCGGGAATTCATAGCGGGAATTACCTGAAGATGTCACCCATCATACAGAGGGAAAATACACAGGAGCGACAAGTGAGGGATGATTTGCAGGTGATATTCGAGAGCGAGAACAGAAAACAACGAACAAGACACAGGCTAATTGGTAATAATCTTGTTTCGAAAAGTCAAAAATATTGATTAATTCAACTATCATGTTATTTTTATATATTTTTTTTTTACCCAAAACTCAAAGGCCCGAATTCACAAACGTGGTTTAGTTAGTCCATGGTCTAAATCAATTGTTTAAACCACGGATTTAGACCATGGTCTAATTTTGGTATTCACAAACCACCTGATTTAGACCATGGACTAACTAAACCACGTTTGTGAATTCGGGCCAAAACGTTTAGATGAATATATATTTTATTTACGGCTTCATTATAAAAGATTAAAAAGCATTAAATGCAAATATGATTAATTATTGTTTAAACATCATTTTTAAAAGACTAACATTTTCAACTCTCCGTCGAAAATGACAAAATGCGATATGCATACTCGACCTTCTACATGTATGTATATTGTGATTGCCACATTAAACCGTCCATTTACTGTGATCGAATGCACGATGAATTGCTATCTAAAAACGTAAAATAGCCAGGGCTGTACAGTTGTTTAACGTAATTCCCGGCCCATGGGGTCGGCCTATATGGGGATTACACATCGTAGCCCGGCTAGCAGGGGCATTTCATCAAAGGACTTGTCGGACATTTTATCCGACAAATTTGCTCTGAGCCAATCAGATGCAAGCATTTCAGTAGCTTATAACAGTGTCGGATAAAACGTCTGACAAGTCCTTTGATGAAATGCCCCCTGGTCACAGCGGGGGATGTACAGAAAATGAGTGCCCGGCAGTGCAGAGTCTTCGAGTTGCTTTGGCGGGGATGTAGGCAAGGGTGTTACGCCAGCAATGTACATCCCCCGCAAAATCCCCGCTAGTCCCAGACCCGGGGCGGGGGATATTGTAAGAGGTACACATGTATATATTTTGTTAAACGTTTATTTACACTTTGCTTTCCATACAATGTACTTCATGATTCCAATGCCTCTTCATTCTCATTGTCATTGCCATGCCTAATTTCTTCATTCCATTTCCAGTATATTTCCACTTCACATGATCCTTTTGCATATATTCGAACCCTGAGCTCATGATCACCTTCCATGCTCATCTATAGGTTCCTCTCCTCTATTCCACTTACTTGCTCCTTCCAATTCTCTTATTTCTTATTGGTTAATGATTTATGATGTCAGATACATGTATGTTCAGGATTTGTTCGAGCCTTATTTTTTTTACCGCGCTGCTCGCTGACTTTTTACTTTCAAGTCTCGCGCAACTTTTAATGTGTTTCAGCTTAAATTCATAAACTCAATCTTTAAAGGGATGTATAATTGATAAAACATGGGGAATTCACCTTATCTCGGGTGAAATGATAACATTCCAATCAGAGCCTGAGGCATGTTGCGTAATCTTCAGCGCCAACCCGTCTGGAGCTAATCCGGTTAATCCTTCATGCTAGACTAACTAACCAGAAGTCCGAAGTAAATCTAACCTATGTTTTGTTTTTGAAATGGAGTATTATACAAGTCCTCTCTTTGAATTAATACGAAGAGACCCGTTAAGAGTCTATAAACTAATCCGAGGCTACTGACCCTATTGACTGACTGAATTCGGTAAACTTCGTCATGTTCGTGCTGTCCGAATGTTAATCCCCAGTAGGCCGACCCTTGCGTAAGCCTCACTGTAGATTGTGTATGAGTCAATGGAGCTCAAGAAAACGCGCATTCCCCACGATCTCCGACTTGCGAGGGCCTTTAACTTTCATTGACAACAGTCAATTATATGATGCTATTTATGGCTGAAATAATGTCGCCGAAAAATTTTGTCAAAAAAAACAATACAAATAAAAAGAATAAAAAACAAAGAAATGCATACAATAAAATACATAAATAATCGATCTTGGTACCGGAAATTTATTCATTCACAATTGTTAAAATGCTATTTTTCACAAAAAATTAGCATTCTAGGAGCTTTATTTAGTGAATTAGAGCAAAAAGTATGATTTCATGAATAAATTAGGCATAATTAATTAATATAAAATAAAATATATGAATTTAGTGAAATTTACATATTTTAAAATCTTTTTGACAGTTTACCAAAATGAACTTTCCGTTGAAGATGTCTGTCCTCAAAAACTGTCATTTTTTATGACGTCACTCGATTCATGACTTGAACAACGCACGTACGGAAACGATTGTGGTTGAGTTTGCAGCAGATGCTTGCGCTACGTGCTCAAGCGACATTACATCGAGCAAGTTGATGCAATATGTGCGATGCTGTATCCAAAGCGTACGCGCTCGCTATATTTTCATCACCAGCTGCTACGAGAAAAAAGTTCAACGACGGACATGTTTTTTTACCCCAAAACGGTTAATGTACAATCTCTTGTCTCGTTTAGAATGCCCAACAGCTTGGAAATAGTGCTTTTAGGATAATTATCCAGGGATAGCACATGTAATGTGAACTCATTATGAATTGAAACTATTATACTTTTTTATAATGTTTCATGACTTTGGGGAAGTATTGAATTCTCCGCTTGTGGACAAGTTGCACATTAATATGTCGCAATTCTCTACAGCCAAAGCTCTGGGGTGCTGTGAAAGAGGAGGTACGTGCTCTGATTGGCTTATCGCGCAAAGGTGCGCACGCACTCATGTTTATTGACACACATGTGCATTGAACAAAGACGGTAACAATAGCTGGGGGCAAAGCTTATCACAAACAGTCTGGTCTTTGTCATGTGCACGGAGCTTCATATACGGTGAGATACGCATGCGCCCACTATTAACGCATGCGTTGTAGCGCATCACATCAGCAGCTAATTTCCCCAGGGTAGTAACATTAGGGCAATGAATCGACGACAAAAGAAAATAAGTTGCATTTTTTGTAATACGTCGATTCGACAGCTGTCGACACGAGCGGAATGCATCCACCTGTTGTACGCGATACCCGCGAAAGCTTTCGGCTCTTCGTGCACTAGAGACGAAGGCAACGGCGTTGTAGAAGGGAATGTTCATTTACGTTGAATATTGATGGGGTGACCTTGCTGGTGGGTTGACCCGGAAGTAGAAAAAATCGCTGTGCTTTTGAACAGCAGCGCATACGGAGCGCTATAGCCGCCTGCTCTAGCCGACTAGCTAGCTTGCTAGCAGACGGCGCTCGTGACCGGGGGTTTATAATAATTGCCATGTACCGTACCTGCGATATGAACGGTTACGTTTTTGGAACTGATTTTTGCCTTCAAATATCAATCACTCACTGTTTAGACAACATAAATATGTGGAAGAACCTATCTGCTCTTGTTTTCTTGGTAGTTAGACTACATAAATTAAATGTGAATATCATTTTTTTAAAATATATTATGCCTTCTTGGGACAGATTCGGGGTATACCAGCCCCACAACCATGACAACTAACTGTTAATCATCAGTCAGTCCCCGTCGCCTCGCCACAGGGACTGGTCGGTCTCGTCTAGGCTCAGAGTGGGTACCACAATACCGCTTAGCTGAAATCGATGTCGTAATAATGTTGCCATAATCGTGATCGAGGAAACCACCATTCACTTTGTAGTTGTATACCCGGTTGTTGTACGTCCGGACGGGTTGTTTGTCCGGCCAAGACGGCAATTTTAGGACCTTTCTGATCAATATTTCATCAATCGATTGAAAGTAATTTAAGACAATATACAAAGCACAAATATTCACAAATATTTTTGCCATTTACTGCACAAATTTTGAATAAATCCAAAGCATAAGATGTTTTTATCTGCTTAAAGGTAGTATCAGCCTTTTTCACAAATTGCGAAAACTAATGCAACTTGGCATAACTGTAGAATATGATCGACCTATACTGTCTATTCAATCTTACTGTCATAGGTTGCCTAGATCAGTAATACGAAACGAAAATCTGACTACCAATCTTGACCAGCTCTCCATCAACATCGTTGATATTACAGCGCGTGCAGCACGAATCGCACACAGCAATATACACACGGCGCATCAGCGTGCATTATTCTCTGCGCTAACGGTCAGCGGTTCGCACCGTACGATATATTTTTCGAGGTTCGAAAAAATAAGAATGAATTTTGATAATCGCAATATAATGACAAACATACACATTTGAGCTTAAACGTGGTGTATAGTTTTGGTAACAAAAAAGGAATTGGCACAAAATCGATCAAATGTAGTTACATGTTGTCCACATTGCACTATTTATGTGTGAGAGATCTTGTGACATTCCTTTCATTATTTCCGATGATTTTCATTGAATTTGTTTGAATGAAACGTAATTAACGGCCGTTTAGACCTCTGCTGACAGATTCGCACGCCGAAGGTTACGGCGTGAATTAGTGCGAATTAGTGTGAATCTGTGTGTAACACCCACACAAGAGAATCCCCATTGGTTTTCCACGTCAGCGCTAACCTGTGACGGGTCCCCGACTTATCTTTTTTATCCTTATATTATGAAATAAAGACACTTGAACGAGATTTCAAGTACTATAATTTGCTTTATTATAGTTCTTGGATTCAATCTTTCATAATTTATCTTAGTGTGAATCAAAATTGATTTTTCCTTCTCCCGAAACTATACACCAGCTTTAATCATGTTGTGGGATGATATAGTCATTGGTATACTACTATATCCTCTCAAAAACTAGAAATTTAATATTTTTGCCTGCAAAAGGCTGACACTACCTTTAAGTGTCCGGATAACGGACCCCCCATCCTACAGCAGCGCTTCATTCAGTCACACGCATTGGTTTCCTCTTTCCACCCCCATTCACTTGTGTACAAGCATTTGAGCGAGTGGTTTCCGAAACGACGATAAGGCCAGAATGTTTAATTTCTATGATCGGTATTCTGCATTTTTAAAAGCTTTTTTGGGCTATATCCGCCAATTTGTCACTTACACTTATGCATGCTCAATTCATAATTGACTTGACGCTTACACTTATGCATGGTCAATTCATAATTGACCTTGCACCGGGAAGTATGGCAGTGTATTGCATTGCCGGACGCCTTTATTTCAGTGCTTTAAAAAGGACAATTAAAGAAAATAAAGTCAAGGAAAATTCACACTAGCTATTCCAAATATTATGAAAATTATAAATATGGTAAAATTATTTGATATTTACAAACAGTTTTCTTTGTATCGCGCTTGCCGCATACCCCTCTACGAAAAACAATTATTTTTGAGCATGAAAAATTACATTATGATTCCGGACGCACGCCCTCTATGGGATACAACATTATAATTGCGTGTTGTTTTGTTTTTGATCATCATAATCATGAATAGACCTATGCTAGATCTCTTCGACTAGACTGTCATTGCAGTTAATCTAGGATTTATTTGGGGTTTTTGTTTTATAAAATACATGTATATCCCTTTAGCTTTAATATCCTTTATTTCTTAATCTTTATCTTTGTGTGATTTAAGCCTTTTGAAAGAAAAATTGCAGCTTTAACTTATCAACTATGGATAATCATAGATTAAAGTTAAATAGATCGTTCAATATGTTTCGATGTTCGTTTTCTCTATCGCTCTCGCGCGATTGGGAAACCGTGCACTGCACTAGAATCAATCACCACATATAATAGACCGCACGTCATCATTCGAAGCGGACGCCGAGAGATTGAAATTCGGCAAACAAGGCTCATTTTTTTCATCAGAAAATATATCAATTGTTAATGCAAAGGTATGCAATATGAAATTTTAACCATTTTCTATCATTTTAGAGAAAAATATGTTAAAACTTAGATTTTTTCGCCTTGATCATTTTAGCAATCTTGTTCCATGTATTAGTGTGCGTAATTCAACTGCGCCGACCTACGCACACAAAATTGCTTTAGTGCGCAGTAATATGTGCGTCCGGAATTATGATAGTGTCCGGTAATACACTGTGTCACTATTAAAGTTAGATCTAGATCTATACCTTATTGCAGCAGTTTTCTTCCAATGGAAAGTCATTGCAGAAAAGTGTCTTGAGCAGCTCCAGCCAAGTCAAGGTGGCATTTCTATCCAAAAAGGGTCTAAAAATTCTACTAAACAAAATTTTTAAAATCTAATGGAAGAATTATATTGCAATGAGACTAGATCTAACGTTAGAGTCTATATGGTGGTGTCACCATAATTCGCGCAGAACCTTAGTTCGCGCACGACGGATATCTCAAAAAGTAATAAATATCGTGAAAATCTGATAGCACCATCAGAAAGAGGGACCAAAAATTGCTGAAGATCCAAACTTTCGTCACGGTATGGTGTATCGAATTGTGAAATTATTGACCAAACATCGGAAAATTGCGTGTCCGTTGCGAAAATTCCGAGATTTTTTACAAGGGTCTGGAAATCATCATTTTCCGAGTTAATGTCATAAAATAGTGAGATGATATTAATATCATCTTATTCTATGAAATTTTGACTTACATTTACTGTTATTCCCTTTCCTTAGACTGATGGAATTTCTTGATAAATCTTTGTCAAACGCCCGTGCGGGAATTAAGGTAACACTGTTTTGTTGACTTTTTCAGCAGAATGCACGATCGTTCGATCGACATAGAATTTTGAAATCGCGATTTTGTCGAAACCCTTTGACCTAGTTCACTTCTTCGTTCGGCGATTCGGAGTTTAGAATTTTGCCGTTTATTTGCTATTTATAGTTTTCGTTGATTTTGTGTAAAACCTGAAATATTGTTGATTGAATGTCACATTTTGTATAATTTTTTAAATTTGCGCGAACTATGGTCTCCCCATCATACTATAGGTCTAGATTATCTTAATTTATTTACTCTTCTAACATGCCACCCATGCCTACCTGCCGAAACCCACAATAGCCTGCTTTTACTATCCCTCTTCCTTCTGCATAAAATTGATGCCTACGGAACTGCTACAATACAGATATCTTAACCCACAGGATTTAGACCCTATATTCAATTTCTGGAACTACAGGAATCTCCAAAAAAGTGGAGGGATCAGCCAAGAGAGAGAGAGATTCTAACTGTTAGGTTTAAAGCTGGTTTCGCTAATTATTATTGAGAAGTTTCCTCGGCAACCAAGAGGGCGACAGACAGCCATTTTACAGTATACCCAGTTGTTGTATGTCCGGACGGGTTGTTTGTCCGGACAAGACGGCATTTTTCGGAGCCTTTGTTTTGTAACTTAGAAGTTAGACTGATCAATATTTCATTAATTGATTGAAATATCACTATCAGACAATAGATGCTATAATTAACAAAGCATAAACATTCACAAATATTTTTGCTAATTACTGCACAAATTTTGAGAAAATCCAGAGCAAAAGATGATGTTTTTATCGTGTCTGGACAACGGACCCCCCATCCTACTGACTAATGTTGGTTTGCAGCTGTAGATCTATGTATGTGCCAATTTAAAATTCAAATCTGCTCGCTCACTGTGTACAAAGTCAATGGCGTGGAACGATGTCTCCTCCAGCTCCACTGACGAAATGAACGGGAGTGAGCCACTGAATGGACTGGTATTTATATTACCAGATTATGCCCTTTTTGGATATAATGAAGTCTTGGTACCATCTAGGAGAGACATAATCTAACTTACCTGATGAATCACGCTCCTCTCTAATCTTGCTCGCTCATACTAGTTAAAGTTATTTGATTCTTGGTCCTGTTTTTTTGCTCAGTTTCGCCTTCTTCGTTTGTTTTCATTCTTGCTCAATAATAAAGAGAAAAAATTAGGTCACTGCACTTTATGAATCTAACTATTTACTTTAAAATAAATTAAAACACTGTAAGAATAATATTAATGCAACAAATACAATTTTTAGTATTTGATTTTGAATAACAAAAATTTAATAAACAAAAATATAATATTTTTTATATTTAGTGTAGTTTTTATCCCTTGAAGTTTACCAAAAAAAAGTGAACAAGGTGAATAATTTGAAAGTTCGAGCCATTTCAGTCAATTGACTTTACATTACCAATCTAACGTTAGTTCTGATTTCCATTATAAATTTTGTTATTTGGCTTAATTACAATAAATGATTAAATAAAAAATAGAGAAAAAAAAATTTATTTCTAAATAGAATTTAAAAATTAGTTGATAAAAAATCATGCAATCTTTATCATTATTTTCTTTTTGGAAATCATATATCTACTCATCACTTTAGCACTTTCCTCAAGTGGAATAAAATCGGATTTTATTCTGGTCCGCTACTTCATTTTGTGCAGCGGTCAAGTTGAAATATTATTTTGTTGTGTTTTGCAGAATATTTGCTGTCAAAGTCAAGCCGAACATTGCTGGTAATATTTATTTTCCCTACCATTTACGCAAAAGCAAACTCTCTGTTAAATTGTGACACATGTATTATATTTTCATTAAAAACATAGGTCCTATTCCGTATTTTGTTTTGTGAAACCTCAATACTGTCCCACTCGTGTGGTTTCACGTCTGTTTTTTTTGTTTTGTTTTGTTTTTTTTTCTTTACAATTTCTAATCAAATTCATACCACAAAACCTGGAAACTGCAGAAAGAAACGACAATATATGTATTTTTCTACACAAGACATGGGACTCTAAAATTATTTTAGAATAACACTTAATATTAACAGTCATACATTGTCATTGTTGAACTCTTCTTATTCTTAAGTTAAGGCCCGGCCCGGCCTCGTGTAACACGGAGAAAAGTTCCTCCATAATATAGTAATTTATGCATGACGCTCGAATGATCACGAATTAGCATATGAAATACACTACCATTGTGCCTTCCAATGAACAATAGTCACGATAAAATTTAGATTTGTCATTTATTTTTTTGGTAAGTCCTCATTTCTTTATGCGTTTTGAAATATTGGGCGTACGTCCGACAGTGGATTCGTTGAAGTTCCTTTATATATTTCTCTTCTTTATTCTAAAAAAATATTGAAAGAGTGGGTCTACGCCCAACCGTTTTTGAAGTCGAGTCTTGCAGTTTTTCTTGCGAAATGGGTCCAATTTGGTTATGATTGACAGCGCGCACGACAAAGCGGTCTTTATCGGGAACAGCTGAATCGCGTTGTTCAGTTACGGTCAACGCACTTCAGTCATCCCAACCGGGAGGCGGAGCTCCTCGCGATAGCTACCAGTAGCTAATCAGAGCGCCCAACAATCAAAATCCATTGTTCTCTATTTCTGTAAAAGCGGAATGGTAGACTTTTTTCCGTGTGTAGTAATGAGTGATCTGATTCTGGAGCCTTTTTTTTTCTCTCTCTCTCTCTCGACCGTAGTCTCGTCTTTGACTGTCTCGACTCGTTTGTTTTTTCTTCTTGAAGTTCTTCTTCTTTTAAGTACAGGCGCAGGCCACCGTGTGGTGTTTTCTCGTAGGGCCATGCGTTTTGAGTTGGGCCCTTAAAAAGGTGGAGTTGTGACATCTGCTCCTCAAATATGATTTTGTTTATTGATTTACTTAAAAACTATACAAGCTATATAGCTGAATTTGGTCTTAAATTAAAGCTCTCATGAAGGGCAACAAAATACATGTTTTGAAAAATGTTAAAATTTCATCATTGTCTGTTAATTAACTGTTAATTAATGAGAGTCAGGGGTGGAGGAGGAGCCGCGCAGGAGGAGCCGCGCAGCAAATATGGTACATGTGCTGTAAAACAGAGTTAAGTCATGTTCAGATATGGATTTTTTTTTATTGAAATGCATTCACCCTTCTCAAACACTTACATTGTAATTTAGCTTGTTTATGATCCATAAAAAAATTAATTTAAGTAATTATAATAACCGATTTAGTGATGTACACTGTAGTACATTGTGACTGTACTATATGAATGACAATTTCTTTACAGCTAAAGGGCTCTAACATTTACGCGACATTATGGTTAATGTTTACCAAGACAAAGGGACTTTCACATGTCAGTACTACTTTGCTACTTCTATCTGCCTTAGCAACTTATATAGGATCCTTCATTACGGGTCTAGTATCGTAAACAGCGAGTTACAGTCCTTAGAACACAGCAACAAGGTACATTTTCTTTAAAAAATTGACATTTTCGAAGTCATCTTTCAAGCCTGGAGCAAACTGCAGTAAACTCTCCCAGGGTATAGAAAGTTATACATGTTTGGAAAGCTCTGAATGTGATAAGTTCAAATCTGCAGTAAATAATGTTGTAGGGTAAGCAGTATTTTTTTTCCAATTTTTTTCCAAAGTCATCTTTTTTCATGAATTTTTCAGGCTTTAAGATTCATAATTTTTCAAGAGCGCCACCTATGTTAATTTTAAGCGCATTTCTGAACTACTCAGACTTTCAGCTTCCAGAAAATGTATACTTTTGTGGGGTTAATATAAATTTTGAAAAAGTTACAGCCACTTTCAAGGAAATGTGCACGATGAGCACAAATTTTGAGTGTGTCACACAACACGGGCCCAACTTAAAACGCATGGCCGTAGTCGTACTGTTTCAGGTGCAGTGCAGACGTTTTGCTTTTTGTAAAATTGTAGACTTCTAGTCTGAATAAAACATTTAGAAAAGTCTAGAGAATCTAGATCTAACACAGTTAGAGTCGAGATCGATTTCTCTTAACTAAAATTTAGAGTCTAACCCATTACGTCGTTAGATTCTAACGTTAGATCTCTAGATCTAATAATGAGATCACAATCTCATGTCAGAAATGTGTTTTTAAACTTTGATTGTTTCTCAAATCACAAATGGACCTTCTTCTTCTTGATTTAGCCACCCGGTTTCACGGTTCACAGTTGGTCCTGTTGACCAGCTCGTGCTGGAACATCACTCAACTTGCGTGTGGCAGAGGTCTTGCCGAAAGGATTTCTATTGAGGTTTTGGTTTTGTCAATTTAAGTTTGAAGGTTGAGCCGAACTTGAGGGGTTATTTATGGATGTGATGTATGGCAACATATTCCAGTCTTTGGGAAGAACGAATTTTGGAAGCAGTTGATTCTTGCACGTGGGACATCTAGTGATAATGGGTTATGATTCCTGGTTGCTACGACCCCTTCCCCACGGCAGTTGAATTGCACATGATCCTCAAGTGGTAGGTCAACTTTCTGGTGAACAATCTTGTACATCATGGTCGGTTTGTTATTCTTTCTTCTATCCTCTAAGGGTGGGATGTTAAGGGCCTTTAACATTGCTGTGACTGAGCTCTCTCTTCCATAGTCACCCAAATTGAAAAATGAAAATGTGGAAATGGTTTACAACAATATTTCAAACATAGTAGGGTTAGGGTTAGTGTGAAAAATAAATTATTAATAATTTTTTTTTTAAATACAACTTGCAGTTTATTTAGTCAAAGAGTCCAAGAGGAATAGCGGGAGTCAAACCTAAATCACCAGTGCCACTCTCACCACTACACCAACAAGATGACTTGCAAACTGCAGAAGATTTTTTATTTTTGAAGCGGTCTGGAATAGCAATAACTGGACATCCAATGTATCATACACACGCATACGCACAGGTGTGTTGTTATCAATTTATTTTGAGTGGCTGTCGCAAGGGAAACTCTTTCCCTTGATTGTTCTTCCCCCGGTTTGCGAGGATCAGCAGCTTCCCGCAGGTTGACTTATAGCAATGTATTGCTGATCTCCAAAAGAGGTGGAGGAAGAACAAGACGAAGAAGAAGAAGACTGTCTAGCTTTGAGAGTGTGTTTAGACGTACATGATGAATTTTTAGGATGTAACGAAGGCAGTGGGTCGTTATATTGGTGGACATTTAGGTGGACCTTCTTTGTCAAGAAAGGAAATAAAATGCTTGTAGCAAGGGTGGCAGTGTCACAGGTGGCAAAAGCTTGGATAAATAAAAGCATCAGGGGGGGTTGAGTGCAAGGTTCTGAAAAGGAGCCTAAGTGCAATTCGTTCCACAGTCTGGAGGACATTTGTTGTTTTCTTCTTTTTGCTTTATCTTGAATTCAGGTTGTAGTTTGGGCTTTAAACTTTTCTGAAACTTTTTTTTCATTGGGACTGTACCATATGGGAACAAAGAAAGAAAAACATGGTGTAGTTTGAGGACAATTCACCCTAACATAATTTATCACGATTTTGACCATGTCCTTTTTTCGTAATGTGAGTTACTGAAGGTCAACGAACTGAGATTCTGAACAATCTTGACCAATATTTTTTCTTTTTTAATCCATTTGGTCAGTCTATGTCTGCTTTACTTTAATGTTATAACGTGAAAAAAGTAACATGTAGATCCTAGCAGTTTGAAAGATTGGTCTAGAGGTCTTTAATCTTGAAATGTACCGGTTATTTGTAACGCGAGTTACTGTGGAATGGCCCATATCGTGGAAAAGTCAACTCTCTTCTTGTGTGCATGTGCATTCTGCTAAAAGGAGGAACTTTTAACTGTAAACTTTAGATCTAGGTACAAGATCTATGACCAAGTGTTAAATAAACACAACTTTACCCCAACTGCTTTTCATTTTCAGAAACAACGTTACCATGTGCTCACTTTCTGAGGGACCACCCCCGCCTGCAGATGGCTATATCACAGTTTGTGAAGAAAATGGAGATTTGGTCACCATTCATGCCAGGAATGCCCCTGTGAACTACACACCAAGGATTGCTGTAAGTAGGCCTACAATTGTAAGATATGCTTGGGCCAAATTAAAATAAAATGTGGTAAAGCATTTAGATTTAGGAAAATGGGTGAATATGAGAGGCATTTTGTATTTCATGAATTTTTTCCCCTGGGCTGTTTTCAACCTGTCAATATTTGGCTTTTTTTTTTAGAGGCAGATTAAGATTTATCCTTTTATTTTTTCCACTATCGTTCCATTTCATGACTTATGTTGGAGCTTTCCTCCACCACTGGCGCCAGCTTAGTCCACTGCCTGGACCTTCCTGTATTTTCATATCAACCCTCATAACAGCATACATGAACACACAGTACTAATTTAGCACATCAGCATGATCTGGGACTCAAGGAGCTTCTTGGTTTTGGCATGGATGTAGGGAAGTGGATTTGTGATAGAAACAGAAATGGTGGGAAGGTCGAGTCAATAGAGGAAGGTGAAAGTTTCTAACAACCAGAGCCTGGTCTAGCACCAGCTTTGGTGAAAGAGCATTGGAGTTTATATGCATTCAAGATGTTAATTGTTTTATTGTTGCTCTAATGAGGAAAAATATTTCTTTGATGATTTTGTTTTTGTATCATGGGGTGGGCTAATCAATATAAAGGTCAGATAGACAGAAACAAATACTTTTTGGCAAATTCTCTGTGTAGAGAGAAATCATAGCAATGTCAATAAGGGTAATGAATATACCATGAATATTTTTACCTGCAATGCAAAGCTACAGTCAACCTTGCCTAGATTGAATTTGATCTGAAAAATGGCTTATGAAAGGTTAAAAACAATAGAATATGAAGAGGAGATGACTTGCAAAGACCTTCGAATTACGATTGTTCGACCCAGGCAAGATTGACTGTGCTCTTAAGTTAAATAACCCTCCAATAACTCATATTTACAAGATAGATCTTGCACATTGGTTTTCCTTCAAGGTTTTCCTACCTAAGTTTCAATAGATATTGGCTTTAAATGAATGCTTGAATCTAACCCAAAGGGCTTTGAGTACCCTAGGATCAGTACCTCAACTGAGAGCGTTTGCTCCCTAGCGAATGAGGAGGCAGCCCTATCAGCCTTTCAGCCCCATGTCGATGAGGTGTCCCTATGGAAACAGGCTTGGTATACCTGCAGAGTCCACGGAATCACAGAGATGCTTGATGAACTCTCCAAAAATGAAACAGGTAAAAGGCTGTTCCCATATACAGAGAGCTTTGCCTTTTCAAATTTAATGTTTGGAGTCATATTTAGGGGAAAACATGATCCCTGAGGTTTTGATCCTAGCCAAATCTCTGTCAGAGGCAGAGTGGCATACAGGAAGCAACACAAAGCTAGGAGATTCGGGGTGAGGCTAGTGAAAGGGAAAAAAGTGTGAATTAATCGATGTCGGATAAAGGGAAATCAATCAGGATACAGAGATGTAGGCTACATCAAACAGGAGTTGGAACAATACAGAGATGAGGATAATGGCAGGAGGGGACAGATAATAACAAAGAGCTTGGGCTCAAAACTGGAGGTATAAAGAAAGGGAAAAACCAAGAAAAACAACTACATGTAACAGGTGTACTATACAAAATATGTAAGATTTTAAAAGTACCCCCGGTATACTTAAATGACATGGAAACTACAATGTGAATAAGAAAATGTATATAAACATTATTTTTTTAACACAGCTAAAAGGAAAGGGGGAAATAATGTGTGACATTAGAACTAAGCTTGTTCGGGGAAAATTAGAAAGAAAGAATTGAAACCTATACAAGTACAAACCTCAATAGTTTGACTGACAGCATTATTTCTTTATTTCAACTAGCTCCCTGGCCTGTTGCCATGCTTGCCTGTGGCTGTCGGACTACAGTGACCTGGGTCAATTCGCTCAGAGGCTCCCTCTATCCTCACTTAATGGTAAGGCCATGCAGTCAAGTTTGAATGATTGATCAAAGCTTTAGAGTACTTATTCAGAGCGACAAATTGATGGTCATGATGAATGGTGAATTGTTGTTAAATCATTGATATTATGTTAAGGGGTCAGGCTCAACTAGCACTTGTGCTATTATCTGACTTCTTTTACCAGTCAATGTTATTATTGCTCTATGAAATGTATTGTACTGTTTTTGATGTTGTTGGTAAACAAATAAATCAAATCAAATCAAATAATTGCAAACCTTTAGGTCACCAAGACAGAACCGCCTGAAATTTTGAATCAACAATGTCGTCATTCGCTTAATTGCTGAGATACAATGTACATGTAATTAAATATCGCTATAATCATAAGCGTCCCCAGGTATGCTTAAGTTTAACACTGCAGTCTATGGAGGAAAAAATAATAACTTTTTTACCTATTGTGAAGCATGCAATGATGGGTATGAAATAATATTCTCAGGGTTTCCCATAGACAGATTTTTATATGCACCGACTACTTGTAGGGCCACACATCTAAGATATTTGCTTACTCATCCCTTCAAATGACCTTTGCCCTCTTTGCAGCTCTCACCTGAAGATATAATTCAGGAGTTTAGTGCAGCCAAGGATTGGCAGGAGAGTGAGATCAGAGCCTTCGCATGGCATCAACACACCAACAAATGTGCTGTGGCATGGAAGGATAACACCATCAAAATATTCATTTCTGGAAGGTATATATAATTACAAGTATAGTTTTTCTTTTTTGGTGGGGGGTAGGTATTGGGTTTGGACAGACCGGTTGTACAATCCCAGATATTTGATCATTTACAAATCTCTGCGGGGACCGACCTTTAACGTCACCATCCCAAGTGACTTGACTCGGTTTCGAACCTTGGTCCGCTCCATATCAGTTTGTAGACTGATGCAGAGAGTTGTCAATGAACGTTTCTGCTCGACCAACTCATGATTCCTATCAGGATTTAAACCTGCATAGTCTTGTTCCAGTGCCCAGTGACATGAAGAGTTAATCAATTTTATCTCGGTAGCCTTGTTTGGAGCAAATGTACAGTCATGGACAGGGTGCCCTACTGTTCATGATCATTATCTGAAATTTAATGCTGAAACTACTCCTAAATTTAATCGATTACAATTAACACATATGAATGCAACCACATATCAATACATGACAGTGTCTTTGAAAATAAATACTCGCCATCAAATAATCCCTCCAAAGAAATGTTTATGATGATAAAATACTCTTTCATTTACAAATCCTGTTTGATTTGATTCCTCTCTACCAGTGATGTTGTTCCAACGCTGAAGCACAGACATCAGAGGGGCGTGTCCTGTCTGGCTTGGAAACCCCTGTCCTCAACGGTATTGGCTGTTGGTTGTCATGGTTGCATACTCATTTGGCATATAGACCCCAACTCATTATCAACTAGGTAAGATTGTGTATCCTCCATGATATAAGTTTGGTTTTGAATAAAAGTTTTTGAATAAAAATAGAAGACATTAATCCTCTAACCCTTAAACCGTCCGTCTGTAGTCCATCATGCTTCACCAAATCTACTTGCAATTAGTGAGCAAATAATCACCGTTTGATGAAAGTGATGAGCAAACTATCATTTCAGAGGCAAGCTTGGTAGCTATTTTTCTGAATGGAAGCTGAGGAAAAATAGCGTATACAACTTTTAGGTGGGGGAAAACCAATATTTTGGTTAAAAATTCAAGGTTTCCTGGATCCTTAAAAGAAATCCACTCAAGTCGTTGATGCCTGTAACGTAAACACGTACAAATAAAGTGTACGCAGTTTATGTAGATTATTATAAAGGCCTCCATGCACGTAAGAAAAAGCTAAACGGTTAGACACAATGTATGAGTGTTAAAGGGTTTTAAAAGACAAATCATTGCGAATATTGTCCTTTGTAATTGTACTAACCGGACTTCAGAACAATGTAACTTATTGCGGCCATTGCTGGGGGCTTCTAATTATGGGCTATTTATAGCCAATCTGCAATGATCTAGGTGGGCGTATGTACACGTGTATGTACATTTTCCTTTGTTATGCATACTGGAAGCCCCCCAGCCATGGCCGTTACAAGCCAAAACATCACCCAAACTGAATTCTTCTATATGACTAAGCTATAAGGCTCACCTTCGTGCTTTCTTTTGTACAATACGTTGGTGCGCTGCGATCCGCGGGATTCGTATAAATAGACTAAGTTTTCAGTTAATTTTCGTCACTTGATAAAGAGTTGCAGCGGCACTCGAAAGCTTGTGAACTTGTAAGCTAGTGATCACTTTTTGCGAGAGTGATCACGAATTTCCTTGTTGACCATAGTAGATTGCGAGACAAATGAATACCCTCTAGCGGTTATTTCAATCCGCAATAATGAACTTATTTAGTCTTAATACATATTTCATTTCTTCTTTTCTAGCCGGGTCAGATAAAAGAATGATTCATTCACTGAAGGATGATTAAGTTAAGAGTTTTTGAAAGTACATGTAAGAACTTGGAACATGTCATTGTAAGATCTCATAATGTTACCAAGTTTTGAAAGTTAAATTTAACTTGCTGCTTTGTAATTTATTCACCATTTATCAATATCTTGAAGGCCCACTGCCAGTGCAGCCCAAGTTCTTTCCTACAATGGTCATGCACCAATAACCAGCCTAAGTTGGGACCCAACTGGACTTCTTCTGGTTTCTGCGTCACCGAAAGATACGGCCATTCTTGTAAGTTTGCTTTGCTCTTTGTTTACATTTGATTTACAAACTCATTTCATTTCAAAGATAAATAAATATTTGGGAATTTCCTCAAAACAGTATTGTGTAATCGAGGTTTGAAACCAAGTTGATGCACTAAGTGTGCTGGCATTATTCAGCATTCCAAAGTCATATCTTGGTGATTAATGTAGGCATCAAGTCTAGTGCCCCTGTAAAATGGCCCCCTTGATAAAATGTTCATGTGTTGAGTTGAGATTGTGCTCTAAAATTGCCTCAATCAACAGGGACACACTGTTACCTTTTACTCATGACGGTTTCCTAACCCTGTAATATCCTTAACCCCATAATTTCCTTAGCCCTGTATTATTTATTTTCCTTTTCTCACTAGCAAAATTATCTGCCTAACCCCTACTAAGGTAATACATGCTGTTCTCATGCAAAATTTGCTAACCCCAGCTTGTCAGATAAATCATTTGGCTGCTTAATCTCGATTGGACAAGAGCTGCTGGCGCCTCTGTGTCTCATCACTGCTTTTTGCATTAGTCTGGTATAACTTTGATTTCTGCTCCGACGAGACTTCTGAATCCTGGCTTTGATGTGTTAGCACCACACTTGCCCGGCTAGTCCTGGTAATTTGCTGGGCCAGAGAATTCGGTACTATAGGTTTGGTTATCACACTTTTTAAAAACATTGTCGGATTAGAAATTGGACTAAAGCTTATCCCCAAACTATAGGTAGGACTAAATGGCAAGTTAGCCATACCTTCTTCTACTTCTTTCATATGAGTTAGTAAGTAGTGTTATAAGTCAGGCTATTTCTCTGAGTTGGGTAAGCCAGTACCTATAGTATGGGGTTAGGGGAAATTTTTACTGTGAAATGATTAGTTACATGGAAAGGCACAATACAAAAGTAGTTACAATTATTGTTGTCATTATCTCCCCACCCCCCGCCCTCCAACAATTGTTTTATTTTAGGTTTGGGATGTCCCCAAGGAAGCGTGCATGCCCTTGAGGAGGACAGGGGGAGGGGGCGTAGCCCTACTTAGGTACTCACCAGATAGCTCCAAGCTCTTTGCTTCTTCTCCTTCGCAAGTGTTCAGGTACATGTGTGTAAGCTCAAGATTATCCAATAAGTTTTATGTAGATACGTCATAGGCCATTTTAAGTCATCACATATTGACTGTAAACAATAATCAGTGCAAAAAGCAGAATTGTGATGAATTTGAAATGATGAAATCTATTACATGTACCTGTTTACATAGTAAATGGTTAATATTATTATTTTTTCTTAATTATCCATGTACCTAGGGTTGCCTTTTTAGTGATCAGTGCACTGTTGTCATTTAGGCTAGTAATCTATCAAATCATAAACTATACATGTATCTCATCTGTAATGAAAACATGTTGTAATTTTGAATAGAGTACATTATACTGGGAGATGTACATCATTTAAAGTTGTGTACTTCATATGGTATGTTTGTTTACATTACTGCATAATTTTTATGCCTACCATAAATACAATGTAAAGTAAAGATTTCTTGCACTCGTTTTTGTTGCCCTGTAAATATCCTTTATTAATGAGCAATGAGAGAAAGGACTCAAAAAGAAGAAGATAATTGAATGTTACTGTGTCTCAATTAAGGGTCTGGGATACAAGAACTTGGTCATGTGAGAAGTGGACGCAGCTGTCTGGTCGATGCCAGAGTGCTTGCTGGAGTCCAGATGGTCGTTATCTCCTGTTCTGCACCGAGAATGAACCAGCCATCTTTGCCCTAAACTTCATCCACAGTGGCAGTAAAACGGGAGGGGCCGAGTCGGCCATTAAATGTGCAGACGCCTCAGAGATTGTCATTGAGAATGATGGATATGAGACAAGGTGAGCATGAGGGCTCTAGGACAACTACCCCTTGGACAATTACCCTCTGGACAATTACCCCATGGACAATTACCCCCTGATCAACTACCCCCTGGACAACTACCCCTGAGCATCATAACCCCCAGACAACTTCCCCTGGACAATTACCCCATGGATAATTACCCTGCTGGACAATTAACCCCTGGACAACTACCCCTGGACAACTACCCCCTGATCAACTACCCCCTGGACAACTACCCCTGGACACCTACACTACCCCCTGATCAAACACCCTACACTACCTTGATCAAAACTACCCCGCGCTCATGGACAACTACTCGATCAACTACCCCCTGGATAACTACTTCATGGACAACTACCCCATGGACAACTGCCCCAGACAATGTCCCGCTCCAAAAATCTTCCCCCTAAATTTACACCTGACCCTAACTAACCTTATTTGTTAGAATGCAAAATTTCCGGAAGTTATTTTTCTTAGTACCAAGGAAATACATATAATCCTTGTTGAATAGAGCTTCTGTCACCTCATGTGAAATATTGTATATACAATCACACTCAAGCCTATTCGCTATTTCTATAATACCCAGGCCCTTGATATGTTCTCCCTCTATATCTCTGTTACAGGTATGGTGGGTTGATCCAAGACATGGCATGGGATAACACTGGAGAAAGATTGGCTGTCCTCTTCAAGAGAAACAACGAGACAGACAACACTGGGGACGTCATTGCACTCTTTAACACCAGATTAACACCAACTCTGCAACTCATTCCAAGGTAAAGATGCAGGAAATGGGTCTGTGCAATTTGCTCCAGCGCTAAATGTTCTGCAGTAAATTGTATACACTATTCTAATTGCCAGCTTCAACCCTGGACTTACAATATACCCTATCCTAACCGTGCATCTTGAATGAAATAAAGCCTCGAGCAATTATCACTAGAGCATTTGTTGATTGCTTGTAAAAAATACTACACCTAACATTTATTTTAGTAGTAAACACTGGATTTACACCAGTTTTCCTACTTACAATGTACTTTCAGAAGATTACAATTCAATGTTTTATTGTTATGCAGAGCATAAAAGTTGTTTTACAACAATGGATGCATGCAGGAATGGTGCCATTATACTGCATGCAAATTGCATTGCAGGGGGATGTTTGACAAATGTTATTTAATCACACTTAAATTCTTAGTTGTTATGTACGGATCATCTCATTGGTCAGGTCATGCTTATGGTACGGGCACCATTGAGAAGTCTATCAATGAAACTGCTTGTTAAATGCAGGATACGCATAGAATTAACTACAACTTTTAGTCTTAATAACTCATTATAAAATACCCCCTGGAGTATCATACATAAAATGTAAGTCATGATATGGCTGCAGTTTCATTAATAGCTGTCTTCCTTTTTATCCTCAGTGGTTTCATTCGAGGCGAGCCAGGAGAGGTCCCTGAACTGATCTCTTTCAAACCAAACTTTCATCATGGTGCCCTTCTTACAATCGTGAGCAACTTGCAAATTAAATATTTTTTTATTAACATGTATACATCACTTCTACGCTGTGATTTACATGTAATCAAACTATTGAAATTATCACGCATGAGGTGAATACTTAATTTTGTTCTCTACAAGACACAATACAAACATAATTGCTCTTGTTTTTTTTACGAAAATCTCTCACACCAACATTAGAGTGAAAATGAACTACAGTCTACTCCCATTATAATGAGCATTATACAGTCTGTGTCAAAAAAAAATTGTACATTCGGAGAAAAAATAATTTAGGTGTAAAATCGTTTCATATGATATGTGTATGTGGTACCAAATTATAGTCAAAAGTTTTTCCTTGCTGATGCTCCTTGTTCTGTATAATTTGCTTACCTAAACAAAAGTTATGCTAAATTTTGTGCGACAAGGAACAAATAAAAATTACGCATTCCTATTGTTCTGGAGCGCTGAATTGATGGCCATTATCCGAAACCTACACAAAGGCATGGGACGGCGTGCAAAAAATGGATTTTTCTTGATTGCAGAAAACTAGTCATATCTCAAAAAATACAGCTGCTGTCTGCACCAAATGTGATGAAAAAATTGCCGAAGAAATGTCAGGCAGAAAGTTCAAGCTCCATTCAATAATCTTAATTCTGGCTTCTTAGAATAAGTGGAAATTCAGCTTTATACCACTCCATTCCAGTTACCCTATCACAATTGTTACTTTTTTGTTTTTATTTTACAGTGCTGGCATAGCGGCAAGGTGACCTTTGTCCCTCTGCTCTTCATACCTTCATCTACCCTAGCAGAGAATGGAGCGATCCCGGCCCACTTTACACGAAGGAGCACCCCTCTTCCACAAGAACTGTTCTCGGTGTCAAACTCAAAGAAGTGAGCCCATGCACATAGTGACTCAGATATAATGCAATACATGTACCTTGGAAATTGCATATTGCTGAAATAAGAGAAAAGTAAATGTGATGTATTTCAGTGTGACTTTTGTCCCTCTACTCTTCATATCTTCATCCTCCCTGGCAAAAATATGGAGCGATCTCAGTCTACTTCACCCGAAGAAGCACCTGTCTTCCACAAGAACTGTTCTGTGTGTCACACTCAAGGACGTGGAGTGGACCGTGTATCAGAGGATGCAGACATTTTTGAGAGTGGAGGGGCTGAGACTGACAGTTGGGGGGGGGGGGGGGGGGGGGGCTGAACAAGTTATAAGGTGGTTCGCGAAACTACGAGTGATGCGCCTGATTTTGCTATCAATAAAACATGCAATATGACCTTTTGATAGATGGCCTTTGATGTAACCTTTGTAGATATCATATATGTGACAATACCTAATTAACATTTATTCAAAGTTTAAACAAAATTTATGCGAAAATAAAGAAATCAGGAAATGTTTAAGAAAAGTCGACTTTTAAGTTGACTTTTTGACCCCTATATGAACTCTGATCTCATCATCCTCATCAACAGACATGTGGTATTACCCAAGAATCATTTGTACCGAGTGTGAACACAATTGATAGAGAAATAAAGAAAACAAAAAGTTTAAGAAAAGTTGACCTTTAAGTTGACCTTTTGACCCCTATATGACCTTTGATCTCAGCATCCTCATCAACACACATGTGGTATTACCCAAGAATCTTTTGTACCAAGTGTGAACATAATTGATGGAGAAATAAAGAAATGAGAGCAAGTTAGACAAAAACTTATTTGTAACAGATGGCCTCATAACAATTGACCTTTTGACCCATAGATGACCTTTGACCCCATTATCCTTATTAACACATATTTGGTATTACCCAAGTATCATTTGTACCAAATGTGAACACAAATGATGCAGAAATAAACAAATGAGAGCAAGTTACACAAAAAACTAAAAACGTAACAGACTAACAGGAAAAGTGATCACTAGGTCTCTGCCGAACTTTGTTCAGGCGAGACAAAGATCCCAATTGGATGGTAATTTTCACGTTTTTGTATGCAATTTTAAATCCAGCCGTTAATAATAATTCCTATTAAATAAAAGTTTTTAATAAAACTGTGTGAACAATTTTGCTCAACCATGATACATGTACTACAATATTACCTGTTGTGTTTAGACAACAAATGGTGATAAATTTTGGTAACAATTTTTTCAATAAATATTTTCAATAAACTAAATGTATTTTGCAATTTCAAATTTAGGAGGGTTGAATATAGCGATTTTCCCCTTGAAAATGTGCTCACTGAATCTCCTTGTAAAAAGTAATCCATGTACATGTACTTCACAAAAAGAAGAGGTGCTTTATCAACTAGTTTTTAATTGGATTGGATTTCACACTTACATTGTATGGTTGAGTTTAAACTTACATGTACATGAAGCTCAGCATACACAAATGAAAACATTTATTCTTATGATTTCACTAAAAAATGGAGTAACTTCATAGTAAAATTGGTTTAAAATGAGAGTGGAAGTTTAAGCTTCTAACTGTCGCTATCTAAAGCAATTATGCACTGTGCCTTATGTTCCTAAGAGTCTTCATCTACATGTAACATAAAAAAAAACATGTACATGTATTATTTTGAATCTAGACTAATCATGTACATGTACATGTATATCTTCGTTGCTTGTCTTGCTTTACTTTTTCTTTGTGTCCAAAGACAAAACAGTATAGTTGCATACTTATATTGTTAAATGAATTTTTTCCATAAAATTGAAAAAGAAAACTGGATTGAAATGGAGTGTTTGTGTGTTTTATTTTTAAGATATTGATACATTTGTCAAACAGAGATGTTAACAGTATTTTTTTCTTCTTTTTTTCCCCCAGTATTTAGTATCCTTTATCAAAAATACCAATTTAGGGATTAGACCTAAAAGGGGACCTACCAGTATTAAAGTTTGGCATAACTAGTAACACTGATGCAACAGAAAAAGTTGAAATGCATTATAAAGATGTCTGATATAGCAGGATTACTGAAGAGATATAAAGGTAATTTTGCTGTTCCCAGCTCTTAGTGTTCTTTTTCTTTTTTACCCTGATATAAAGATATTCCTGACATAACAAAGCAATTCCTGTGGTCTCTAGGACATCATTATGATGAGTTTTCACTGTATTAATAAGAAGATCTGACAGAGCTAGAGAAAATATGTATGCAGAGGAAGATTATATTAAAGGAAACCAGTGCCTAACTTGAAGGAAATAATGTTTTGTGAAATATATTTTCCTATGACATATTTTGAGCTCAGAAGTAAATAAGACATATTTTGAAAGTAAATGGGGAAAATCTGAAAATTTGTGTACGAAATGAAAGGCGAGTTGTTCTTAAATTCGGTGATATTGAAGCCGATGTTGCTAATTGGAGGATACCAATAGAAGTTACGAGACTTTTCAAACTTCCATAACTTTCTTATTTTAGAACCGATTTTGATTAAACTTTTTTTTTTGATTGCTCCTCTCATGCTCTTTCCTATAAAAGTGATTATTTCCTTGGGTACTGGTTTCCTTTAATTTTACTTTTGATGGTTTGATCAGTGAGAGAGAGAGAGAGAGAGCGAATGGCCTGAGCAGGAATTTGGTGAATCTTGTTTTTGCTTAATAACAAGAGATACAGAACAAGGAGAATGGAGAATTATATAGAATTATATAAGGCTTCCTTTTGTCAAAATGAAACTATACTACAAATGTAGGGCAGTAGGCCTACATGTACATGTATACAACAGCCCTGTGTTATTGTTTACCTGTTTTTCCTTGTTATGGGTCAATGGGTTTGAATTGTAATCTGCTTACTAATGCAGAACACTGAACGCTGTACCAGCAATACTGTTGGGAGTTTGTGCAGAAATTGGTCAATGATTTTGGAATGTGATCTATTATCTAATTCTACATTTATTCACTGACCTCAAGACTGTTTCATAAACCATGCACCAGTATAATTGTTTGAATGTTCATTTTTTATGTAATCATTTGCAGGTACATGCATGTACTAGAAATGGCAAATTCGTTTTTTTTTTTTTTTTTTTTTTTTCATTTATTCAACAACAGCAATACAGTGTAATTTACAAGTATGATTGTTTAAACGTACTTGCAGGTACACAAAAATGCAAATTAATGCATCAACTCAATTATTTAAAAACATCTGTTCTCTAATTCTTTAATTTGAACTATACTGTACCTCTGTACATGTTTTGTCATGTCCTTTTCCAGATACTTCAAATGACAAATTTGCACATTGGTTCAGTGATTTTAAAATGTGATGTAATTCTTCATTTATTCACTTACAACAATATTGTGTAATAGTAAATAGTGGTAGTATTTTAAGAGTTGTGATTGGTTGAAATGATGTCACGTGTCATTCACGTTTTTGTTATAGTGAACGGTTTTTGTTATATTGAACTTTTTTTTTGTTATATTGAACGGTTTTTACCTGTGTTAAAATGAATGGTGAAATGGATTGCCTTGTTGCGCAAGCGCGTAATAACAGTAAAATGGTGCGCACAACAATAGATACGCGGAGCGACAATATACGTCACAATAGCTTAATTAGCACCAAAAGTTTGGCAAACATTGGCAAAGATAAAACCAGATTAAGCAAGGTCAAAGATCTAGGGGTCTATTTACTATAATAAATAGTGCATGCATCTATTAATGCAACATTACTAACTATGTGAACTCCAAATACTAAATTATCCCTCGGGCACATCTGTTTCACCTCGGCCTACGGCCTCGGTGAAATAAATGTGCCCTCGGGATAATTTAGTATTTGTCGTGCATATAATCTAGTATGTTGCATGGTAGAGCATGCACTATTTAAATATACTCTACATGATATTCACCATATGTACATGTACATGGCTTATGAAAGTCAAAATTTGGGGTGGTACAATATACTTCTAACTAACCTTCGGGCAATGAATCTCCAGGGTTACAAATTGGAACTGAATTATATTACGCAGCAAATCAATTAAAAACATAACTGATTTGGAACAAAGTTATTTTCTGAATGTCAACTGCATAATTTAAACTTGTAAAGCAATGTAAAAATACAAATATTGTTTTCGAGAGCCCTAAAGGGCCTTACAGCATTTGCCATCATAGATGTGTTGACCCTGTTGTCAAATTGTCTGTTTTTGTTTTTGTTTGTTTTGTTTTTTTACTAGCTTTTTTTTTTTCTTTCTAAAAGTCATTCTTACAGTAGCAAGATTCAAACAACTCAACAAATAACTTGAAATAGAACAAGCCTATAAAATAGAACACTCGATCTGTATTATTACTTATTTATTTTATAAAACTGATTTATCCATATTTTTAGTGCCAACGATATTATTTGGCAATTGAGATATACACATATACAATCAAACCTCAAGTAGAACTTTGGGGATTCAATTTGGCTTTCCACATGCCATGTCATTCGTAAAGTTGTTACTTGGCAAGACTCCCCAGCAGATATTTTAGTGCTAATTGCAAGACTTCAATACCTTCACGAAGTTGAGACCAAAATGTTCACGAAGGGAGATTAGTGCAGTAAAATAACTCAAACAATAAATGCATAGTGACAGTAGTTTGATAAAGATTATATAATTTATTAACAGTTTAGTACATTTGTATTTATTAGTTTACATTGAGCAATAAGAAAAATAAGGTAATGATATTCAAAATATATCTTTAAAAATAATTCAAAGTTAAAGGCATTGATCAAATAAAAGTTCATGTTCAAATGAAATACATGTAATCTTTCAATAATTGTATATCATCGGCCTCACTATGTACCATGAAGACACTCGATATTGTTCTCATTGGACATGTAACAAAACAATAATCCATTTGGCATGAGGCCAACAATATATCTTACACAAAATAAGCCCATCACACACTGCATACAAATAATGAATAAAATGCAGATAAATACAATCATGTTAATTTGAGAGGTAGTCTTGACTGAGCAAATAAAAGCAACTCGAGAAGACAATTACGCCACATAAATAATAATAATAAAAAATAGAACCTCATAGGCATAATGATATGAACAATGATGAACAGATATAATCGCCACTTCCATAATCTGAATATTTCAATGCACTGTATCACTTCCAAAATGTAGCAAAAAAATATAACATCGTAATGATACGAAAAATGATGAACAGATATAATCGCCACTTCCATAATCTGAATATTTTTAATGCACTGTATCACTTCTAAAATGCCCAGATGACATAAATATTTGAATTAATTAGCATGTGTAAAGCAAAAAGCAATGTACAAAAAAGTAACATGTATCAAAAAATATTAACGTCACATTTTTGTAAAGTGTCATTCCAATAACATTTTGAAGCACTAAACTTTAATAAAAGGCACTGAATACAAACAAGGCGCTTGAAGTTCCTTGATATAAAGTACATGTACATATATAAAGGAAACCCAAGTTTGATCATCAATAAAAATCAAAAGTATTACGGTGGTGATTATAAAGTTTATCACTGGAAAGTGTAACTCATTACCATTTTAATGGTACCTCTCTCAGCTCACCTACATGTATGTCAGGCATCACTGAACCCCATTGGTTTTAAAATGTCTCACAAAATTGTGAGTGGTTCACTTTCACGCTCATTGAGATGGGTTGTTTCAAAGCATGCGCATATTCTGGGGGGGGGGGGGGGGGGCTTTACGGGCCCGGGCCCCCGGTTGGACCTCAGAGGGGCGCCAAATTGACCTTTGGGGGGCGCCAAATCGGCCAGCGTGACGTGGAAAAATTTGAGTGTACCTTTTCGCTCGCCAGGTGTAACGGGGAAAAAAATAGGATGTACCTTTCTGGATCCACTATTGGGGGGCGCCAAAATCAAAATCAATTCGGGCCCCCCGGGGTGGCAAATCCTGGATACGCGCCTGCAATGTGTCTATAAAAAAGGGAACCTAACTTTGATCATTTACAATTTAAAAAATATTACAGTGGTGATTACATGTATGATGCGTGACATTGGTGAGCGGAAAGAGATATCATTAAAATGATAATCAGCTCACCAATGTCAAGCATCACTGAACCCCATTGTTCTGAAATTATCTTGCAAAATTGTAATTGATGCACTGTCACGCTTCTTACATTATCCACGATAAACAAACTGAAGGCTGTTGTGAGCTGTACATGTAACATGATGGAATTACCTGGATGGTGAGCTTGATGAACTACATAAGTAGGCATTTCCACCCATTTACCAAAACTATTTATTGAAAGTCATTGGAATGCTTTACTTATAAATTTATTTGCTAATTATGTTTTAGCACAACTCATCTCAAGGAGCATGAATGTGAACCGATTGCGAGACAATTCTCAGAACAATGGTGTTCAGTGATGCATGACATTGGTGAGCTGATCGAGGTTTTATTAAAATGATAATTAGTTGCACTTTCCAGTGATATAAACTTCATAATCATCACTGTAATATTTGTAACCTTACTGATGATCAAAGTTGGACTTTCTTTTAAGGCACTTTCGAACAACCCATCTCAAGGAGCATGAATGTGAACCACTCATAATTTTGCAAGACTTTTTTAGAACAAGGGGTTCAATGATGCATGATATTGACCTGTGAGCTGAGAGAGGTATCATTAAAATGGTAATGAGTTACATTTTACAATGATATAAATTGAAGATGCTAGTACTAGATGTTCGTATGTTACATTTTGGCCCTCTGTTACATTTATGTAACAATGTGTCGTGTTCATCCAAGCGTAAAGTCATACCACACAAAAATGGTACCAAAAGATGCGGGAGGAGTTACTCTTTTGGATAAAATAATTGAAGATGCTAGTACTAGATGTTCGTATGTTACATTTTTACCCTCTGTTTCTCAAAACTGATTTGATGTAACATAGGAACATCTAGTACTAGCATCTTCAATTTCATAATCTCCACTGAAATATTTTTAAAACTATTGATGATCAAAATTGAGTTTCCTATTTTCGGAAATACCCGACATATCAACGTATTAATGACAAAACCAATGAAGATGAATAAAGATCAGAGTAATCAAATTGACTGTGTGGTTTAGAACAAATTATTTTGGTCACTTTTTACAATTATCATGGACATGGTTTTCAAATGAACTGAAATTGAATTACAGAAGGCTGGTTAGAGTATTTCATAAATCACACACATGTATGGTTTTTACTGGAGTACTCTATAAAGTTAAATGAACTAAATGTACATGTATGTGGAAATAATAAAACATCAACGCTTCAAGTCCCATATATTTTCAGTGAATTAATCAATAGAAAAGTTAGATCTTGTGGAATGCAAATTCAGAATTAGAATAGGAACTTTAAATCTCATGCAAGCAGATGGAATAGTTCTTTATGGAAATCCAATTTTCACTGAAAGAAGACCTTCATTACGATGAACCTATATCAATCATGAGATTAGATTTGTACTTATAAAATTTAGTACTATCATACATGTATATGGAATTGTCTACCATATGTACGGGACAATTTACATTATAAACATGCTAGTTTATCTAAGGCAAGGTTGACTTTATATGTAAAATTCTACAGAACTCTACAACATTTCTGTATAACCTGCAAACTTCCCATGACATTAAAGGTGTGATAAAATAGAGCCACAAGTTGATACGTAAGAACAAATAAATTGAGCTAGATATGAAAAAAATAATGTTTATCCAATTCTACCCAAATAAAAAATGTAACCTGTTAATTATGGAAGACATTTTCAAATGCGTTAAAATTTACAACAAAACAATTAAAAATATATATTTTTAGACAACTAAATAACATATTTTTCACAATCCCACTTCTTTGGGTTTTTGTTTTTGTTTTGTTTTGTTAGCCAGTGTTAATAGTTAGATAATGAAAGTTCAAAGTCAATAACTCATTTGATATATTACTCTTTCAGTCATTCTGGTATTGCCCTCGCCACGCCCTTGTACAAACCTAACATTAGAAGTTAAAGCCCTAATTGAACCTAAACAAAATAATAATTACTGTTTAATTGCTTGAAAAGCATTTTAATTTTCCACCAAGGTCACCAAATTACAACACACATTATTCTCAGCATTACCATGATCATGTACATGTAGTGAAGTTTTACTGTAGATAGTGAAACTCTGGTTTAGTAAACAGGACGGTTAGAGCAGTATAGGATTCAAGGTGATGCTAGATACAGTATCTAGGGATATTAGCTGAGCACGTATTTTGTAATTAAATTCTCATTAACGATGATCATCAGTGAAGACTTGAAATTGAAATTTCAATAATTAAATAAATGCAAAACAAAACTGAAACCCAATTTATGTGGGTTATCATGTGTTGTAAAAGTCGAGCTCTGGTCTTACACATTTTGTACCTTTCGAGATACCGGTGACTGTATATTTCAGTACAAATGACTTCATATTACTTTGTAGGGAGATTAAAATGTTTTGAAGATAAAAATACTTGTTTTGCTAATTGGCAACATAAATATTGTGACATGAAAGTTTCAATACTTAGTGTGTAAACTGTGTCACTCAAGTGGGACTGTTTTTAAAGACCACACTGCTCAGATCATTTATTGCATTTTGGGTATTAAAGGAAACAAGAAAAACCATAAGGCAATTAGCAAAAAACCAGCCATTTAAACTCTCAAGTTCATCCATTTTTTTAAATTCCACCATGCTTGATTGGAGCAGAGGCCACAGCAAATTACCATTTATATCAAAAACATAGATAAAGCGATTCAAGCGGAAGCACTTTTCCATCGTCAATTTGATTCCATAAATTAATGGCCATGTAAAAACTAATTAGCATTTGCCTATTGCAAGGTTATTTATGTGCAGTTTTTTTTATCAAGGTGACATTTTGATGTCTAGCTCAAAAAGGTAAATAGCTTATCTTTTCAATATCAAACAAAATCCTACAGCTACATACATATGATGCACTGGGTCCATCCCACCAATAAACTGCAATTATGCTGCAAAGGATCAGGAAATAATGAAAGTTACATGTATGTATGTTTGTTTTGTTTTGTTTTTTTTCTCTCCTTATATTAGATACTCACTGTAGTATTGATATTTCTCAGGACATAACCTGCAGTGAGAAGAAGTCTGTTTTAGGTCTATGTACCATTTAAAAGCTGAGAAGCTAATAATTGTTGAATTTTAAAAATGAATGAATTAAAGAATTCTTTATAAGTGAAGGACATGTTACTGCGGCAAGTCATGCGTAATGTTAATATTGCAAACTTTTCAAGGGCAGTATCAGGCAACAATGGTGTAGTGATGCGAGGCAATGCATTTCAGAATAAAAAAATCTTTAAAAAAAAATTCTCAGTTGAGAGAAATACATACATGTACAAAGTAATAATGAATTATAATTCTAGTTTCCAAATAATCCCCAAACAGCTTTAGTCCTAAACCCAATATCCCATTATTGGAACATACTGGAAAAAGTGAGTACTTGCTTTATTTAAAAAAAAAAACCAAAAACAAATAAGAAAAACAAAGAAAGCTGGAAAAAATTGGTCCTCTGAAAAAAAAAGTGCATACAAATGTATAAGGCATATTATCTTAAACAACTTCTCTAATCAGATGACTTGTAGGCCTACAAAATGCATGTCGTTGAGCACTGTAGCACAGCAAAATTGAGAGAATAAAAATACTTTGAGAAAAATTATGCAAGTCCAATTTACCTGGGCCCTATAACATAAAAAGTAAGGATTAATTGTGAATTCAATAGTAACCAATCATAATCCTTGTTACATTGACTTCTTGCATAAAAGTCTCTCTGTCAACCAATCAGAATACTTGTTTCAAATTTGAAATAATTCATCAGAACTATATATGTTACAGGGGCCTTTACACGTATCTGAATAGTACAAACACAAGATTCATAAAACCTTTACTGCTTCTTTTCATGGTTCCCAAACTAACCGAGTACTGTTCCATTTGTCTAATCTCAAATAAATTGCAATTATTTATCAGAACTACATGTACATGTACATGTATATGTCACAGGGCCCTGTAAAAGTATCTGAATGCTACAACAACTAGATTCATAAAACCTTTACTGTGTCTTTTCATGGTTCCCATTCTGCTCTAGTACTGTTCCATTTGTCTGCTCTCTACCATTCGATGTCGTCGCCATTGTTGTCTTCGCCATCGTTGTCGTCGACTTCCCACTGACGTCGCCCATGAAGTTCCCAACCACCCAGTCGCCTATGCTGATGCCCAGGAAGGGACCGGACCAGTAGACAAATAGATGGGAGGGGGTCCAGTGGTCCTTACAACCCCACCCTGATGCAAAACCTAGGATGGGGTTCATAGGGGCACCTGTGTATTCCAAACCTGAAAGAAGTAAAAGACAAGTTTTTTTTAAAGTATTTTAATGAAAATAATAATCTTTGTAGGTGCAGGCAACAAGTCTTTTATAAATGAACCTCAGAGATCTGAATATGAAAAACTTATTATACTGTCAAAACATGTTGCCTGTTTTACTAGTCAAGGCCAGTTTTTTTTTTTTACATACATATGCAGCAGGGATCCAGGATTTTGGAATAGAGGGGGTACAAGCAGTAAATTTGAAAATAGAAGTGGGCAGAAAGCAATTTTTTTTAAAGTGTTAATATACTCAATATGTGATTCTGGAAAAATAGAGGGGGCGTGCACCCCTAGGACCCCGACTAGATTCCCCACTGATGTACGGTAATAATGTAAACTTAACCCTAAATAATAAGTGTATAGCAATGGGGAGATAACATTTGCTAAAGTACAGGTGACGATTGCTCTGCCGTCACAAAACCTTTGTGAAACACTCTCCAGTGCCCTGTAACACAAAGACTTACAATTTATAAAAAGTTACTGTAGTGACCAAAAGCCGATTTATTTAAAATGTAATTTTTCCTCTCAGTTTTGTCGTGTTAAAGACACTTTACTTTTTTTGCCGCATTTTTGATACGTCACAAAGTATTTAAATCGTATAACATATTTAATTTCCTCCGCCGACAAAGTAGGCCTACTCCATTTATTTCATAATTGGTAATTAATAGGAAGATTAAATGAGAACTTACCTGTTTGAAATTTAATCTTGATTTTATAAGTAAGTCGTAGAGAAGAGACTACATGTCTCGTCGGGTTGGAAATGAGATACCGTTGATCACGTGATTGTCAATCTTAAAAGCAGTACGAGTCTACAGGATACATACATACAGGAAGATGAAGATGTTGAGAACTTGCCTGAGATAAAGTTACGTAAGTCGCAGGGCGGGAGAGGAGGGATGTAGTCTCTTCTCTACGACTTACTTATAAAATCAAGATTAAATTTCAAACAGGTAAGTTCTCATTTAATCTTCCTATTTTACTACGTAAGTCTCCGATCGAGACTACATGTCTCGTCGGGTTGGAAATGAGATTTCAAAGACCTGTAGACTCGTATCTAGTACGTATAACAAAATCTGTAAGCCATTCTAGGCATCAAACAGAAGAATAATTTCATTAATTCCCCAATTATGGGCATACAATCATGACTATTGTACACACTGCTAGACAAAAACTAATCTCACTCTGTCATGAAGTCCAATGTTTCAATAAAATTGCTTGGTGTCTTTTCAGAGACCCAACCTGCCCTAGAGAGGGCCTCCAGGTATCTTACTCCTTATGCTGTAGATTTATAAGCTGGCCCAGTCGAGTGAGAATAACAATGTGCCGACATTATAATGGTCTTAATTCAGTGTGCTATTGTTTGCTTGGATAATAATTATGAACAATAATGGGGCTTCTTAGAAATCATTAACAATGCATTTCATTCCCCTTAGATTCTGTTCATAATATATCACTATCCAGTGGATATACATTCCAGCGTAACGTCGAATCCTGTATTTCCAGGGTTGTTTTAGGGTTTTCTCAAGCAATTCTTGACATATTTATGCCCTCATCATGTAGAAATGGACTAAGCATTATGAAGCGACTGTAACCGTCGCGTATAGACACTGGTTGAGTTGTTTCAGATTCAGCGCCTTAATTGGCTGGTGACAGCTTTCTGAGGTAGTCAAAACCACTTTGACAAGGCCAAGATGCAGGCGGTTTTAGGTGAAAACACCTTTCATGAATTTTCACTCTTGGATGTGACCCCAAGGTCCTATCATCCATCCACAATACGAAACATAGGAAAAGCATTTCAATCTGTATTCAGGTTGTGATGTTTAACCTTTATTTGTCTCACAAAATATTGTAAAAAGCAAGTACACCACATCTTTGACTTGCAATACCATATTTTATTAATGCGTTTCTCCGCAACAAATCTTTAGCCATTTCTCGATAGTTGATCCTCATTTCCATGCTTTCAGTTAATGACTATGAAGTTGAGGCCTTGCTCTGCTATATCAGGCCAAGCTGTAGTTTTTAAGGAGTGAGTTACCTGATCAACCAAATACCTGGGATTCAGGCGGCCAATATAATATCTGACTCTTCGATCTCCTAGTCTTCTTTTTACATCATGCGTGATTAGCTGGGAACCAGTCCTTGTTATAAATTGCAGTTGGGGTCGGGGTAACCACTTATTCAACACAATGTTTTCCTCATTCTTCATCTTTTGCCACACAATGCCACTGGACTTTTAAACAGGAGGGGAATTTGCTTTCAATTGCCCAAAAAAGGCTGTGAAGCATCCACTGCCAATGACTCTCGGATCAACGGCCTCCATTTTATCTGTGACCTTACCTGTCCATTCGGCCGCTAATTCAGGCGAAAGGCAAACAGATCATTTTCTGACATATACCAAAAACTTGTGACTATTCTTTAAAAGTGACCTCAGTCAGCATCTAACGTACTGTCAGATAATTTTGTGTGACAAGCATTGCCCTCTTGATATCTATCGTGTAAAAATGAGCAGCCATAAGCCAGGGAATCCTTACCTAGGCTACATGACAGAGATAATACATACATCTCTATAAACGCCATTTCCGATTATTATGCTGTTGATTACATTACGGCGATTAGTGCCATTCAACTCAAATAAAGTTGTGGTACAGAACTTGTCCTGAAGTTGTTCAAATCAGTGTATGGGAAACATTATAATCATGTTCCATGCATATATCTTCACATGAGATTTTATGGGGAGATGTTCATTAAATGAAGCCCTATTTGCTTCATCTCTCTCCCACCCCTGGACTCTGGGCATGTCAATTGTGATTGTAGTCCTAGGCCTATAGCGTTAATGATTATCAATGCATGGCAATGGCATATTCCTTGCACACTAGTCACTGCATGACATCAGTCTCTCTATGAGATCACGTCTATCTGACGTGTCCCTGCAACATTGTTTTCACAGTTTTGTTGCTAATTCATGAGTTATAGTGGGTTTACAGCAAAACCTTCTACACATGAGTTAAATGAAGAAATCATTAACACTTTCTGATATGGGAGTAAAACAATAATCTGGCTCCCAACATTAGGCATGCTTGGTGAGCTTCAATAGGCCTATGCATCGGCAGTGGTATTATCTGTTTTTCAAACATGATTGCTCCTTTTTCTGAGGAGAGGACATCCAAACCATGGGAAATTGTTGCTGTTTCTAGCATGTTATAATTTTGATATCGGCACTATTCCATCTACCACCTGTGAAGTATGCAGGTTTGTTAATCCAGGCTTCATACTATATATGCCTGGTTCCCTCTGATGGGGTTGAATTGTGATTCAGGCATTGATAACCTGTATTTCATAAAATATGATTTATCTTGCTCGTCATTTGTCTAATGCCCACATGGGCAAGACTCTTATATTTTAATAAGAGGGCCATAATGTAGCTACCTGCTGTTATATAATGCCGCGTAACTGACAAAGATCCATGGCGACTTATCATGCTTATTGTCTAATAATTGCGACTTTCCAATATCCCACAGCTCATGACAAGACTGCTCAATCGTCTCATATTTCTTGGGGAGAAAACACTCATAATATCTAAAGTGTTCAAATTCAAAACCAGCTAAATCTACCCTCGTTTTTCTTGTGAGAGGCGAACTCTCATTATAGCGTTCAAAATTATTGAAACCCAGAAGCCAGAAAGGTCGCGTACCCCGACAGGGCTCACGATTTGCCTCTGGTCTAAAATAAATTTCTTTAAGGGTGAATTATGAACCCAATCGATACACAACGACTCTTCCCACTTCTATGGTGGACTTTGCCATGACATAAGTGTATCATGTAAATTATATATGATCACATTATGACCTTCTTGCTCCCGAAGGTGCAAATTGAAACGGGTTGTAAAGGGTCTTGTGTGGCTATAGCCCAGCCCATTTTTCCCGCCAGAAGAATCTGAAATACTTCCCAGGTCGAGTGATCCTGAATAGTCTCCTATATACGAGACTTTACTGGGCGATGATGGATATATAGTTGTCTTATAAATGCCGGTGTGAAAAACTCTTATCCAATTCTGACAAATTGAGCATGACCCGAAGGCTGCTAGGCAACTTGGCCCCGTAAACAAATGAAATTAATTCCCTCTCTTCACACTTATGCCTCTATGACATATCCATCATCCAGCTTTATATCAACCTCTTCTTGAGTAAAAGCTGTTTCTTGAGAATTCCCTTGAATTCACGGCTTTTTCTAAATTAAGAATTAGCAATGGGCCAAGTTCGAACTTGCAGCCCTGAAGGCATAAATACAGCTTGCATAATGAAAGGATCAGATGTAAGGTCTCTCTTTATACTGTATAACATACAGTTAGGCTAAGGTCGTTTTCCAAAAACGGACACTACCTGTCCTCATTAATGACATTAATCAGCTCTTGAATTGGCGAGACGATCAACATGATCAATACGTTGATATCACTGTACACTCATAAATGTTGCCAGTCATAACATACTAGGCGAGTTTTCCATGAATCAAGCTCCATGCATGTTTTAATAACATTCAAATCGAACTCATGACGGACATTTTCCGAAGGCAATTAAGCCGCTGGTGGAGAAAGTCTATCCCCGAGGGGATGATTTAATTTGCACTAGTTAGGCAAAATCCACCAATCTTCGATCCTTTCAATAAGTCATGTCGAGTTATCCTCGATAAACGGTGAAGTCTTCTTATCTCAATCTTTGGATTTCTTTAAGTCGCAGAGTACTAAGACTCATCAGCGCGACTGAGTTTTCCCCCATCCTGAAGAAACAATAAGACTTCATTCATTGTTGGTTGAGCTTCGTATTAGACCTCATATGGCGATTCGTCCAGGAAAGTACGGCTTTAGCCGAGATCAGAGGCCCGCTCGATTCCAGCTGCTTATTTTGTGCATGCTACCACGTAGCATGTAGCATAGAGCGATCAGAGTCGCTCGGGGTGGTGGTGCATGACCCATGCCCACAAATATTCCCTTGTTATATTTGGGAAGATCCTCCAGTATGCAAAATAATCCTTGGAATAATCAAAGCAGTTATTGACCTGTCCAATCTTGTCATCAATGGACGAATTTATTAGAAAATGGCTTGTTCAACTTGTCTTCCCCGCCAAGCAATCGGCGGCCTTCTGGCACGGGGAAGCTCCCCGGCTGTGTTCTGTCCCTTTTGCTGCCGCCGCGCGGTCAGCTGGACTCTACTTCACCGCTCCATTCGGTTGTTTTCTGAAGGAAATTTCTGCCGCTACGCGGTCAGATTCAGAGATATTTTCTTCTCTTCCGTGGCCACGCCTACGGATAATCAATCTTTTCGGTGTTCCATTACTTTTGAAGATTGCAAATATAGAATTTCCGCGAAATTCTTGCAATAATTGGAGGTTTAGAAAAAACCATCCCACATTTGAGAACACGCGCCAACGAATTGACAATCACGTGATCAACGGTATCTCATTTCCAACCCGACGAGACATGTAGTCTCGATCGGAGACTTACGTAGTAAAATGACAATCAAGTTTTGTAGATCTATAGATCAAGATTTCTAGCTAGATGTATGTTGAATTACTATACTATATTTTTATTATCTTTTTATTCACAAGCTATATTTTGTTCAAGCATACATGTAGTAATATAGTTCCTTTTACGGCAAAACCAGCATGTCAGGTAAGGTCCTTTTGGGCATTAGTTTACACTTTTTACAAGCCCAATTACTAGGGGCTCTCTCTCTCCCTCTTGTTTCTAACATTTAAACCAATAAATTACACAATCACCATGCACATCCGAGTCTTCCGTTTTATTTTCTGTTGGGTTAAAACGAGGAACCACTATCTGTTTTTCTTCATTACGATTGATTTTTTTCTTCTGCAGCCTCATATGGAAACCAGGTAGGCCTACAGTAATGGATTAGGATTTGGATTAGGGTTAGGGCTAGGGTAAGGATTAAAGATTAAGGGCATCCTGTCCATGATGAGGCTACCAAGAAAAATTCAATCGTAACTTTTATCAATTGTCAAGCCCAGCGCACACATTGCGATGCGATTGCAACCAGATCGCAGAGTGTGCGCCAACCTGCAACACGCTGCAACTGCGATGCGATGCGATGTGTTGCAGAAAAATCGCAGACCAAATTTCAGACATTTGACATGTCAAATCCCCCTGCGATTTTCCTGCGATTTTGATAATTTCAGCAAATCAGATTGGCTAGAGATGGAGGTTGCATTACTGCGCGCATACGCGTAAAAGAGGAGGTACCCTGGTGATGCAGCGCCTGTTGCAATGTGAGCGCTGGCCTGAGATGCGATTGCACTGCGATGCGATTGGCAATTTGTTGCAATCGGATCTTAGGGCAATCGCATCGCAATGTGTGCGCTGGGCTTAAGTCTTTGTGTTACAGGGCACAGCAGATCTCTCATTTTTAATAATCATATCTTATTTACCAAAGATGATGATCACGACGCCAACAACACCATTGATAATCCTCCAGTATCTCCTTCCTCCATGGAAGATTCCAGCAACAAGCTTCAGGAACGCAACAGAAGACATCTCAAAGGCAAATCCAAGCAAGGGCGATACCTGCATAGAAGATGATTAGTATAAATCAGTGACAGAGTAAAGAACATTGCAATCATCTTCTAGAATCTAGATATCTAATTTGTTTATACTTTCTTTGGTTTTTTGTGTTTGAAAGTACTGTAGTTCGTACCTGTATTTCCAAATTCATAGGCCTACTGAATACAATGACACATAACTATTCAATTGAAATTTAATTGGGATGTTTTAATTCAACTCCATTCTTGATTGTGAGTTTCCTGTCTAATATCCTAGTTTCCTGTTTTTTATTGTACCTTGTTCAATATCAACCTTATGAAAACCATTCTAAGAGAAACCTTAGTTAGGAGAGTATTTAGGAACTCGTGTATAACGTAGAAGACCCACAAAAAACCAACTGTCTAGTACTACTAGGCCTACATTGTACATAGCAGAAGGCCTATTAACATATTCAGCTATATTATTAAGGCAAAATAGGCCAAATATATACCCTGTCAGTCTTTACTGTGCATTTATAACAATTACAAAATGTCAACAAAAGGGAGCAAGTGACATGATACATATATTTTGAGTTTTGTTTATTTTTTTAAACTTTTTTTCTTTTTCTCTCTCATATTCATCTTCATCCTATAAACCACATCATAGGCATATATAATAAAGGTGTATCCAGTTAAATGCAATTTAAATATTTGGGAATTAATATGAGATTGCACCTCTGTCTTTATGATGGAAATGATGGATACATTTTGCTCCTTAGTTTTTGCAAGAAATTGTTACTTAGTTTTATCACTTAAAGGGTAAGTTCACCCTGAATTTTAAATTGGTTTTAGAAAATGCAGAAAAATAAAAGAAAAATATAAGTGAAGGTTTGGAGAAAATCGACCAAAAAATAATGAAGTTATGAATATTCAAAGTTTTGATTATGTGACGTCACATGCCAGCAGCTCGTCTATGCGCTCGTCTATGCGTTATGTAGTGTAAATTCCATAAAGTGTCATTTTTTCAAAACAAAATTAATTATGTCATTTGTGCGGTCGATATATCGTCAAACATATTTCATATACATGCCTCTATCAAGTTGACCCTTTCCTTTATCAAGAACCATGAAAAAAAGACAAATTTATGGAATTTACATACACAACACATGGGAGAGCTGCTCGCACCTGACGTCACAGAATCAAAACTTTACATATTCATAACTTCGCTATTTTTTGGTTGATTTTCTTCAAACTTTCACTTATAGGCCTATTGTTCTTTTACTTTTCTACATTTTTAAAAACCAACAAAATTACAGAATACAGGGTGAACTTCCCCTTTAATTCCTTATAAATCTAGAGGAATCTATGCCAAAATAGGGCACAATTTGAGAAAACAAACTTACATTCAAACCACAGCTGCAATTTTCTGCTAACATGTCGACTGTGGCTGCATGATAATGTTCAGTCGATGGAGCAAATGCCTTCCACATAAAGGTTGTATAGCGATAGGCAACAAGTGCGGCAATTACCTCCATCACCACCAGAAAAACACCTGTCATGAAAGATAATTTTCTCCTCAAAACATAATCCAGGACCACTGCTGGGTTTGCAAACCCCTCGAATAAAAATGCATATATGATGGAGAGTGTAAAAAGGCACACAGCAAAAGGCAAGAGTCCTAATTTAAGCACCATTCCATTCTCATAAAGGCAGCATATCATGTGAAAAGTATCGACGAATTCTGCGGCGTACGGGTAGGAAGCTCTCGGGACGGTCCTGCGGAGGATGAGACGGAGGACATGGCACAGGGCGAAGGTGGACGCGTAGCAGACGAGTGAAGTTCCAAATTCCACAATCATTTTGGTTTGATTTTCTGCTTCGATCAGCTAACTTCAGTTCGACGTATCAATGTTGAGACCGATCTCATCGATGATTGTAATCAATGACGATGTTGGGACATTTTACAACAAAAAAAAACTCCACTTGCACTTTCGACGGAATGCTCCGTTCACGTTCACGATCCTTGTTTACGTGACGTACGTGTATGCGCGTATAAAAGCATTATCATGTACCGGTAGCATATAGTATGCGGTTACTGTGAGTATAGAGAGCGGCGGCTAGAGAGAGCGAGAAACACCTGTATGGATCCAGAAAAGGCGGAGTCTAACAAGCGTCAAGCGTCATCATAAAGATGGATAGGTCACTGTTTATTGGTCAAAGGTTGATAGACGTTGCCACGTTAAAAAAAAAAACAACTACCGTACAACAAACAAAAAACAAATCAAAACAAAAAAAAAAAACTTTCTGGATGAAAACTTTCTACATGTAACGTTGGTGTTGAAAACTATATCAATTTACAAGTAGATCTAAGTTAGAATGTCGTCCTTGGATCAAATATAATAAAGAATAATAATAAAATATACCTTATTTTCCGTGAATTGAAATGGAGGAAATGATTGGTGATAGAAACGTATTTGTGACATAATCCTGCAAAAGAAAAATAACTATTAAAAAAAAAAAAAAAAAAATCGACCACGAAGGGACTCGAACCCTCAATCTTCCGATTCGAAGTCGGACGCCTTATCCATTAGGCCACGCGGCCGCGTTGATACCAGAGTGGTACAGATAGAGACTGGTTGAAAGGGTGTTTAAAATAAAGTTTTTTATTGTCAAGGTAGCATCTATTGTAATTGTAAAATGGTATTCAATTTTTATCACAATCGTGATAATTAATGAATGAACTAAATTAATTGTACTTAAAATCTGTATTTGAGCAAAGGACGGCCTATACTTATTATTGTAATTCAGTCAAAAGCAGGCCTGTATTTTTTATTCCCTTTATCATGTTAGTATGAGGGCCTAAAAGTGTCATGAGTACTGCAGTTGAAATTTTGTTTTAATGACCTCCAAAATTACATTTTAAAAATATAACAGGCATATTAAACCATATAGATTACTATTATCAGAATCATGGGCACCCCCCCCCCCCCCCCCCACCACGAATTAGTGAAATCGGAGTGGAAGGGACATGTGGAGGTCAAAATCTTTTTCCATTTATGTCATCTTTTTCCCCTATATAAAGCATGGGATAGGTATATGCCCCCCACACACACACACACACACCCACACTACCTCTTCAAAAGACCCGATATGTCCTTAGCTCATAGTTGGACATAACCTGCTTTGAATTAAAAGGGATAAAAACGATTGCCTTATGCAATTATTTTAAATATCTTCTTATGAGGGTGACGATATGATAAAAATATATTATGGTGCCTAGTCTTTGCCTCGATCTCTTTGTTTCTCTCTCTCTTTCTCTGTCTCTCTCTCTCTCTCTCTGTTTCTCTCTCTCTCTCCGAGCTTTTAAGCTCCTCCCCCCCCCCCCTCTCTCTCTTCCTTCTTCGTCTTCCTCGGAGTCCTCTTCTCTCTCTTTCTCTTCATCTTGGTAGACTTCAGGTATATCGCTAGTATTCGTCTAATAATCAAATATTATTGTCTGATTGCATTTTAGTTTAATTCCAAATGAATATTGGTCCCTTACCGATTTGTTAAAGAAATAAAAGTGCTTTTAGACCAAGTTGATAATACACAATGTTAGACTATAAATTGGCTATACAAAATAAGAGAACTGCTTAAACTGCTTATCCTATAAAGGAGAGCTAATGGTGTAAAATGAAGTCAAAAGGAGCCTGAGCTTTCGATCCTAGCAGAATCTTCGTCAGAGACAAAATGACACAGAATAAATTGGCATTAGACAAATTAAAAATGGTCAACAGCAAACTATAAAGGCCCCATTATAGACCAATACCCTGCCAACAATAGAAGTACTTTCAATTTGAGCAAGAAAAAAAGAATCCCTTTTATTGACCCGGAATCGGATCAATAGGAACTTTTGACCCGGAATATTGACCCACTTTTTGACCAGAAATCCGGGTCTCTTGGAGCTTTTGACCAGGAATCTCAGGATCAAAATAACCCTAAAACTGTATGGGCTCAATGGACCTGGGGAGCATTTCATCAAAGGACTTGTCAGACATTTTATCCGATAAATTTGCTCTCAGCCAATCAGATGCAAGGATTTCAGTAGCTTGTAACAGTTTGTCGGATAAAACGTCCGAAAGTCCTTTGATGAATTGCCCCCCCCCCCCCGAGTCATGAATGACCCGAAATGGGTAAAATTCTATTCTTCCTTTTTAAAAAAGTACCCTCACCCGCAATAAGTATTGCAACATGGCTGAAATCCGTGCATTTTCCTATTCTATAAGACTTTAATATGTTTTTTTTTTTTTTTTTATATAGTTAATTATACCGAATAGCCAATGTGTTGACGACCATTTTGGTATATTCTAAAAGGGAAGACTTGTCCCTTTTCATTTAGAGCACCGGACATTGCCGGATGGCAATGCGCGGTAATTTCTGGAACAAAAAGGGGGGGGGGGTAAAAAGAAAAATGCCCCCCCCCCAAAAAAAAAAAAAAATAAATAAATAAAAGAAATAAATAAAAAAAAATAAAATAAATAAAATAAAAATAAATAAAAATTGGGGGAAATGGGGTTTTTTGAGTGAATAAAATCATGAAACGTTTTTCAGATTTCAGATTTTTTTGTTTTTTAGTTTATTTATTTTTTTTTGTATAGCTATGTTGCAATTCTTATTGCGGATGAGGGTACGTAGAAGAGAACGGCAAAAACTAATTATCAAAAGAATACGATTCTATTCACAGAAAACAGTGTAAATAAACGATTTTATTTCTGGAACTTACATTTCATTTTCCAAATATGAACACATACAAAAATTGTTAAGCGAGGTAACTTATTGAAGATTATTCAAGAAAAAAGTATCCTTTACCAAATAAAGAAAGATGGTGTCCTCTGCAAAATATAGAAAGATAATTCAAGGATTCAACTCAACATGCTCAAGGAGTTAATAATTTTTCGTTTAGAGACATAATAATATAAACATACAATATTAACACATTCAATAATACATTCAAATGAATATAAGCAAAGTTGTTCTGTATGAAATAATACGCATAAAAATTATATTGAACAATGCGAAAAATTTTCAACACCCCAAATTAATGTGACTACCGGTAGATCTTTTGTCTTTACCCCGAGATAAATCTGTGTGATTATAGACCAGAATCCTTTTTCGATGTTGTTGTTTCAGTTTGTTTTATTTTTGTTTTATTGTTTGTTTGTTTTTTTTTTTTTTTTTTTTTTTATATAGACGAGTGCACGTCACGCTATATAGATCACAAAATCTCAGGCAAAACCTTACATTTAAACTTACTCAAAAACCATAGCAACAACAGCAATTACAATGATTTTATTTGACAATCCAGCATCCAAACGCTGTGGAGAAATAATATCCACATCTCACGAAAATTTTGTTTTTCATTAATTTTTTGCTTAATCTATTTTTAAAGCATTTTTTGTTCGGTTACGGCAGTATTATAAATGAGAATGAAGAACCAAAATCTTGGTGTTGACTGATTCTTGAGGAACAGATAATGAAAAAGTCTCTTCCATGTTGTAAAAATAATAATGAAATTTTTAACTTCGTTCCAACATTTTTTCTTATTAGTTTAGAGCAGCAGCAGCTGTGCAATTAGACATCCCAATAAAATGTTAGGCAGAATTCTAAACTTAAAATTTTACACTAAACATTAATCGATTTACATAATTATCATACAATTAACTCGTATTAATTGGCTACTCATACCGATATTAAATGTTATTCCATGTGTTTTATTGCATGATGTCATGTATAATTCAAAAATTAAAGGGATTGATTAACTTTGTGGACGCATGATTTAATCTAATTAAGACCAACAAAATTTTATACGCAATTTCTATATATATGCTTGGATAATTTTGCCATGGCAACCACAATTTGTCAACCATGTTCTTCAATTTTCAGCCATTTTCGATATCCATTGTTATAAATGATATTAGGGTGTTATCAATGGAGTTTCTATATTCAAATTGAATAGAAATAACATTTCAATTGAATACCACTCTCCTTCTTTTGTTTTTGTTTTACTTTTCATATGAAAAATGGCGCCAAAACAATAGATATAATAGAAAATATCGAAATATCACATTTTGTTCACTTTTCTGAATTTTGAAATGAGTTTATCCCTTGAAATTCACAGGATATGATTATTACTTATTACATTTAAAATTACTTTGCAAACATAAACAGTGAAAATTTGTTTTTAAAAAATAAAAAATTTAAATATCATAATTATTTTAGGTAATTAACCAAAATGCACTCTAATTGTGATATTGCGTTTTTCGTATTTACGAACATAAAGCACCCCCATTTGCCAACCATGAAAATTCTAATTAGACGAATGAACAATAACTAATGAATAATAATACATTTGTAACAATCTCCATCACGAAAGTGTGATTTTAAAGATTTAAAAGTGATTAAATTTAAATTTTGTGCATACACTATATATATATTTTTTTATTTAACTGCAAATAGTGCCCCCTATGTGATGACCTTGAGAAATTTTAGTTGTACCAGGTTGTAAAGCGTGAGTTTCTCTATTGTCATGACAAATATCACAGTGATCCTCCCTCCGGGCCTGTGAACGATCAAAATACCTTGGCATTGAAGGTTAATAAATTGTTGATTTGTCAGGTTTATGTGGTAGAATGAACTAACAGCCAGAATTGTGAAGTCTTTTCCCCCCTAAAAAAGAAATATTGATTTTTTTTTTTTTTTTTTTTTTTTATAGAATAGTTACTTTATTATAATATAATAAAGTAACTATAATCATATTCTAGAGTATTCTGTTACATGGAATGACAACATGTAGAGCCCCACAGCTCAAGTTTATGCAAGCCTCAAAAAAACAAAAACAAAAAAAAAAAAAATCATTACATTATCGGGATTTAGTGGAAGCCGTGTCAAAATTGCTCCCTATAAATAAAAATAAATAAATAGTTTTACAGGCTTTTGGAAGGGAAGCTACATCAAAATTACCCCCTTATGTACAGGTTTTAGAGAGGAGCCAGCAAAATTGTCACCTTTTCACAGGCTTTTGGACCATATTCGGGACCCTATTTTAGGATTTGCCCTCAAAGAGTTGAAAGCTACCCATAATAAAAAAAAAAAAAAATAGATCGGGGGAAATTGCTAAAAGACCCCCTATTATAATGATTTCTCGGGAAATCGGGAACGGGGGTTGACCACCTGCGTGGGGGCGGTAGAGGGCAGGTGGCGTCGCCGAACAATTTGTTTAGTCAATAATTTAAGTGGTTTTCAAAAAGTAGGGGGCCTGTTGCGCCTCTCCTTTTTTTTCTCTTTGTTAACCTTAAAGTTAACTTTATAATAATATAATATAATAAATAAGCTTATGTTATTATGTTTTGACTTGTTATTTTATCATTATTGTAACGCATCTAATGATTCATTCTAGCCTTCAAACTTTAGAGAAGTAGTTTAGCTTCAGTTGTACATAATAGTTATCTTGCCAAAATAATACTTATACTGGGGCCAGGCTCCACTAGCACATGTGCTACCTTACTATATTCTTTTATATCTACCTATTTTATATCTGCAACACTTTGTATTAGAATTATTGTATCCATGCTAATGTATTCTGTACCTGTATTCACCATTATATGAAGTTGTTGTTGTTGTTTTTAATAAATAAATTCAATTCAATTCAAAATTCAATAAAGTGCCCCCTGTTTCTGGATACTCCACTGGGGTCGCAGTTTAGTCTTTGTCTTGTACAAAGGCAATCGGGCGAATCTTCATCTCCGTCCTCTTCAGACGATGGTAAAGCCACCCCAGCTCTCCCAACTCACACCCATGCTAGACCCGTAGATTTCCATTTAGTTGGCAGTTATAGCAGTTATGGAACCACCATGCGGAACTATACGCCTTGGCGCAATTATCCTGGCTAAAACCATCGTTGTCACGGTCCATCGTGGTGAAGTACTTCCCAGAATGACTCTTCAAACTGTCACCTGTAGGCAGCAATATAAGCAACATTGAACGATATTCAAATCGCAATTTATTCGATTTAGCTCATTTTGCCAACACGATTATAAACACATTGGTCATTCTGGCATCTTCTTCAAAATTGCAAGCTAATTGCTTGCTTTATACATTCGATATCAATGATTTCATACTCAAATTTTAAAACCATCCCCGAATGGGTTTGAAAGCCATGTGTGTTTTCAACACAGCACAACATTCACCGCATTTTCATGTTGTATAGTCCCCGTCCCTAGCGGCCTGCTGAGCTTGCAACAGGAGGGGTAGTAAAGTAACTCATGTTTGGCTGTATGCTTAGCATAGTTTGTTACACTGTTTTAAGGTAGTAAATGACTTCCATTTGATCTGAAACTTTTAGTAGTTTGTTTTTACTGTTTGAGCAATATAATTGTATTTATCTTGATCTAATTGCTCTTGTTTTTTTAAAGTTACCAAATCCCTTTAAAGAGAGAGTGAACTGACCAAAGCTCTCATCGACTGTGTGTTATAGATAGCTAGTCTTAAAATAAACCTTTCGAGAAAACTATTAACAATGAATTATCCTATAATTTAATCTGGATTGGGAAACTACAATGTTGTGACAGGAAAAGTATTTGTTTTGATACATGGTAACATTACCGCAGTAATTTTACCACCTTTGTAAGAGCAGAGTCGAAATGAAAATATCCCTTGATTTAGTGACCATTAAAATTTTGTCAGCCCAGAGGTAGACCTAATTATCGACATGATCGATGGGGGGGGGGGGAGGGGTATTGACGCCGGGTAATTGTTCTTTGCGGTAGTTGTCGGGTGACAAGCGGAAGGGGCCAAGGGGTTTCAAGCAAGAAAAGCATTTTAATGTAAAGGAACTTTTCTGGATATAAAACTTAGCGTGTTTAGTGTAACCTCCAACCGATTGCCAACCTTGAACAAAAATAGAAAAAATACTAATGAAACTCACCCGCATCACCGCCAGAATATTCACCAACATTCAGTTTGTACTTATTTAGTCTCACTGTCTACGTAAAACAAGCTGTAAATGGCATTGCGCCTCCCCCTTAAAATCTCCGAGATCGACCCGTAGTTCGTAGGTGGTTCGGTTCGATATTCGATGTATCTTGTCGTTGCCGAGCCAGTGTTCGGTCGACACGCTCCGAAGCCTTCTTTGTAGTCTAACCATTCTCGAAGGAAGTTGACAGAACCGTCCATTCTTCGTTGGAAGACCTAAATGGCAGAGGACAGCATCCCTTGAAAATAATTAACTGTTAGCTTCAAACATCATATAATTCAGGGCACAAGAGGTATTTCACATCGCCTCTTGTTCATCCAAGCGGTGAACCTATACGCCACACAAAATGGTACCAATTATTCAGTGGATAGTTACTTCTCAAGGACTTATGTAATAATTATCTTTTAATTCTTAATAATTCTTGAAAATTAACAATTTTTGAGGTGTTCATTTTTTTCTCACTCACTCGGTAGTCAATCCCTCCACGCCCGTACCCAGAAAAAAAGGTGTTCAAGTTCAAGGGGTTCAGAAGACATATAAAAGCGCTTCGTGCTTCGTGCTCCCACTGGAGGCGATCGTTGTTGCGACAACTGGCGATCTTGCTGTTGTGAGTGTGGTAGCCAGTTGCTGTTGTAGCCTAGTGTACATATAGTCGTATTTAGTTTATAATCGCCTTTTTAAAGCCGAACTCCTTACAATTATGAAATTATCAGGTTGTCGCCACAACGATCGCTGCCTGTTGGACAGGCCCTGTACAAAGGTCCACTTTCAAAGTTTAGACTCCCCCTCCCCCACCCCACCCCTCCCCCACCCCACACGTGAAAATCCTGGTTACGGGCATGTGGACAATGTGAGGTGGGCTATACCGTCCATCCACCGCCATCGGTCTCCATGTCGCAGTAGACGTTGATTAGGTGATCGATCCCGCTGAGGTAGATGGCATAGACACCGCTTATATTCACCCCACGAGCATGGATGCCAGAACAGTCGTGTGGTTGGTCCCGAAAAGACTCCCGATTGTTGGGAGGCCCAATAGGCCTATCTTTTAATTTGGTAAATAAAACAGTATTAATGATTGTTATGGGGATATTGAAGCTTGGCAAGCAAGATTTTTACATTTATTTTCGAGCACACTGACAATGCACTCTAGATTACAATTAATGAAAATGAATCTAGAACGGCTATGAATGGGTGGCAGTTTTCAAATAGGGGCGGAGCGCCACTGAAGTTTCTGATTCTTAGTTTACAGTCAATAAGTGGTTTTCAAATTATATGGCGCACCCGCCCCCGCCTGGATCCGCCACTGGGCATGCTGGGTGCCCAAACTCTCTTTATTATTATTATTATCCTTTATTTGCTTATTTAGATTAAATTTTTAATATTATTAAGGCCGATACCTAGTAGGCCTTTACTTACTTTACTCAACCTTCGAAAATAAATCTTTAAAATTCCAATTCAAATCCAATTCTCAATAACTTTTCAGCAAAATTCTTACCCCCCCCCCCTTACCCTTCTAATTACAAACGCTTAATATGTAGGATACTTGTTATTATGATGGAATATTCGCTTCATTTCAGAGGTGAAAATTTGTCTGAAGGATGAAGGATTCACCTTTTAAATGTCGCTCTAAAATGTCACTGATATCATTATTGCTATATGTGTTATAAATAATGTTGATTAATGGCAACCAAAATCCCCTTTTTTACCATCTTCACAATGCTTCTTCTGAACCGATCGAGACTCTATCCCAGGCTTTCCGAAGGAGCGTTTGTTATCTGCACGGAATATCGCCTTTTGTGGGACCTCTTTTCCATCCCGATCGACTGGGGTGCAAGACTGCGGTTCCACAGCCGAAATCAGAACTAAACATGCATAATCACAAATGATTGACATGTTATTAACTAAAATGCTTGTATGTTCACATGAATTTACATTTACGGAAGGAAATTCTCACAGGTAAATGAAACGTATCGGTGACGTCGGAGCCAGAACTAACCAAACCGGAGTCAAACAGGGTCACAGCGGTAAACCCTGTATTTTTTCTTTTTTAAAAGAGGGAAAAAGTGTCAAAAAAGTTGGCGAATTTCTCTCTCTGATGCAGTAGTACTGAATGATTCGAATGGCAATTTATTCGATTTAGCTCTTTTTGCCGACTTGATTATAAACACATAGGTCAGTTTGGCATCTTTTCAAAATTGCAGGCCAATTGCTTGCTTCATTATCAAGATATCTGTGATTTCATAATCAAATTTTCAAGAACGTTACTAGACGCTTTTCAAACCACCTGCGTTTTTATATGCGAAATGTTTTTATCGTTGTTACCGACAAAGATGGATATGAACAATAAAACCATAATTAAGTCAAATACTCCTGCATAAGTACAGAAGAAAATTTGTCGTACATATAGGCCTATATCTAATCATCGAAGTTATTTATTTTGACAGAAAATTTATGTCATGAAAACCCATGTCCTTGTATGTGAAAATTATAATAATGGTCAAATTAAAATCTTTTTTCAAAACCCGGTTTTACCAGCACAATCATACAGAATGATCTTACATGCAGATGACCACAGAAATGCAACAAATTTATGCCATGTTTCCATTGTGAAGACAGATCCATCAGGTGGGGACTAATGTAAAATCATTTGGGAAAGCCCGATAAAATGATGAATATATGATTTAAAAAAAAGAACTATTTTCATATAACTTCCAAATTATTCTAAACACAACACGAAAAGAAAATTCCCCCTATTTCAGCTATCAATATTTTTTTTAATCAGGAGGAGTTAAAAAAATCTAATTATTTGTCCATATAGGGAATTTAATTAGCTACCATAGGTGGAACGAATTTTAGAAAAAAATCTGTAAGATCTTTACTTCTTTGCCGGGCATGACATAGTATATTCGATCAAATTTGATGTAATTACTGTTGTGTTAGTGTATGCAACCAATATCCCTTCATTCACGAGTGAAAGAACCCATTAAACAACCCCCCCCCCCCAAAAAAAAAAAAAAAAAAAAGAAAAGAAAAAAAAAGGCCATTTTAGAATAACGAAGAGGTATTGCAGTAATGTTAGGCATTTATTTACAAATTCATGCTTCAGTGAGCACGTGAGACAGGAAAAGCTATTTTGGACTAAAATTAGAATTGTTACTTTGATTTTACTTCTGATTTTATTTTCACAAAAATCGCAATGTTTCAAGCCTCAGTGGGCACAAGATGATACAAGATAATCATGCAAATGAAAAGAAAGTTTCGGGCTTCGCAATGGTTCAGTGACTTATCAAATACGTAATTTGAATCAAAATCCTGTTAGTTTAATAGAGATCAGTGCAAGCTATGTGCCAAGTGACATAACTCATCGTAGAATTAACAATAATCATCAATTAAATTGGCCAAATTTCACATTTGTCAGGTATTGACTTCCTCCTCCATTGACTTTATGTACAGAGGTTTAACAAAAAGTGAAATTTGGCATATTTTCATGGTTAATTTTGTCCATTTGACTGCGAGTTATTTCATGAAACTTGGCACATAGCTTTAACTCATCTCCAACTAAAACGCCGAATGCCAAACTATATGCGATAAAACACTGAACCATGAAGGAGCCCTAAACTTTCTTCTCGTTTGCAAGATTTTCTTGCATCTTGTGCCCACTGAGGCGTGAAACATCGCGATTTTTGTTAAAATAAAACCAGAAGTACTCCCCGAGAACAATCGTCCTGTTTAATCAATAAAGTAAAAATTCAAATTTTAGTCCATACATGACAAAATAGCTTTTCCAGTCTCACGTGCTCACTGAAGCATGAATTTGTAAATAAATGCCTTAGGATCACCGACACGTGCCCAAAGAATATAAACACAACCCCCACCCCCCCCAAAAAAAAAAAAAAAAAAAAAA
>CALNVZ010000641.1:14870548-14893605 GCA_940671915.1 Paracentrotus lividus | reverse complement strand
AAAAAAAAAAAAAAAAAAAAAATGTTATTGAGATGATTTCTAGCGCATAAAATTGCTGCAATAACTCTCCGTAATTCAAAAATGGCCTATTTTTTGGTTGTTTTGGGGTTTATTCAACCGTGAAATCCATCATATTTGATCGAATATATACCATGGCAAAGAAGTAAAATTTGCAGTTTGGGCAATTTTTGCTGCATGCTCACTCAGCCGTGAAATTTGACACAAATTTCCTTCCCGTATGTTGGGAAGCATGTCTTGCATACATTCTGACGTGTAAATTCTGTAAATGGGTCCGATATCATTGAATCAAAATTGTGATTTTAAGCTTGTGAACTTCAAAAATTTATTTTTGCATTCAACCATTGCTCACTGAAGTATGACTTTTTCTTAATTTATTTCCCTAAAATTCGCTCCTCTGGTAGCTAAGTAAATTCCCTACATGGACATATAATTCGATTTTTTTTTTCAACTCCTCCTGGTTAAAAAACTATTGATACCTGAAATAGGGGGAACTTTCTTTTTGTGTTGTGTTTATACGCGTACAGTGGAAGATGTTAGCCAGCTGGTATAAGCATGATAAGTAGTAGATAAACACAAGAAATTTCATAGGCAATCGTTAGTCGAAAACAGCACGTGGTTTTTAATTATTGAAGGAAGGTTGAACTGCATTAATGTGCGTGCTAAGTAACTAAGGCTCGTAATCCTGGTCATTGACGCCAGGAGGCGGCCAGAAAGGCGGACCGTATATATAAAAAAGGCAGCTGGGGGGGCTAATTCCCACAAAAGCATAAAAAGTAAAAAGAGGAATATGAATAAATAGAAAAAACACCAATGATAGTGAACACTAAGAGTAAGACGTACAAATAGAACAAGGTCATCAAAATAATACAAAGAGGATAGCACATAATAGGGAATTATACGGTGCGTCCCAGAAAAAAGTAAACCCAACTATTACGAACCCCCCCCCCCCCCCAACTCAGCGGTCAACCATACACGTATCTCGTTCCCATTTTCCGGGGAAAGGTATATTTGAGGGCTCAGGTAGGGGAAAAAACCCGAGAAATCATTGAAATAGAGGTCTTTAAGCATTCCCGACCTTTTTAATTAGGGGATTTTACTATTTGAGGACAAATGTGAAATACGGTCCCGAATGTGGTCCAAAAGCCTATAAGGAATAGGGGTAATTTTGCTTCCCCTTCAAAACCTGTATTTGGGGGGGGAATTTAATGCAGCTCCCTTCCAAGCCTGTATGAAAAAGGGGTGATTTGGACATGGGGCTCCCCCAAAAGGGTGTATCTCTAAGAATCTGGAACAAGCATACGTGTATGATTGACCCCTGAGTGTGGGGGGGGGGGGGAGGTTACAAACAAGTTGTTGAGCATACTCTACACACCTCCTCGACACACTTTTACACTAACCTTGCGTTAATAACTCATCGAAATCACAGAATAGTCATGACAAATCGAAGTTGAGTGTTTGGCGGAACTTTGGCAATATTGGATCTCCCCTTATTTTTATGTCACGTGTACATATTTTATAACACCAACTATAAGAGTCTCATATTAAAATTGTATAGTTTATGTTACAGTTACCTTGATAATTATTCAAATCATAATTAAGAATCACCCATATTCTATTCAATGATTTCAACTTATACTTCTGTTGATGTTGTAACGGATGATTGAGTACTTTGCATCTTGGGCTTTGAAAAACAAGCGTAAAATTTTCCATGTACCAAGTTTGGCCTAAAGTAACCCTTGCATTTCAATAGTCAAAAATAATATTTTGTCCCTTGCATGCCTGGTGAATGGATTGAGGAAGGCTGACCTCAAACAATGAATGAATTATCAGAAAGCCTGGGTCGCTTTTGAGAGAACTTGGTACAATGTGTTTTTACCATAAGTTTTTACTTTTTGTATAACTTTTTTTTTGTGAAAAAAAACAACAAACAAACAAACAAATCCAGCAAAAGCATTGAATCGCCCACCAAATGAATTGTTTATTTCTTCGCTGTTTTTGTTTCCTTTTATGTATACTCATCTGTATAATAATCATAATACTAACCTGGTATTACCAGCAGAATAAAACAAATGATCGTACCTGCAGATGACAACAAAAGTACAACGAATTTATGCCATGTTTCCATTTTGAAGACAAGTCCTCATGCCCGGCACTGATGGTGAAATCATTTGAGAGAACCGAACAAAATGATAAAAACTTTTTTTTCAAATAGCTTCCAAATGATTCCGGTTGAAGATATTACCCGGGTGTAAACAGCAGAGAAAGATGCAAAAAATCGGAGGCATTTGTTCGTTAAAATAGGCATCTGTTTTTTTAATAATTATTGAAGGCATTTGATTTTATTCTGTGTGAAGTTGCTAAGTAACTAGGAGCTTGTATGTCATGGTCATAGGCGCCAGTAGTTACCAAAAACTTACTGACGCTGCAGTAGGCTGGCTGGAAAGGCGGACCATTACGACAAGGGGAAGGGACAGTGGGGGATTTGCACTTTTGTCGACCAATGTAGGCGCCAAGAGTGGGCGAGGGCAAAAATAAAAAAAATGATATATATAATAAGCAATTAAATGAATAAGGGGCAAAAAAATGACAAAGTATAGTGAATAGATAGAGAACATCGAATGAATATGGGAAACCAAAATATGAATGGAAGAAAACAAATGAAAAGGAGCACCGAATAGACAGAAGACGCCAGAATACGGGGTACCAAAGTGAACAAGGTCATCAAATACATATATATAATGCGTCCCAAAAAGAACTATACACTTTCGAAATGGCTATCAAATAAAAAATATATGATTCTTGGGGAAAAGGTTTATGTATACAGTCTGTGTAAAAAAAAAATGGTACAGTCGGAAAAAAATTATTTAGATGTGAAATATTTTCTGATAATGTGTGTATGTGGTACCAAAATAAAGCCAAAAGATTTTTCTTGCTGATGCGCTTTGTTCTGTATAATTTGCTTTCGTAAAACAAAAGTTATGTTAAATTTTGTGCGACGAGGAACAAATCGAAATTGAGAACTTCATGGCCCTTATGCGAAACCTATGCATAAAGGCATGGGACGGCGTGCGAAAAATTGATTTTTCTTGATTGTAGAAAACTAGTCATATTTCAAAAATTACAACACCAAATTTGAAACTTGTCGCGGAGACGTCTCCTCAGTTCCTGCAACATTTCACGAGTCGCGGAAACTACTTCACCCCCCCCCCCCAACGATATAATCTATTTACGAGTGGTGGAGATTTTCTGTGTATAAAATGGATTGAAAATGGGGAGTTTCATAGGGTTTATTGATTTACGGTAAAAAAAAATAGTGATTGTATACTAGTGGGAGAAGCTTTGTTACACAATTGTTAACTGACATGCGGCCTATTCCTATGTGTATTTGAGAGTCAATTAGGACGTGAACATCACCGAGATATTTAATTCTGTGTTACGTTGTTTCAATTTGTTACCCAATTTAAATCTACATTTTTTTATATTTAATTGTTAATAGCTATTGATATCGTCGATGAAGTTGATTACCTCATGATAACGTTTCGTTTATCTATCATTGACTATTTAGTCTATTCAGTATTATTACAGATTTACATGAATTTCGATTATGGCATCAAGGTGAAAGGTTGCAATTTTCTCTCAGGTTAGGTAACGCTGTATACCAGGAGCGTAAAGTCGAATATCTTGGAGCGGTCAAATAATACTGAGATTATGAGAGGACAGTAGTTTGGAGAGAGACATTTGATGAGAGGCATTAATAGTAGTAGATGAGAGAAGACAGGATGGCAAGGACCGCGTCGACGGTTGGAGGAATCCGAACCGGTACTTACCTGTTCGTACAGGTTACCATTTAAAGAGTACAGGATTGTTGCTTCCATTTAAATAGGTGGGCTCTGGAACCCATTGCGAGCTTCGAACACAGAGAATACCTATATACTCCATGAATTATAAGTCTTATTGAGGGAATTATTTAAGTTCATGAGATAGCCATGGCACAGCAAAGATGTTTAGATATACTCAAAAAACAGACAGCACAGACTTCCGCAGATGCATTAAGCGCTCCAGCAATCACAATTGACTCTAGCAAACACGTTAACGAGTTTAATGATCATTATTAAGAGCTGTTTGTTCAAGGGTTATAGATAGTCATGTATGAAACGTAGAATAAGACATAATTGCTTTAAGGACGTAGTTTCTGTGAATTTAGCGAGATGGGATACAACGAAATCGGTCTATAATTCGAAGATTATTTTATTCTCCTTTCCCCGTTTACTATAAAGAGTGAGTTACATCGTGTCATATTTTCGCATCGCTAAAACAGAGAGCCCATGGTTATGAATAGTTAACAGTACATTGGTTTATGTTTGGATAAGAAGAGTGTTTCTATATCCAGTATTGTTGCTGTCAACATTTTAAATATATCCCTTGAGTTACTTTTTTGGTGGAAGGACATGACTTTTCTAACAGTATTTTTAAATACTTCATCTTTATCGGTTGAAGTGCATTGAATGTAGAATTATAAATACATTAGGAGTTGTCCTCCATAGATAGTGTTCTTGAAAGAAATGAGTCAGTAAATTCTTTCTGACCAACCGTAATGAGAAAAATATTGTTCATCTTCAATCAAGAGTTTAGGTATCTGTAATTTATTCGCTTCAATTATTTGAATACTATTTGCTGGAGGTACACTGATTAAGAGTTCTCCAAAGTTTTTTTAGATTAGTTGGTTTGAATTAAGAAATTGTTTGAATAGTCGCTTTTTATCCTGCGTTATATATAATTGCAGGTGTTTATACATCTTTTCTTTTGTCTTATACGGTATGTCAGTAAAAGTTATGATTCCGATTGGTGTCTTACGCACTTAAGATATAACTCTATTATTATAATTGTGTATGCATGCCCTGACGTTAATCCAGTAGGGTTATACTAATTCTGTAACTCGTACTACATTGTTAAAAAATATGGGGGCGAGGTTAACGAGCAGGGAATGTAAAAGGATCTAGCAGGAAGTGCCGGAGATGGTCATTGATACTAATGAACTAACGCGTCTGTCAAGATTTCCTCCTAATTAATTCATACAAAAACTTATTCGTTATAAATAAGGTCTTTAGTCTTGAAATTTATTATAGATTGTCTGCGATAACTGCAGCAATACTTTATGCCCCAGACGTCCTTAACATACAGTTATATTTAGACTACATGATATAATCATATAATTATCTTGCTTAAATAGATAAACGTACTGACATAGACATCACTTTAGATAACTTGTGAAAATATCAAGCTATTTGGTGATATATATTATTGGTTTTTTCTTATTTTTTTTTTTTTTTTAGTTCTATGAACTGTTGTGAGATAGGATATTGATGTAATCACTCTGGTTGGTTTATGAATATTAATCTGTTGATGTAATGGCAATACTTAAAGTACTGCTTAACGATGAAGTGGTGTTTCTAATTCACTCTCATAAATCTAACGTTAAATTATCTCTACAATATAATTGGTATCTAAGATTCTTATTTTCTGTAATTCCAATGTATCTCTAACATATTTGTTGTACATTAGTTGAATAAATAATTATTAATTCAGAGTAAGGAGATTGGTCGATTTAAATTGGTCTATACAATATTGAGTATTTTTTCACTACTTAACTCATAGTTTAGATATTTAAGTTTAATGGTCATAAGTCTTAAATTAGAGTTTTCCTATCAATTTAACGTTTAAGTGTATTGTTAGAATATAAATTATCGGAAATCATCCGGGCTCCTCTTTATTCAAGTCTATTTTTTTCTTGGACTTTATACTATTAACCTCGCACTTTGAGATCTATATTGATTCGTTAATTTGTCATATTGGATGTCGTGTTTCAGATATACGAAAAGATCTCCAGATTAGGGTTGATAGGATGTTTGAAATTCTGTTTATTGGATATGATACTGCATAACATTCACTATGGGGCTATGATTTAGTCGATCATATGTTAGTCGGAAATGAGTTTGGATTAGTCATATCATAAAAGGTTGTAACGTTGTCACACCAGAGTTGATACTCGATTAATCGTATGAAATTTGAGTCGAGTCAATAGTTTGTAATTGATTGACTCAAATACGGAAAGTCTTCTTTGCCATACTAATCTCAATAACGAGAGCTTGTATTGAAAATGTTAGCTTTTATTGCCCATTTCATTGTAAGAATCAGTTTAATTACATCTTTAACTTTAGTTCTCTGAATTCCGCAGTGTTTTGAAAGAGTGAGCAGTGTTCCTCATAATTGTATGCATCCTGTTAACGGCCCATTATGTCGTTGTTGGTTCGTTTATTAGGATTTGATACTTATGGGTATTGGGTAATCCAGGTGTTATATTTCTGCAGTCAGATGACCGGAAGTGAATATACCCATGCGAGAAGCCGTAGGCTTATATGTGCCTTGATTATGTCAGGTGCTTAAATAATATTTGATATCATGGTAGGACGGTGGGAATGCTTGTGTCGAGGGGCTTTGTTGATTGCGAAATGTGTGTCAGCTGACCGCACACTGGAAGTTTCTTACTATATCGTCAGCATTGTAGAAGACTATCGATCGGATGCGGAGAAGTCTTCTCCTGTTCTATTAGTTTCAGTTCTAATACTGAAGTGCCTCTCCATGTGAGGTCTTCACACTAATTGTGAAAGTACAGTTTAGCATCATAGTTTCCAAACTAGATCCTTTTGGAAGGTCTTTCGTGGTTTATTGAGACTGAGGGTAACGATTGTAAAGTGGTCTGCATTGTAGTCTAGGGAATTTTAGTCAGCTAAGAGATTCATCTGTGTCACTAGGAGGTCATTAGGTGAAGATGTGGACTCAAATGATTGGTTCCTTAGATATGAAGAATCACTTCACATTGGCCCCGATATTGTTTGAGGAGAAGTAGGTAATTATGCAAGAATTTTGAATCTTACTCTAGCACCTGGGAAGTGATTTACAGATTGTACTCTTACTCTCTCACTCTTGAAGATTGACTATGTGTGTTTTTGAGGTGTCGGATCATCGAATCGCCGAATTACTTAAGAGTGTTCTTTTGTTTACGATTCAAATCTCACGATCAGAATACGATTGATAGTAATCATTGCATCATGTATGGGATTGTTGTATTGAGTTTTAGTTGTTTCTGTAACTCATTAAGTGTTTGTCAATTAGATTTAGCAGGACAGTGCTATCTTTTGAACGAGGGTGAACTACAATTTGCGGGAATATTGAAGGGTCATCTTACTGTGTTGGTGATTCGGTAGCGGTTATTGCAACAGCGTCTTCTCAACTAAGTAGTTCATCTCGACCTGTTAAAGTTGCAACTCTTAAATGTCAATTAGAATTAATCGATTTTCAAATCCAGCTCGAGTCGCAACATATACGAATCCTTTCATTGGCATCATGAAGCGAAGTGGCATACGAAAACACTATCCTCGAGCTGATACAGAGGGGAGGATCTTTTGATGATAATCATAGGCAGGGAATCCTCGAATATAAGGGTATCCTTTTCGACTGAACATGCAGAGGGGTCACTGGCAGCTATTGTCCTGGATGAAATAGGATACTTACGTAGACGCAACTATTACGATCGTCGGTCGTGTAACTGAGGGAAGCTTTGATGGTAATTCAGGCAGGGAACCTTCGAGAACGATGGGTACCTGTTTACTGAAAAGATGCAGAGGGATTCACTGGGCATATGTTTTCGATGAATAGATACACGCAGACTCAGCATATTCACGGTCCGAATTTTGCGTCGATGCATAGAACTCAAATCCGTTTGCAGCTATTGCGAACTTAAAAAAAGATGTTATAGCCATCACTAGCATACGGTGTAAGCCATTAATAACAGTAATATAGATATGTTTGACAACCGTTGTCATGAGAATAGGTATGCTACATGTGTTGTCAATCAACAGGTTGATTTCGACAGCTAATTGACTGTAATGTGTGAATTGACTCTATGTTTAAATGGGATAATTATACCATTCAGATCCGAAGAAATCTAACCGAGTTCTCTCAGGGCTAGCTTGCAATATCATGCCTAAATAATGCCTATACAGGTTTCAAAATAGTAATTCGGCAGTTTTGCAATAGCGAACATCGGATAACTCGTAGGGACATATGACAGAATTGTTTATTGAATCGCAGATGCTGTAGTTTATTTGAAGCAAGTATACTGAGAGTAGAGGTGTGAAAGTACATGGATGGCGATGAAATAATATTTATAAGTGAGTTTTACAAAGTTTGGATTATCAGAATTAAGAGAATCACGTGTTGACGTCAGAAGATCGATGATAAATATTGTGTGTAATTCCATCCAAATTATACTCGCAGAAAATATACAGAAAATAAATAGTTTCACATACAAAAATCCACTCAAAAATCCAATTAACAGTTATATTCAATATATTCCAGGTACAGCAAAGAACAACGAACAACATTGAAGATCCTGGTTCTAGTGATAATTAGGCAATTTTAGTCAACAAACAAGATTACTATATATGTTGCGTGGTTTGTAGATATGTATTGATGGATTTTAATAGAGATCTTTATGGAACATGCTGTCATGATAAGGATTACCATATTCTGAAGGATATTTTTCATGGTGCTATATTTTTTTGCGGAGAGTCGGGGTGGTATAGTGGAAGCATTTTTCGACAAAAGATGGTCGTAAAAAAGGAAGCGGATTTATTCAAAGAAACAATAAAACAATCAGAATGGTGTGTTATATCTGTATGCTAATTCAAAGTGTAGTGCCATCAAATTCTTAAACTAGTGATGGTTCAGAATAAAAATCCATCTCAACAAGACCATGTCAGCTGTTCCAACTAACCCCACACATCGGGTTAGTTGAAACATGGTATGGGGACGAGTGATACTATTGTTGCATGGTATCTTTATAATTATATTTACAAGACCTACAACATTATTACATGGGTTTTTTAGCTTAATTGCTTTACTGATTTCTAATTATTTAAAAAAATAAAATTGGTGTTCAAATTTTTTTTCAACTTCATGGTTTTTTACACTTGTTATGGAGCATCATACTCACAAATCAGATATTCTGAAGTCCTGAAATAGCATCTTGTCTATATATATTCTGTTATTAAAACAAAATATAAAATGTCCTAATGTGTGCACTAATACAAGCATCATAGGAATATTTCGGATAACACTTCACTGAATTATATGATGTTTTATTTTTTACGTGTCAGCGTGAACCTATTTACTTAATTACATGTCCGACTAACCCCGTTCAAATGTTCCGAGGACTAACCCCAGAGGCCATTGACATTTGTAAAGCTCATACAGCACAAAAGATCGGAACACAATATGCCGATGTTATTTAAACTTTGGTGATTTGTACTTGGTATATACTATTTTGTTATACTCAATAGAACTGGCAAAGCTTAATTTGAATCTTGCTCTGAGATACATAATATTTGTAAAAATGACAAAATTTATCTCAGAGGGTGGAAAAAACAAACATTGCTTTTCTAACTTCACGAGGGCTTTAAGGGGGGCTGTCTAAAATGTGGTGGATGGCCAAGTTACTTAACTAGCAACAACCTGTAGGGTACATTTGCATATATAATTTATTAGCCGTAAAGAAAAAATTGCAATGTTCAACAAACCCGTGTTCCCAACTAAACTCCCACTCTCTCCCTTACTCCAGTGATGAGCTTAAGAAAGATTCTACGTGAATGTTATAGAATATCAAACTTACCCGTTTTCAACAATACTCCTGATGAAACGGGCTTAGACTTCTTGTGCCCAGTTTATCCAAGAGGCGATCGTTTTGTCGCAATCTTTTTGTTGCCCTCCGTTAGAATTCTTTCCATCCTGAATGTAAGGGCTTACATCACATCGTTTTGATTGGCATAACGAAGCAGGCATTGTGTGAAGCTGAACTGGATTTATGATTTAGAAGTCTTCAAGTTACATTTTTCTTCTTGCGCTACCCAAGTCATAGGCCTATTTACGTACCTACATAGACCAGTTGCTAACATATCAGATCTTATGCGGCATACTATTTTAAACAAAGTTTTCTTGACAACTCCTGAAGCTTGTTCTGAAGCTTGCTGACATAGCAACAGAAGTTAATCGGTATGCCAAATGTTCCTACGTTATATAGGTGTCGCAGAAATGAGACTTATACACTTTGAAATGGCTATCCTATGAAGAAATAATATGACTACTCTTGGAGGGAAATATTTATAGGGGTGTTATAATACGAATTGCTTGAATCGCCACTATTAGTTAACACCGTTCAAATGTCCGAAATGATGTCCATTGCTTCAATGGGCAATGCCTTTTTTGTGAAGGACAGACCAAAAACGAGTGCTGCCCAGGAATCGCTATGCATTGTAGACCACCTGCTCTGTGGCGGCCAAAAGGGCGCGAAATTAATGGTGGGGTGAATCGGCTACAAAGACAAGATAGGCCAAGATATAAACAACAATCATCAAAGAGCGTTCCCTTGACGTCATTTTTTTGTTAGCAAACGTACGCGGCGGACCACCTTGGAAGGCATACAAATCGACTGACGATGGCTACGTATACGTATTGCTGCACTTAAAGCCAGTTTGAAGTTCTCGATGTACTTACTGTATTCACAGCAAAATCATGGAAATTTCTGTTCCAGTTGTTGTTGTGGAGAACATTGGCAGGAAGAGACAAAAAAAAAACCTCTATCGGCTGCCTGCCTAAAGTTACGCGAGATCGAAGAAAAAAAAACTCTGAACTCCCGTCGGTGACCAAAACCGGCCAGCCCCGTTGCGAAGCCGTCGGCCTCGGCGACGGGGCTGTGTATATTAGTGTAGGCCCTACGCGAATGGCTTGTGCAATCAATCGGTAATTCGAGAATCAAAGAAAAAAAAACAAATTTCGGATGCGTGCCTCAGAATCATTTTATTTCCAGGTAGGAAATCGACATGTGTGCAATAATTTCGTGTCCTTATCCACAGTGAACATATTTTGGTTTTTTTTGCGGGTTTGTATCTCGCCCTGAGTTGTCTTCCGACATGCTATCTTTCGCCTCAGCACTCCTACTCGGTGACCTGGGCACGGGGGGGGCGGGTGGGTCACGGCGAAAGACTACACTGGCCATAGCCGCCCGCTTCTCACGTGCAGTAATACTACTTCTCGGTAATTGCTGCATAGCAGCGAAGAAAGATTTTTGTCGTCTTTCACTTGCCCTGTGTTTGTAGCGAGCAAGAGATCAACTTCGACAGAATTGCCCAGTTTTGTTGTAGAATTACGATTATCGACTAACAAAAGTTTCTCGCGTAACTCAAACCTGTAGCCTTGTGGTCAGCAAATACGTATACGTAACCATGGGTGGGGGGGGCAGTAATAGCCGTGTCCGCACCAAATGGCCCGACAGGAAGAATGATGAGTCATGAATTGTCGCCTCCTTATATATGGGGGTAGATTATGAAAACAAAAAAAGTTAAAACCATTTACATTTTTGCTATAAAATCTATGTTTTTGTTATTGTTAGCGACTCACCTGCCAATTAATAATAATAATATAAGTAAATATACGATGTTCAATAATTCGTTCCGGGTTCGCTAGAGAAAAAGCAATTTTAATATGTCTCTACATTGAATTGCATCGTGCACATTATAGTTATTTTGTTAAATTTTTTGTTTTAAATTGAACTTGATACAAAACCTGTTCATAAGTATATTAAACAACTAAAAGTGTATCACAGACATTTCAAATCGTAGTATCTGACAAGACATTTGACCTTAGGTCCTCAGCTCAACAAATCCAAATTCTGCAGCTTAATGTTTTAAAAAACATATACAAGAGATGCTTGATGACCACTTGAGGATTGTTCGCGTTATATTTTAATGTGCGCCCCCCCCCACCACTCAGCGGTCAACCATACACTGATGCCTCGTCCCAAGATTCTTCGGAAAAGGGGGTATTATTTAGGTCTCAGGCCATAGGGTGAAAAAAAACCCGAGATATCATTGAAATGGGGCTTTATACATTTCCAATGTCTCTTAGGAAAAACTCATAGAATGGGGAGGGTCCCAAATATGGTCCAAAAGCCTGTGAAAGATATTTTTTGCTGGCTCCTCACTCCAAGAAACCTGTAATAGTAATTTTGATGCAGCTTCCCTCTAAAAGCCTGTAATGAGGGACGGTAATTTTGAAAAGGATTCCCCTATCCAATAGGGTAACTCTAAGATCACGACGAGCATACGTGTATGGTGCCCCTTATTGGGAGGGGGGGGGTAAGTGGTCATAACGGCCGTTTGATTTGGAAGAAAGGGGTCGAAACAAACTTATTCACCGTAAAGAAATAAAATCAAGCATACAATTTTCTTTTTCTAGTGCATTAATTATCGCTTTAATTGTTCTAAAAACCTGACCTTGACACCACTGACAAAGGACAATAGCGTAAGTATCAGAGTAGATTGAATATTCTAGCTTTATACCATATCAGAAGTTACCGAAGAAAATACACCTTAAACCAATCCGCATAAAGACCGTCCTCCTCGTGTTTTATATCAGAAGTTGTTATAACTTGGCGTAAACAATTCATGCGAAACCGAATAGCTAATCCATCTATACATATAAAGATGCCATAACTAACCCCATCACAGCATCAATCGTGGCGGTTTTCCAACTATGTTTAAGGGTACAATCAACAGATCAATCTCCTTCTACTATCCCTAAAAAGGGACGCCAAGACTACATCGTTTATTATATGACTATAATATGTTATAGGTCACCTACTAATAAACAATAGTCACATCGTATATATACAAAGTGAAGGTTGGAATATATTCAGGATATATTCTTAAATTTGAAAAACGAGACCATTTTATGCGCTGCGTCTTGTGCTACGAAGACTATTACCGATAATGTTGAGCAAGGCAAAATATGTCTAGAAGTTACGATACATCGCATACATACGCTTTAATAGTGAGCCAGAGATGTGTTCAGGGAATTCTTAAGGGCCTGTCCCACAGAAGCGATCGTGTGCGACAACCTACGAAACTAATTTATTTACACATTCATTTTTGGACCAGCCAGCCATGGCGCAGGTCCAACTTCGACCTAGTAGAGTCTCGTGACATTATCGGCTGTGGTCGCCAATCAACATACATAGACAAAATTTTGTTTCCGCACCGCTGGGTGCCACCAAGTGTTAAAACAAATAAGCCGCTTGTCAGCTTAGAGTTGACTTCATCAATGACGTGGCCTGTCTTCTCTTGGTCTGCGACAAGGTGCGATTTGTAGATTGTAGCGAAGATAAGAACATGTTTATCACAGCGGAACGGCGGCCAGTTGTAAGTTGCCCGGCGCTCCAGCGTAACGTTCCACGCATTGCTGACACGCGAAACGGACAGTATAAATTTAAGCCTGCTAACGTGTCCTTTGTGCGCCACTTTGTTCATTTCCTAGCAAAATCAGGATCGGTCCTCCCATTCAGATACTGTACATGTTTCGCCGCTGATTTTTGAAATTTTCAAAAAAATCACTCACGAATACCAATATGATGCGCGACTTGAGAGGACTATCACGACCTAAAGGCGATAGTGCCGCCATCAGGTAGAAAACCAATCGAATTCGCACTGTGTCAGTCCAAGAACGGCCACAGTGCGCAAGTGTCTATTTTGGTTATTTTAAGCGCGACATAAGAAGTGAGGGCCGCGAGATGCGCGATTATGTCGAGGCTATTGTCAGTTGGCGCGGGATCAGATTTCCTAGAGGGGGGGTGGGGCCCAACTTGTAAAGAAAAAAAACTTGCTGCGGTTAGCGGAGCGAGCAACGAGGCGAAGCGCGAGTTACATACCCGATATATTATCGCCTATACAAGACGTAAAAGTGAGGAATTTAAACATTTTAGTTACTCCTCACGAAAACAAAACAATAATGTAATAATCTAGCAAAAAAAATAATTAAAAATCGGTTATACTTTTAAAAGCAAAATTAGTGGTAAGAATGTAATGTGCAGTTAGATAATTCCTATGTCTAGAATGGTTATCTGCAACCGAAAATTTTGAGCTCCAAAAAAATTTGAGTTATTGGCATTATGAATTATTGTATCCGTCGAGCCGGAGCGGCGATGCCGAAAATTTGGGGTTTCTAAAAAGATAATGGATAATAAAGGGACACTTGTTCTCTGTCATGGGTTTTTTAGATAATTGAGGTATTATATAGCCTTATTTAAGGAAGGGCGCTGGAGCTGCGAGGCGCGAGGCAAAGGATATTTGAGGTAAAAAGTTGGAGTTATTTGTGGGCATTAGTGATTTAGTATCAGATATGGCACCTGACGAAATATTGGGTAAAGGAGGACTGTTTCTAGTAATTAAAAAATCGATAATTGTGGTATTATAGACCCTGACTAGTATAAATATCCGCGAGCGGCGAAGCGCGAGGCTTAAATTTTGAGTCAATTGTGTATTTATATATACTTACCGCCTAGCTAGTTGGTATCTGCGAGCACGCAAAGCGCGAGCCGAAATTTTGGGTTTTAAAAGATACATAGAATAAATTATAAGGGGTATCTTTGTAACTATGATAGAATTGTATGATATTATAAAATATGAACCTATTTAGTATCCACGAGCGCGAAGCGGCGAACTGAAAAAGTTTTTGAGGGTAAAAATTTGGAAGTTAATTGTGTATTTATATTAGTATACCTATTAGATTGTGATCTGCGAGCGCGATAGCGCGAGCGAAAATTGGGGTTTTAAAAGATATACTAGAAATAGAATAAAAGAGGCGCTTTCTAACATAAGCAATTGTCGATAATTGTGTAATTATAGACACTATTTGGGTACCGCCAGCGCGAGAGCGCGGTGCCAAAATTGTTGGGGTTAAAAGAATATATGCAAAAATAAAGGGGTACTTTCTAGTACTATTTTTTTTACTTTAAATAATTGTGTATTTATAGACTCCAATTTAGTATCCGCGAACGCGGAATCGTGACCTTGAAAATTTGAGTATATTACCAGCTACCAATGGTGGGCCTATGTGCGAGCGCGAAGCGCGAGCCGAAAAATTTGAGCTCAAATTTGAGTTTTTGTGCATAGATAGTATCCGCGGAGCGCGTAGCGCGAGCCGAAAAGTTGGGTTTTAAATAAAATAAAGGGGGTACTGTTCTAGTAATTTCCACGAGGCGACTATTTTCCATCGAGGCCGAGGGTTCACAGGCCTCTTTTCTTTGTGAAGCTGATGGTAACTTTAGTCTTAATATATTTTTTCCTATTTACTTTTCGTTCAGTAATGTATTTTTTTTCTTTTAAAAAAATGGAAAAATCGACTCGTGGACCCTCCCCCAACATTATAGCCTTACTATGGTCGGTAGAAACCTATTAGCAATTTGCGCTTTTATTGAATAAACTTGCGAATATTGTACAAACATCGGCTTTATTCCTTTACCTTCTTTCTTTCTTTTTTCTCTCGGCTTTCCCTCTTCTCTCCTTTTCCCTCTTTTTTTTTTTATTTTTTATTTGGGGGGGGGCCGGGCCCTCGGCCCCCCTGGATCCGCGCTGAATGTATTATCGATACCAGCTATTGTTAGCCCTAGTTGTTTGGTGAACAAGTCGTTGTCGTAGCCTATCGTAGAACAGAGCGTAGATGCGTATATGACTCTCACCTACGATTTCTGCACCATGCTGGCAGTTTAAACATGCATAGGTTGTCGCCAACGATGTCTCTGTGGACCAGGCCTTACATCTGTAAAAAAAAGGTACTCGCAAGAAAATGAGTAACTAAGCTTACTCCCAACGGAGTAAACTATGCTTTACCCCACGGAGTAACATTTGTTATCTAACAGAGTCAAAGGTAACTGGCAAGAAAACGAAGCTAGGTGGATGAACATAGATGACTAAAAGTTACTCTTTTCTGAAGTAACATTTGCTCAATGCATGATAATATTTTTAGTCAGTAACATTTAGCTCAAACGGCATGAGTAAATATTTTTCTCATTTCACCGAGTAACCTTTTGCTCAGATATGGGTAAGCATCTTACTACATTTTTTAGAGGTAGATGCTATTTCATTGACTCTGCATTAGAGAATTAGCCAGACATGATGAAACGCACTGGTGAAACCTCTTGACATGCTTTTGATGAAATTGACCCAGGCTCTGATGCGAACGCAACAACAATCAGATGTAAATTTCCCGCTGCCCACAAAACTTCAGTAATATTGTTATTTGTAGAGAAATAATACAGACAAATAAAAGCTGATGGTCACGATGAAACTATCCGTCAAACCCTAAACCCTATAACGAACGGCGTGGTTTTAAAACCTGCTTATGTTACATGGACTATACAAGCGACAAAATTAAAACCAAATCATACACGCTTATTGATAGCTTGAATATCTTATCTATTGATTATTTTGCGGGTAGAAAGTAACAATCTTTCCATTGGTATCATCATTAAACATTTAAGAGCTGGCCAATACCGTGCTTGTTACTAAAAACTCTGTTAAAATAATTTTTTATAAAAATATAAAAAAACTTTCGCATATTAAAGGCAAGCATTCGTGTCAAAGCTATTCGACTCGGACATTTGCTGCGTGCTCCTTCGCAGATTCTGTCGTTAATTAATGACCTTTTCTCAATTAATTCCCACTTTTCTTTTAAACATAATTCTTCATTCAGAGTTAGTCATACCCATATCTTTACAGGCTAACCAAAGGAGAACATTTAACAGTAACTTGAGGTGTTAAAGGAGAATTGTGGATAGCTTGATGTGATAATGGATAAAGATAATTATATTATGAATGGTTTATGAACAATTATGTTGTAATATTGTTTTATGTTAATTGTTTGCGAAGAATATAAAAAACACACTTTAGAAAAAGCCAGTAAGCAATAACTAAACTCAAGATATATATTGGCTTTCTCCTAACTATTGGATCAGCAAAAATTATATGTCACTGTGTTGAGCAATGCTTTTGTTTTGTGTTCAGAAGAACCATCTACCCATGGTAATAATAATTTTTATAGTAAAAGAACACAATTGAAAGGAGCAATTAAAAAAAGATATTCATCAAATCGATTAACGAATTAAAAAGTTATTGGAGTTTGGAAAAGTTCTCGTTTGTCACTTCTATGGGTGTCCTCAATTGGCAATATTGCCCTCGAAATGGACCGATTTTATGGACACTCTCCCAATAATTATTGTTTGTAGACAAATTTTCAAATTTTTCCACCTATTCTTTCAAATGGGTATTACTTCTTTCTGAGTCTCAATATGTAGTCATGGTAAACTAATATTCACACAACTAATTATGTGAAGCTCAGATGAGGTAAATATGTGTATTTGAATAGTAAATTGGGGAACTCATTATTGTGTACTAAAACAAATTTAGACGGTTGTCCATAAAACTGTCATTTGAGCTATGTTGGCCAATTTGAGGATTAGACATAAAATACAGACGAGATATTTTTAAACTTCAATAACTGTTTTTATTTGTATGACGCGATTTGAATGATAACTTTTTAAAAATTGCGAATTTCATACGTGGCTCTTTCTTATATAAAGTGATTATGGGTTATTGTTCCTTTGAAGTCGTAAAAGGATTGGGTATAGTATAGATGATAGATGAGAATTTTAGAAGTTGGCATGTCAAACTTAGCAGTAAACAAAAATCGCCTCTTCTGATTTGAACAACGTTCTTTACTCTGTAAAAAATAAAAAATGAAGTTAAAGTGTTTATACAAGTAACTAGAATTGAAATCAACCGTCATTGAAGTGTCGTAGTTTGTGAATTACCTTGTTGCTATCAACTTTCTATCTTGGGCTTAGTATGACTTTGTAACAATTGGGGAATGTTAAAACAAATTGGATTATTGTTATCTAGTTTTCCCGTAGGGTACATGCCGGTATAGTGGGCTACGTGAAGCAATCATGTCGTGACGTGACCGGTGTGAGCGCCATGATGTTCGGTTTCTATGGAATGTTTACTGAAAAGCTATCGTCGTGAGAGCATCTGATGCAGAACTTTCTCTAGAAAATTTCTGAATTGACCTCATTTTTAGCCTGGTGTGAATAATTGTGGGATATTTTTTCAGCAGAAGGGACGGTGAAAGAGAGTGTTTGAGGGGGTAACCTCAATTGTTTGTATATTTTAGTAAGCTTAGTTAGCTTCATTTTTATCATAATAAGCGGTGTGCAGGTCAATTTGTAGTAATGAAGGGGTGCATAATTGGCACTGATGCTTTGCCCGACATAGCAACAATTATGGGCCGGTAATATGGCCAGTCAAAATGGCAGGTAAATGTTCTAGGTACTGTGTATCAATTCAGGAGTCGTCTAAATGGGGGATACGTGATGGTCATGAATTAGTTAACTAGGGTGTAGATATTCACTCTGCGGTCGTAATGCATAATGCATATCGTGTGTGAATTTTGGCGGGGAGATCGACTGAAAATGATTGCCCTCACGGCACGCGCACACTTAGCTACTGCATGATATGCTGCACTGTGACAAATTTTTTTAGTTGTGCATGCCGCCGGCCAACATAGGAAGAAGATGATTCTCGGCTTGGAGCAATTGTGGCACCAATTTTCTTCCCACTTAGGATGGGTAGAAGAGTAGAAGTCAGAGGATGTGAAGTAGAAGTACAACAGGGTGGAACGTAGAAGACAGGATGGTAGAACGTAAAGTACAGAGGGTTAGATAACGAGAAGTACACAGGGTAAACGCTAGAAGTACAGATGTGTAAACGTAGAAGTACAGAGAGGGAACGTAGAAGTACAACCAGGGTGGAACGTAGAAGTACAGATGGTAGAACAATAGAAGTATAGAGGGTAGAACGTAGAAACAGATGGAGATAATAGAAGTATAGGTAGAAATCGTAGAAGTACAGACAGGTGGAACGTTAGTAAGTACCAGAGTGTAGAACGTAGAAGTACACAAGGGAGAACGTAGAAGTAGTAGAGGGTAATGAACGTAGTAAGTATCAGGAGCGAGGAACAGAAGTCATACAAGGTGGAACGTGAGAACGTACAGGATGGTAGTAACATAGAATACAGCAGGTAGAACGTAGATACGAGTGGTCGGAACGTAGAAGTTACAACAGGGTGGTAAACGTAGAAGTACATACAGGGAGAACATATAGGATATATGAGGGTATGAACGTAGAAGTACAACAGGGTGAACTAGAAGGTAACAGAGGGTAAAGTAGAAGTACAACAGGAGGGTAAACGGTAGAACCGTATAGGAGGGTAGAGACGTAGAGGTAACAGAGGATGGAACGTAGAAGTACAAACAGGGTTGATACGTAGAAGTACAGGAGGTTAAGAATAGAAGTAGAGGGTGAGAACGTAGAAGTACGAACAGGGTGGAACGAAGGTACAAGAGGGTAGACGTAGAAAGTACATAAAACAGCAAAAGTAAATAAATTTTAAACTAACCGGGTTGAACGTAGAAGTATAGAGGGTAGAACGTAAATACGAGATGGAACGTAGAAGTACATTAACAGTGTTGAAAGGAGAAGGCAGAGGGTAGAACGTAGAATGTAAACAGGGTGGAAGTAGAAGTAGAGGGTAGAAACGTAGAAGTCACAAGGTGGAATCGTTAAAGTACAGCATCGGCGAGAACATAGAAGTATAGGAGGTAGATTACGTAGATAGTAACGAATGGTGGAATGTAAAGTAAGAGTGGATACGTAGAGGAGTACTACAAAGGGTAGAACGAGAAGGTAAGCGGGATGAAGTAGAGTACAGAAGGTAGTGAAGCGTAAGGTACAACAGGGTACTTAAATCGCAGAGAGTAACAGACAGACAGAAAGACAGACAAGGGGTAGAAGCCTAGTACAGGCAGTGGATGCGTCGCCATGTGGGCATGAGTTGATTCATTAACCATAGACCTGATGCGGTAATGCGGTACGAGCGGCAACCAGCAGCTGGCCTCTCATAGGATATGAACTATTCATACTAGGATGAGGATCCTGTATTGGTTCGACTCCGTCCACCGCTGTGAACCTTATTTATGCGACGTTTTGCCCTGTTTGAAATATTCATGACCCTAAGTTCCTCCCATTTTAGACGACCCTCAAATTCTAGATGAACTTAATGTTAAGAGGGTAACCACCTAGATCCACGTAAGCAACTTATTATCAAACTCGAAGCTATCGCTCCATGGACTTTTGTGCACATGGTTTTTTCCATTTATTTTCCTTTTAATTGGTACGAGGCAATCTATCCCCTTCAAAAAATAAAGAAATGTTCCGTCTGAAGAGGTTGAATTTTTCAAAAATATGAATAACGTATGCAAAGGAAAAAAGTCCTGTCACTTTTGGTCAATTGGAAGCGTAGTCAAATCGAATGTCTGTACAATGGTGAATTTCTCTTGTAAAAATACTCATCCAATACATAGTTGTTGTGAATCCTTGATGCCGCATTTGATCTATTATAGTTTATATTGTTTTTCGCGATGGGCAAAAAATTCTTTAAGGAAAGCTTTGAATCCCTCCTCAGACTTTTCCGGAGATGGTCTTAGTGTTTAATTCACTAAAAAAAAGTCCTGTCATTTAATAACTAATTTATATCAATTTTTCATCTTCCGCGAGTTCGTTTGCTCAAACGAACGGACAAGTATTTCCCAGACTGCAGGGTGTCTCTTACGCGAGTTTTTGTAGCAAATTATGATAGTTGCAGCCAGGTTATATTCAGTGGGCCGCTCACCGTATTTCCCAACGTCACTTTGGTTGGCGTTTCTTCCCCTCATCAATAATGGACGCGCCTTGTTTATTACGTAATTTAATCCAACCCAAAGGTTCGTGTAACTTTAACATTTCTACATAGAGTAGAATTGATATGGGCATCATCTTCGCTTATTTTGGTTTATTTAGCGTATATAATATTAAATAACTATTCTGATATTGAGAATAAAAAAATATTAAAGAAATAAAATAGCAGAAATACCTTTAAATTGAATAGCAGTCAAAGTATTTTACTGAAAGGATCTATTATATTTCCACGTGATATGTTAAAGTCTAATGGATTTACCAAGTGTTTTTATAAGTGCAATCAGTACTAGACATAGTAGTCATTGTGGTTTTTAAAAAAAGTGCATTGAAATTCATTTGCTCATAAATCCTGCACATGTCAGGTATATGGTAGTCTGATTCTACCCGTGGTTAGTTCATTCTCTACTTCCTCTCGCATCCTACATAGCCGCGCCTGATCCTACCCCCCTCCCTCTCTTCCATTTCCTTCATTTCCAGCCAACTGACACCATTAATACCCACTTGATCGGATATCCCTTCTATCTTTCACGTGGGGGAGGATCTAGATTCGAGTGGGTTGTTTCCTATTTCGGGCGTGAGGGTCGATTCGGGTAGGGGTAGGTAAAAAACAAACCCAAAAAACGATAACAGTCCTGACTATTTGATACTTGGTTGTTGTACTTCTTGTAGTTAACAGTTCTTTTTCATTGTTCGAATTACTCTATCTCTCTTCAGTTTATCTCTCTATCCACGTAATGTATATCTTGCTGTTAATTCTGCATTAACCATTATTTTATATAATGTTATGTTTCCCAAATTCGTCGGTTAAGATAACCCACAACTCGTTTTTCTCTTTCCTCTTGTCTGATTTCTTTTACTCTCTCAGTTGTTGCATATTTCAAGACATTTCAAACAGTTTTGTACTTTTTTTGTAGGTACCCTTGTTGTTATCCTTTAGACCTATAAGAGATTTAATATATTCAGATTTATCAGGTGAAAAAAACCTGACTCAAAACATTTAATAGGATATTAAACACGACGGTATGCACCTTACTCTAAACAGTGTGCCGAAGGGCCGAAATGTTGCGTGTGCAACTAACCTGTTTGGAGAACGTTTTCAAGACACACCTCACCCGACAAATTTCACTTATCGTCGCAGATAACAGATGCACCTGCTCTACTACATTGGCTTGTATTGCCCATCAAACGCACCTGCAGCCGCCCAGACTCGACCAACAGCCATGCCACAACTGTCCAAGTCTTATATACCTCGCTCCCTATGCTTTGTTACCATAGGAGATATTACAGTTCAAAACACAACTGTAAGATGTCTACGGTGTGTTTTGGAGCCATAAGGGCGTTTTACATTAAGATGTTCCGTTCGGAGCCATAGGGCTGCTATCGCTGTACTAATGAATGGTAAAAGGCCCTTGCTCCGAACGGAACATCTTTAAAGGGTGTCTAAGCCTCTTATGGCAAACAGTACATATCTTCCTTTTTTTGTTTAAATCAAGGGGTTAGTTTTTTTTTTTTTTTTATGTATAGGCTTATCTTATAAGAAGCATGTACTTATGTTCAGCCAAGTGAGTCAACTATTCAATGGTGACAATCAATCAGTTTGGTGCACGCTATATTATTTGGCGTTTCTTTATTCAGCTTGTGGTGGTATCTTACTTCGCGAAGCAGTCGTCCGGTTCCGCGATCGATAAACCAGAAATCCGCTTCGGAATGTCAAAACTGTCTCAGAGGCCGTTTTTTTTTTTTTTTTTCAAAACCGGTCTCAAGCAGTTACCAAAGTCCGATCCCAAAGTGCCCCTCCTTCCCTGTCTCGCTTCAGACTCTCTCCCCCCCGCCCCAGCAGGGGGTCATCACGAAAGGTATCTCAATCGGATCTTTTAGAGAGTTACCCCTTATTGGAGGGAACGTGTTAAATTCTCCCTAATTCGGGCATTTTAGAGGAACTGTAATCAAATATTACCGCCACTATGAACAGGTATTTGGAGGAAGCCAGCAAAATTAACCAACCTTTTTCATATGCTTTTGGACATATTGGGACCGACTACTATTTCCACTTGCATACCAAAGAATGCAAACTAACTCTAATTTATAAAAAGGGTCCGGAAAAATTGATTTAAAAAAAAACCCTATTCAATGATATTTCGGGTTTTTTTTCCCCGACACCTGGCCCTCAAGGCTCTAAAATATAAGATAACCGCTTTTCCGGGAAACGGGAACAGCATTACTGTTTATTGGATTGAGCGCTAGTGGGGGGGGGGGGGAAGTAGTTTCCGCGGACTTCATGAAATGTTGTCCGCTGGG
>CALNVZ010000641.1:14841692-14870523 GCA_940671915.1 Paracentrotus lividus | reverse complement strand
ATTAACTTTAAGATATAATTTGAAATTATAAGACCCTTCAGTAAATCCTTTGACTCTATATTTCATTGTTATGTATTTTGTATATTATTTCTTTCTAAAACATTATTCAAAGATTATTTTCATTATACAAGTCAATAGAGGCCTACAATAAGTTATTTATATTAATTATATACTTGGAATATACCCAAAAAAAAATCGTAGCAAAGAGATTGATGCCTCTTCCCAATAATAAGTACCAGAATCATTTCCGCCATTTTGGATATCCCATATTACCTGCACTAATGTTGCTGTATCAGGCAAGCATTCAATGCCACATTGCACCCCTTCACTAAAACAAATTGACCTGTACACGCTAGTATGATCAAAATGAAACTATAAGCTTACTAAATATACAGAACAATTCAGGTTACCCCCTCAAACACTCTTTCACCATCACATTCTGTGAAATATCACATTTTACATCAGGGTAAAAAAAATGCCGTAAGTTTTACCTACCTTGTTGGTTTTCAGCAATTTTCTCAGATAAATTTCGGCATCAGATGCTCTCACGACGATATATTTTCGTATACAGTTCATATGAACAACATTATGGGGCTCACACCGGTCACCGGTCGACGGTCACGACATGATTTGCTTCAGGTGGCCCATATTACCTGCTGGCCCATATTACCTGCATGTACCCTATTGTCCGTTCGTTTGAGCAAACAACTCGGGAAGATGAAAGAAATTGATCAAATTGTTCAAAATGACAGGACTTTTTTTTAGTGAATTAAAATTAATGTACCATCTCCGGAAAGCTGAGAATTCAAGCTTTTAATTGCCATGCGAACAATAAGCTATAATAGAATAATGCGGCATCAAGGATCAAAACTATGTATTGCATGAGCTATTTTGAGAGCAAAATATACCATATTGTACAGGAATTTGATTTGACTACGCTTTCGAATTGACAAAAGTGACAGGACTTTTTCTTTCCTTTGCAATACGTTATTCATATTTTTGAAAAATTCAGACTCTTAGCGTACTTCTTCAGAGCGAACATTTCTTTGAAAAGGTAGTTGCTCGTTACAATAAAGAAAATAAAGTGAAAAACCGTGCAAAAGTCTATGGACGCGTTAGCTTTGAGTAGAATGGTAGCGCCCTCTATCAATTAAGTTTACAACAAGAATTTATATGCATCCCAATACCAAGTACCAGAATCATTTCCTCCATTTTGGACTGGCCATATTACTTGCACTAATTGTTGCTATGTCGGGCAAAGCATTCAGTGCCACATTGCACCCCTTCATTACTACAAATTGACCTGCACCCGCTATTATGATAAAAATGAAGCTATATAAGCTTACTAAATATACAAACAATTGAGGTTACCCCCTCAAACACTTTTTTCACCGTCACATTCTGTGAAATATCAAATTTTACACCAGGTAAAAAAATGAGGTAATTTTCAGTAATTTTCTCAGAGAAAGTTCGGCATCAGATGCTCTCACGACGATAGCTTTTCGTAAACAGTTCATATTGTAAGAGGACCGTCTCAGAGTAAGTTCTCCGAGACTAGTCTGCAAGTAGGTGGCGAAATAATAATTTAACTTATACGGTATAGGACTCAGGAAAACAAAATGGCGGTAATGCTAAAGTGAATCGAGTCCAACAAGCCCCGCCTCCTGTATAACAAACTAACCAATAAAAGCACCACGCACCCTTTCGCCTCTCTAGTACATTGTACAATAAACAATAGAGCACGTGCTTTTAGGTTCCAAAAGTAGGCGTGTCTAACATGACCAGAAATATGCCCGGGGACGCTAATTAAATATTTACCAAAACGTTGCACCCGGAAAAGCTATGAATAGGACAGGATGCTGTTACTATTGTTAACAGAAATACATTTAACCGACATAGCACATGTACGAATGTCATGAATGCCGACTACCGCTCAAGCAGGGACCGTTTCCAAATAGCTTAATACAATCCCCCGACCCAATACAATTACAGTGCATACAGTCATAATAAGATCCCTTAATTTAATGTGAACGAACTTAAATAGATAAAGCAATAAAACCTTCTTAACTCTGTCATTTTACTGACAATTAGTGGCCTAGCGCCCTCTTTAATATTCACTTATATCAACAATTTATTTTGGGAAACGGTCAATAGACCGTACCACTACAATATGAAGAACATATGGCGCTCACACCGGTCACCGGTCACGACATGATTTGCTTCACGTAGCCCATATTACCGGCATGTACCTAGATAATAAGTAATCCCAATTTGTTTGCAACTATTCAATTTTTACAAAATCATACTAAGCCAAGATAGAAAGTTGAGTAGCAACAAGGTTAATTACAACTACGAACCTTCAATGGGTGATTTCAATTCTAGTATTAATTGATAAACATTTAACTCTTTTTTTTTTTACAGGGTAAAGAACGTGTTCAAACAAAAGGGCGATTTTGTTTACTGCTAAGTGACTGCACTTTATAATCTCATCTATCACTTTTATATATCCCAAAATCCTTTAACGACTTAAAGGAAACAATACCCATAATCACTTTTATAAGAAAGAGCACGATGAAATGAGCAATTTTTAAAAAATTTCATCAAATCGGTCATAAAATAAAACAGTTATGGAAGTTTAAAAATGTCTCGTTGTACTTTTTATGGTTATCCTCAAATTGGCCACATCGCTTCAAAATGATCAGTTTTATGGACAACTCTACATTTGTTGTGTGCACAAATAATGAGATTTCCCCATTATCTTTCAATACACATTTTACCTCATTCTAAGCTCAACATAATTATGTGGTGCGAAATATAATTTCCCACGACTAATATTGAGCTCAGAACATGCAGAAAGAAGTAATACCCATTTTGAAAGAAAATGGGGAAAATTTGAAAATTTGTCTACAAAACAATAATTATTGGAGAGTTGTCCATAAAATCGGCCATTTCGAGGCAATATTGCCAATTTGAGGACACCCATAAAAAGTACAACGAGACTTTCCAAACTTCCATAACTTTTTAATTGTTAATCGATTTTGATGAATATTTTTTTAATTGCTCCTTTCATTGTGCTCTTTACTATAAAAATTATTATTTCCTTGGGTAATGGTTTCCTTGAAAACACAACAACAAAAGCATTCTCAACACAGTTGCATATAATTTTTGCGATCCATAGTTAGGAGAGCCAATATATTATCTGGTTGTTATTTTGCTTATCTGGCTTTTTTAAAAGTGTGTTTTTATTTCTTCCAAACAATATAACATAAAACAATATTACAAACATAATTGTTCATAAACCATTCATAATATAAATTATATCTTTATCCATTTATCAGTTCAAGCTATTCCACAATTTCCCTTATACACCAAGTTACTGTTAAAATGTTGCTCCTTTGGTTAGCGTAAGATATTGGTTATGACTACTCTGAATGGAAGAATTATGTTTAAAAGAAAAGTGGGAATTTATGAAAAGGTCATTATTAACGACAGAATCTTGCGAAGGAGCACGAGCAAATGCCGTGTCGACATAGCTTTGACACGATGTCTTGCGCTTTTATAGCGACAGTTTTTTTATATTTTTTATAACGAAATTATTTTAACGAGTTTTAGTACAAGCACGTTTATTGCCACTTTAAATAGTTTAAGATGATCCAATGAAAAGATTGTACTTTCTACCCGCAAATAATCAATAGATAAATATTCAAGCTATCAATAATGTGTGTATGATTTGGTTTTTATTTTGTCGCTTGTATAGTCATGTAACACATAACCAGGTTTAAAACCCACGCGCGTTCGTTTAGGGTTAGGGTTTGACGGATAGTTCATCGTGACCATCAGCTTTTTTATTTGCTGATTATTTTATCTAAATAACAAATTTACGAGTTATTGTGGGCAGGGTGAAATTTACATCTGATGTTTGTTCGTTGCATTCAGAGCCTGGGTCAATTTCATCAAGCATGTCAAGAGTGTCCAGATGCGATTTATCATGTCTGGCTAATTCTTTAATGCAGAGTCAATGAAATAGCCATCTAAAGGGCCTGTCCCACAGAAGGCGATCGTTGTGGCGACAACCTATGCATGTTAGAACCTGCCAGAATCGTGTCAGAATCGTAGGTGACCGAAGATCATATACGCATCTACGACTCTGTCTACGATAGGCTACGACAACGACTTGGTTCCACGCAAACAATAGGCTAACAATAGCTGGTATCCGATAATACAATAGCCTCGACCTTCGCGCATCTCGCGGCTCGACTTCTCTTGTCGCAGCTTAAAATCAACCAAAATATGAACTTGCGCACTGTGGCGTTCCTTGCGACTGACACAGGCGATCGAGTGTTTTCTACCTGATGGCGGCCTGTCGCCTTTAGGTTCGTGATAGTCCTCTCAGTCGCGCATCATAATTTGGGTCGTGAGTGATTTTTGAAAATTTCAAAAATTAGCGGCGACTGTACAGTATCTGAATGGGTTAGGGTTAGGGTTAGGGTGAATGAAGGTGGCGACAAAGGCCGTAGCGGCTTAAATTTCACTGTCCGTTCGGTTCAGCGATGCGTGCAACGTACGCTGGAGCGCGGCAACCTACAACTGGCCGCCGTTCCGCTGTGCTAAACATGTTCTATCTCGCGACAATCTACAATCGCACCTTGTCGCGACAAGAGAAGACAGGCTACAGTCACTGAAGTCAACCTAACTGACGCCGGCTATTGTTTAACTTGTTGAGAAACCAGCGGCGAACAGAATTTTGCCATGTATTTGTTGGCGACAGGCGCGATAATTCACGATCTTATAGGCGATTGGACCTGCGCATGGTGGCGATGGGTACTAAAATATAGTTCGTAGGTTGTCGCCACAACGATCGCCTTCTGTGGGACAGGCCCTTAAGAATTCTGACACATCCTCTGGCTCACTATTAAAGATGATTATCGTCAACTTCTAGACATATTTTGCTGTCTGCAACATTATCGGTAATTCTTCGTAGCACAGACCGCAGCGCATTAAAATGGTTAGTTTTCAAATTTTTAAGAGTATATCCTGAATATATTCAACCTTCACCTTTGTTATATACGATGTGACATTGTTTTTAGTAGTGCCTATAAAATATTATATCATATAATAAACGTGTGTCTTGCGTCCTTTTTAGGGGAATAGTAGAAGAGGTTGATTCTGTATGAATTTACCTCCTAAACATAGTTGGCAACCGCACGATTATGCTGGTGATGGGGTTAAATTATGGCATCTTTACATGTATAGATGGATTAGCTATTCGGTTTCGCATTATGTTTTACCCAAGTTATAACAACTATTGCAATGGAAACACCGAGGAGCGGGTCTTTATTGGAGATTGTTAAGGTTATTTTCTTCGGAACTCTTGGTATGTATAAAGCTAGAATATTCAATCTACTCTGATACTTAACGCTATTCCTGTCAGTGGTGTCAAGGGTCAGGTTTTAGAACAATTTAAAGGCGATATAATGCACTAGAAAAAGAAAATTAGTGCTGATTTTATTTTTACGGTGTAATAAGTTTGTTTCGCCCCTTTCTTCCGAATCAACGGCCGTATGACCACATTACCCCCCCCCCTCCCACTAAGGGGGTCAACCATACACGTATGCTCGTTCGTGATTCTTAGAGATTACCCTATTGATAGGGGAAATCCTTTTCAAAATTACCCCCTATTACAGGCTTTTAGCAGGGAAGCTGCATCAAAATTACTATTACAGGTTTTTGGAGTGGGAGCCAGCAAAATTAATATCTTTCACAGGCTTTTGGACCATATTTGGGACCCTATTTCATGATTTTTCCTCAAAGAATTGGAAAATGATAAAAGACCCCAATTTCAATGATATCTCGGGTTTTTTTTCACCCTATTGGCCTGAGCCCCTAAAATATACCCCTTTCTCGAAGAAATTGGGAACAGGCATACGTGTATGGTTGACCGCCTGAGTGGGGGGGGGGGGGGCACATTAATAATACCACAATCCCTCAGTGGTATCAGCATCTCTTGTATGTGTTTTAAATGAATTAAGGCTGCAGAAATTGATTTGTTGAGCTGGGATCCAAGGTCAAATGTTCAGATATACGATTTGAAATGTCTGTGAACACTTTTAGTTGTTTAAAATACTTTAAACAGCGTTTTTACAGTTCAATTTAACAAAATTTAACAAAATAATATAATGTGCACGATGCAAATTCAATTGTAAACATATTAAAATGCTTTTCTCTAGGAACGGAACGAACTTATTGAACATCGTATATTTACTTATTATTATTATTATTAATGGCGTGAGTCGGCTAACAATAACAAATTACACAAAGATTTTATGCAAAAATGTAATGGTTAACCTTTTTGTTTTCATAATTACACTATTGATGATTGTTGTTTTATATCTTGGCGTATCTTGTCTTTGTTAGCCGATTCACCCCATCATTAATTTCGGCCCTTTTGGCCGCCCATAGGCAGGTGGTAAATGCATAGCGAATTCCTGGGCAGCCTCGTTTTTGTGTCCTTCACAAAAAAGAGCATTGCCCATTGAAGCATGCATCATTTTCGGACATTTGGGTGTTAAATAATAGTTGAGGATATCAGCTTTATATACATATAAATATTTCCCTCCAAGAACCATATATTTCTTATTCGGTAGCCATTTCAAAAGTGTATAGTTCTTTCTGGGACACACTATATAACGTAGAATCCAGTTTGAATACATTAGTTGTTGCTATGTCAGGCAAGCTTCAGACAAGCTTTCAGTTGTCAAGAACAACCTTTGTTTAAATAGTATGCATAATATTTGAATATGTTAAGGCCACCGCAGACCTTACGACTGGTCTACGATCCGATTTTGGAACAAATCGCATTTTGCTTATTTTCCAAAAGTATGAATGAATATAGTCTTATCATTAAAGGTTCAAATTAACTGTAAGAATACTGATATCGAATTTCGGACAACTGCAAGCCTTTATTTAGTAGTAACGGGCAAAATGGTTTGAAATCGTAGCCAATCGTGCGATTACAATGACGTCATTACGATTGGATATTGAATTCGCTTTTATTTTGATAAGGAGGTTACATAGTCACTGACTTGAACATATACGTATTCCTGCGATGATTTAGAACTCTGCACAGTAAGATGTTCTATTTCGGAATATCCCCATCAATGTTATGACGTTTTATTCCACAATCGGGTCGCAGACCAATCGTAAGGTGTGCGGTGGCCTTTAGCAAACTGGTCTATGTGGTACGTATAGGCTATGACTTGAGTAGCGCAGAAGAAAATAACTTGGACTTTAATCATAATCCGTTTCAGCTCTCACACTGCCTGCTTCGTTATGCCAATCAAATAACGATGGATGTAAGCCTTACATTCAGGATGGGAAAGAGATTCCTCGGAGGGCAACAAACAAGATTGACGACAAACGATCGTTTGGTAAACCTGGACAAGAGTCTAAGCCCGTTCATCAGGAGTATTGTGAAAACGGTAACGTTTGATTTCTATAACATTACTAGAATCTTTCTAAGTATAGCACCATTGAAAATATCTTCAGAATAGGTAAATCCTTATCATGAAGATGTTCCAATAAGATCACGTACTAAACATCGATAAGTCAGCTATGAAACTTTACCCGGACATAAATGTATACCAACAGGACAATAATTTGGTTCCTGAGAATATTTACACCAAATTATTATACAATCATGTCTTTTCTGCAAACATGGGGAAGAGGTTTATGTGGGTTTGCGTGTTCTTTTGTAACGATCGTCAACCATGTCGATATATATGCTTTTATAAACTTTTATTTTATCACTGTATAGTGGATATGAACCCATCTCCTTCAAAATTATCTGGGCAACCCCATGACTGTGCTGACATCCTGGCCAGTGGGGTGAATATCAGTGGTATCTATAGCATTCATCTTCAAGGAATGGCTCATGCGATAAACGTCTACTGTGACATGGACTTGGGTGGCGGTGGCTGGACGGTGCGTGTATACGTCCAGTGGCGTCGGAAAGCTCTGAGTAGACAAAAGATTGGAGGAGCAAGGCTTGCCCCGAAGACAAAAGATTGGAGTGACAAGGCTTGCCCGTCCAATCTTTTGTCTCCTCAGAGCTTTCCGACGCCAATGCCAGGGTCTTTACAGTAAGGGTAAAAAAAGATACCTCCGGTATGAAAATAAAACTAGGATTTTTTTTTACCACCATCATGGGAGCATAAGGATTCATTTTTTTTTCTTTAGTAGATGATTATGTATAATTATGTATTCATTTGGTTTCAGAGCGTATGATGCTCTAGAATGTCATAAAAGATGTTTAGCAATATCATGTACACGTATATGATTGATATTATTTAAATTTGCATAAATCCAATGAGTCAACGTTTACAAATGATGTATGAATCAAATGCTGTAGATAGCGCCGCGGTTGATATATTATTCCTTGAACATAATCACCCATTATCATTAAATTTGTCATTTTAACCACAGGTCTTTCAGCGTAGAATAGACGGCTCTGTCGACTTCTTTCGAACTTGGTTGGAATACGAAGACGGGTTCGGAAGCCTCTCTTCTGAATACTGGCTCGGCAACAAGAAGATTAATCTCCTATCAAAGCATAAATCCTACGATCTACGGGTGGATCTCGAAGCCTTTGATGGATCTACCAGATTTGCCTATTTCGGGCGATTCGAACTGTCCAATGAAACTGACAACTACAGGCTGAGGCTTGGAGGCTCATATTACGGTGACGCTGGTAGGCCTGCAGCAGTGGGAAAACAACTTGTTATGGCGCAGTCACATGTACGTCGTATGGCCAACGCACAGAATGCGCTGGGTGTGCGTTACTCATTCGTCGAACGCGCTAATCCAACGCAGTGCATTCGTTACGTATTTTAATATGTTTTGTCTATGTATACGCTCTGTGTGCGCGTTGTCGGCAATTGTCACACATTTCAATTCGCTGGTCTTGCGTCATGTACATGTGACTGCTGCATATCTCATGTCAACCCACATTTGGTCACTGTGAATTCGAAGAGTAGGGGAGACCGGGGACAGTTGTAACACTTATTTTTTTTTTTTTTTTTTTTTTTTTTTTTTTTTTTTTTTTTTTTTTTTTTTTTTTTTTTTTTTTTTACTTATCAACTCATTATAGCTAGATTCTTTCTCAAAACTAAATAAAACGATATATGCATATATTAGCTCGACATAAGACATAATAGGTTTGGGTTAAGTAAAAAAATTTATTTTAAAGTCAATATCATTTCAAAACAAGAGGTCAAGTGTTATTGCCTCAGAACACGGAGCAATTGTTACACACCTATGGGGCAATCGTAACACATGAAATTGTAACATTTTGTTTTTCTTTATCAAAGCTATGCACTTCACGGATCCAAGATTTAAACAACATTAACCATATAAACTAATTACAATAAAACAGGACAATGCTTGACTCATTTACATTATATTTTCCACTTGCTACATTCATGATATAGGGCAAAGGTTATGATAGTTTGTTAACACGTTGTTACAATTGCCCCAGAAGAGGGCGACCATATTTGGAGAGATTTTTGTTCTATTTTAGCTTAGGTATTTATCTTTGCAATGTCAGCAAAATAAAGGCCTAAGAACATAATTTCTATTATATGACAGCCATAGCTCAACATATTTGTCCAGAAGAAAAACATTGGGTAATATGAGATATTACTTACCTGCTCAAAAAACTAAATATTTTTTTACTGTAGAAAGTTCCACGAATCGTTAAATCTGCTTACACTAAAACAGCATATGGAGCGATGAAACACGCATGCTCTGTACACAGGTTACATTAATTTTGTGGCGTGTTTCTGCTAGGGATGGAAGCCTCTGTTACATTTGCCCTGTGCTACAATAATATTGTCCCCGGTCTCCCCTACTGTTGAAATAAAACGAAAGACGTAGGGTAGATGTAGGGAATACCGGCCACTTAAGCTCATTTGCTTAATTAGCACATGAAAACAATACAATCACAAAAGAAAAAGATTCTCATTGTTTAGCTACATGATTCAACTTTATTTTCCAAAAAATTGAGGTAATCAAATATTTGTTGAGGCAGTTATATGCAAATAATGACGTCATCGTAAATTGTCCGGCATTCCCTACAGTGTAGGAAATACCGGACAGTATTTTTTTACCCTTTTTTGGGGTATAAAGATCTGTCTGGAAGCACTGATTTGAATGTAAACCATCAACTTAACATGTTTGTATTGATTTTCTATAACATTATTCATTTTTAGAAGATTATATGCATTTTACTACAAAATTTCAAAACACTCAGAATAACTTTATATCTCATGTAGGCCTAGATCATGACATATCACAATAATAATAAAGAGAAATAGACATTTCAAAATTGTCAAACAATTTAATAAATAAATATAATACATTATATATGCAACTTACTATTTGATCTACATGCTTAGCAACTCAACCCGGAAGTAAAACAAACAACCGTCCATGTGGTGTCCGGTATTCCCTACACAAAAAAATGACTGACTAGCACTTTTCAACACACTGCCACCCCAATATACAGGCTTTGTACAGTGCAAACACTCCATACACGTTTGGCCCACCCTCCACACATGTCCAAAATACATGAAATAGAGGTCATGCCCCAATTCTATTTTTATACCATCACATTCTCTTAAATGTCAATTTTTACATCAGGCCATTTTTCAGGCTGCAAATTTTCCTACCTTGACAGATTGTGGTAGTTTTCTCGGAGATTTCTCACTTGTTGTTGTCGAATACAGCATTCAACCTTCCCAGACAGACCACCTGACCAATAGATGCCGGTATTTCAACTCAGTTGATCTTATGTTGGCAGCTAGGGCTGGACATGTGGTGACCGTCCGATATTCCCTACTGTCCGGTGTTCCCTACATCTACCCTACATCCTCAAATGCCCTTTTTTTTTCGGGGGTTGGGTTTTTATTTAGATTTTTACTTACCTACAAATAAGAGCAAAATATGTTGAAAACTCCATGCTGAAAATTTCTTGTAGCCTGAACTTCAGTTAAGATTATTTTCTTGATGATACTGGAAAACAAAAATTGTTTATGACAGGCACGATATATTATAATTGCTTTATTCTAAATTATAAATCAACCAGGGTTTTTTTCTCTGGTCCTCATGTCTGACAAAGGAAAATTCCAGTTTTTCGCCAACATTCGTTTAACAAGCCTTATGCTACAGTCACACTGACACTTACGTTGAGTTACGTCCGGTTGCGTCCAAAAATTACTTTCTTTTCTTCGGATCCCCACGGATGGTTACTCGTCATAGTTAGCAGTAGAAATATTGATAATTTCGTTCATCCAGTAAAACAATGAAATACATAAGAAATGATAGAATAGAAGAATTAAATAAGATTACAACAAACACAAACGTATCTATACTAAGTGTCGTGTGTGACTTAGCATAACGTTCGTCATGTTCGTTGCTCAGTGAAGATACCCCTAATGCTACAGTCACACAGACACTTACGTTGAGTTACGTTCGGTTGCGTCCAAAAAATCATTTTCTTTTCTGCAGAACCCCACGGATACATTCCTGTCATCATGGTCCATAGTCAGCAGTAGGCATAAGTGATAATTTCGTTATCATAAAAACAAAGAAAAGCATAAGAAATGAGAGAATAGAAGATTAAATAAGGATAAACAACAAATACGTAACTAACGTAAGTGTCTGTGTGACTGCAGCATTAATGCTGCAGTCACATAGACACTTACGTTGAGTTACGTCCCGTTGCGGTCCAAAAATTATTTTCTTTTCTGCGGATCCCCACGGATTCCTTCCCGTCATAGTCAGCAGTGGTACTAATGATAATTTCGTTCATCCCAGTAAAAAAAGAAATAGGTAGAAATGATAAATATAGGTGAGCGGCGAAATCCCAAAGAGGCTTATTTCTTGTACTTTAATGCACCCGACTGGATTAAAGCAACGAGATACCTTATTTTAAAGCAAATTTTCTGAATTTTTCGAAAATGAGCATAAAAGTTGCGGGCATCTTGTAGCATCACCATGGAAACTGGCTTCGAATAGGCCACGCCCCATTTTTATGACAAAATTTATTAATTTAATTACGGGTCATTCGATTGGCCAATTAAGAGTTTCGGACATTTTTGGGGCTTGCCCTATGTTGAAACCACCTTAGATATAGCTGAAAATTGCTCAATTACAATTTATATAAAAATTGAAGTAAATTCAAAATCAATTTTGTTGCCTAGCAACAGATTTTTGCTTAGCAACCATTTACCCACTTGCTCAAAATGTTGAATTTTCCAATTCCAAATGGATTTTCTATGTATTAAATAGTACAAAATCAAACTAATTTAGTTTTAAGGGTTAAAATATGATGATATTGATTGTAGAGGGATGACACAAAAGAAAAATATCAATAAAGAATGAATTGCAATGCAAAATTTTGTTAAAAAATCACCTAACCAAACCCCTGTCATCATGGAAATATGACAAAACTACTGTAAATCTGTATATATTCAATGTATTTAACAAATATTTGTATACACATGGATAAAAGGGTGCCAAATAAAGGTATATATTGAAAGAAACCAACCATAAAACCCTTACCTTAGAAAATACTTCAAATATGCCATATTTCTAAGCATCGATGGTAAACAATATGTTGCCAGCAACCACTTTTTACCTAGCAACCATGTCTGTAAATCGTATTTCGTGCTTAAAACCAGGTAGAACGGGTTTATATTGTAATAAACGAACCATAAAACCTTTTACCTTAGAATTATTTCAAACATGACATATTTCTAAGTATCCATGGTGAACAATATGTTGCCTAGCAACCACATTTGACCTAGCAACCATGTCTGTAAATCGTATTTACAGCTTAAAACCAGTTTGAACTTAGGTTTTTTTGTTGGGATTTCTATGAACAGGACTCCAAAAGACACTTGGAACTGTAATACTTTAATAACATTCATTGATATTGTTATTCTTTGAAGATGCAGAAGAAATTTCCATAGCAACAACAACATTTTACCTAGCAACCTCCCCTCTATATCATGCTTTAAGCTTTTAAGCAGTTTAAACTTAATATTCCGTCATTTTATTTTATCATTTGAATAGTAGGTGGTACCCTATAGTGCTATTTATTTGATTGGGATCATGATGTTTGGTTGTTGATGAATTATAAGTTATTTCCATAGCAACAACAATATTTTACTTAGCAACCGCACCTCTATGCTATGTTTGAAGCTTTAAAGTAGTATAATCTTGGTTATTCTATTGGTGTACTTTATCATTCAAACGGTAAGACCTACATGTATCCCTAATTTATATCAACTTTTGTAGTGTTAGAATGTCATATAATGAATTGGTTGAAGTTGCAAAATTTTGCTGTTTAAGAATTAGAAATTTACTGAGCAATAACACAAAATTATCTACACCCTCTAAGCAGTAAAAACTTGGTTATTTTGTGGGCGTCTTTTATTTTTTGAAGAGTAGGCCTTATATCTTTCGGTACTGTTATAATCTCACTTTTCCAAATTTAATGGAATTGCAACATTTTTAATTAAATTAATTATGTTGCCAATTAACAAAACATATACTTTTCCCCTCAAAACATTTTAGTTCCCCAATTTGATTTATATACTGCATTATTAAGTATCTCAAAGGGCATATTCTAAGACTAGCTATTTATAACACACAGTCAGTGAGAGTGTTGGTTAGTTCGCTCTTGCTATAAAATTTATATTTTACATAGCAACTATACCTCTATGTCATAAAGCTTCTAAGCAGTTTAAACTTTAAACTGGGTTATTCTGTAGCAAACTTTTATTCTCTTAGAAACAGTAGGCTCAAACCCTAAATAGGCCCTATTCTTAAAGTGATATTATCACCTCGTATCATATTTACTTGAAAGGGGTTGCCACTTTTTGTTGCTGAAATATTAGAAGGAATTTTCATAGCATCAACAATATTTTACCTAGTAGCAATAAAAATCATATTTTCATTTTCGCCCGGAAATATGGTCTTAAGTCTTGAAGTGGACAATCCTGACTGAGAGTGATACATGTAGGTTTACTACTTACATTCTGCACATGGGGATGATTATTTTCAGATGTGATTAATCCCTATTTGAAATCCAAGACTTTAATCACCATTAGAAGAAATCTGGGGTTGCATATAATGGGTTACACCAAGTATGCTATCTGATAGAAAGGTACCGATAGGGGTGAAGTTAGACAACACATAGGACTAGGCATAGGACTGAACATTATTTCAATCCAAAAATATTAGATATTTTCCCCTCTTCCAGACTGGTCATTTCAACATCGTGACGGGCATTAGATCTCATGTAGGATGCTTATAAATAAAAGATGGCTCTTGATGGTTATGGTTATGAATAGAAGATGGCTGGCCAAAATGGCAAGTGACCACTGAGACCTCAGCTCCAGTACATGTACAAATTCTGTAGTATCCGCAAAGTATTGTCCGAGCATGACAATACGCCATCCTTATAAGGGTAGATTCATAGACAGTACTCATCTTGTGTGAGGCTCCCCAACCCAGGCTATCCGGATCATTAGGAGGAGAGAGATTTACTAAGTTGGGTTTTTGGGGTGATAGAAAAAACGTCATTGCGGCAAAAACGAATTGCGATGCTTTACGAAGTTAAAAATGCAACATATTGTACAATTATTATCCATACAGGAGGGGGTTTGTAGAGGCCAAATACCAAGTGTTATTTTGTTGAATACAGCTTCATAAACTTGACCTACGTAACAAAGTCTTTGAACTCGCCAATATTGACTGGCCTCGCTGCCAATGATCGTAATATGAGGCGAGCAAGATGGGGAATCCCCAGAAGTTGAAAGAGTGAGATAACCAGTAGAGCATTAATATTTTGTGTTTTGTTTTTGTGGAGGGAGAAACAGGTGTTTGCCAGAATTGAGGCTATGAAAAATTTTTCAGGGGTCGGGGAGCCTTTTTTTGTTTGTGGGGGGGGGACGATTTTAAAAAAATCTATTGGGGCAATTCTTTTTTTTGTTCCAGAATCATAACAAAATTGAGGGGCATTTTTTTTTTTTTGGTGGAGGCGGATGTTTGGGCCATTTTTTTCAGAATTTTTTTCTCCAGGATCACAAAAAAAAAAAAAAAATCAAGAATTTTTTCTCCAGGATCACAAAAAAGAATGACAAAAATAAAAAAATTATAATAGGATTTGGGGTAGTTTTTTTTTTTGTTTTGTGGGGGGGGGGCAGATTTTTTTTTTTTTGTGGGCTAATTTGTTTTTTTCTCCAGAATCACAACAAAAACAAAGATTATAGAAATTTTTTAAAAAATTGGGCCAGCCCTGTTTTTTTGGGGCGGGCAAGATTGTTTTTGAGGGGGACAGTTTTTTTTTTTGTGGGGCCCAATTTTTTTTTTAATTTTTTTTATTTTTTTCTTCAGATCACAAAAAAAGGAAACCAAATTTGGGGGCAGTTTTTTGGGAGGCGGATTTTTTTTGGGGGGGGGGGGGCCATTTGTTTTTATTTTTTTTTTAATAAATTTTCTGAATTGTAAATGTAGTTTAAATCTTGTCGTAACCAGAAGAAAAAAAAAAGATTGTCATAGAAAAAATGGAGGCATATTTTCGTCAGAATCCTCTGTATAGATAATAATGAATAATATAGATGTCCTATTTTCGCCGGTCAATACAAGGATATATTGAACTCGCTTTTCAAATATTGGACTCGTCTTCGACTCGTCCAATATTTGTGCAGAGCTCGTCCAATTCCTTGTATCAACCTCAAGGCCATCCATATTCTATAAATATTATACAGAAAAAAATCTAAAATCTAATTATATTATCATGGTAATTTTGTAGATAGATTAACTAGATTAACTAGAAATATTATGTATTGTACAATTACGTATGAACAATGAGATTTGTTATTAGGCCTATTATTCACAAATGAATTATTGAATTACAGCGTTATTAACGTATTAGGACAACTAGCCCCAGGACACCTACCCCCGAGAATAGGATAAGGGTTAGATGTAGAGTTAAGGTAGATTTTTAGCGGGTGTAGTTTGTCAGGGGGAGGGGGTAATTATCCAGCGGTAGTCCTAGAATCTGCGTTTTTACAGATCAGGGATTATTTGTAACAGGGATTTAACAAAATTATAAGTCGCATATTATATAAATAGTGGCATGCCTACAATGCAACATACTAGATTATGTGCACGACAAATACTAAATTATCCCGAGGACATTTATTTCACCGAGGCCGTAGCCGAGTGAAAAACAGATGTGCACGAGGGATAATTAGTATTTGGAGTTCACATAGTCAGTAATGTTGCATTAATAGAGCATGCTACTTATTATAGTAAAATAGACCCTAAATCTTTGACCTTGCTAATCTGGTTTTATCTTGCGTGTGTTTGCCAACTTTTGGTGCTAATTAAGCTATTGTGACGTATATTGTTGCTCCGCGTATCTATTGTTGTGCGCACCATTTTACTGTTATTACGCGCTAGCGCAACAAGGCAGTCGATTTCACCATTCATTTTGACACAGGTAAGGCCAAGTACAAAAAAAAAAAAAAAGTTCTCGTCGGTTTAAAAAAAATGAAAAAGAGGGGCCTTTTTATTTTTTTTTTTTATTTTTCAAAAGGCTGACATCTGAAATTTTTGTTAATCCTGTGTGTTTTTCCAATCACGCAAAACATTAAAATAATGGAGACATTGTAATTACACACAGAAATTAACACATTTACAATGTTTTAATAATGTTAGCATCAAGTGTTGGGCACCTATAAAATTCAATGCAGAGTTGCAGACAATGATATTTTGTAAATTTAGTGATGAAGGGAATGTATCGGTTGCTTTTAAGCTTATGCAAGCGACACAACATAAAATGAAATTGTAAGTGGTCGTACCGGAGGGCGTTTTCATGAAAGGGACTTGTCGGACGTTTTATCTGACAACTGTTATAAGCTACTGAAATGCTTGCATCTGATTGGCTGAGAGCAAATTTGTCGGATAAAATGTTTGACAAGTCCTTTAATGAAATGCCCCCCCCGGTATCATGTCAGTGTATAGCAAATGATGTTTAATTCAAGCAATATCCAGTAGTCTACTACTCAGTATCACAAATGAAACAAATATTGTCAGAATTTAGATATTAGTATATGTTTTCACTGATGTTTAGCACACTCTTACAAAATTAAATGCTGTTAATATTCAAATGAAGTTTTAAACTAAGCCACCATATTCTATCATATATACGTGACGTCATCCAGCACGATCACAAGCAAATTTATTGAATGAAAATATAGTAAGCATGCGCAGTGCAAGCTGCCCTGTGAATTTCGGGATTTTTCAGTGTTAAAAACGAAGTTTTCAACAAAAAAATCTCATTTTTTTTTTGGAAAAAAACAAAAACAACATTTTTTGGAAAAAAAAAAAAAAAAAAAAAAACGAGGCGGGCGCGGACGAGAAAACATATATTTTTTTTTACTTGGCCTAAAAACCGTTCAATACTAAACAAAAAACCGTTCATATAACAAAAACCGTTCACACTATAACAAAAACGTGAATGACACGTGACATCATTTCAACCAATCACAACTCTTAAATACTACCACTATTTACTATAACATTATATTTTTAACACCAACTTACATTTTAAGCAGTGTTACATGCATATAATATTGTATATTACAGACTTGAGGTAGAGGTTGCGTTACCGTTGGTTACAGCACGTTTGGACACTGAGTTCAGACAATGGTGAGAACTGTAAACGAAGGTGCATCGGTTCTCATTTCCTACGATTCATTGAGCCTCTTTAGAGTGGATTTGGCGCACTATAAATTACATTATATTATTAATATTATCATTATATTATTATCATCATCATCATCATCATCAGTATCATCACCGATCATATCATCATCATTGTTATTATTATTATTGTTAATGGAAAAGTGTTTACCTTAGTACAGGTATACATAATTTACACTTTCAATCCGGTGAGGGGGCGGTACAACAAATCGTGTTGCCTTGGAATTGAGGTTCTTAGAATAAAAGTTTCTGCTGCTCCCCATTTTTCTAATTTGTCGGCTGCCGCGTTCTATATTGTTTTATCCTAATTTTCACTTTATTTGTCAAGATAAAGTTTTCATCATAACTTCCCTGAGTTGAATTGATGGAAATATGTTATTGCATCTATGCGTTATGCTAAAGCACTATACATTGTCATAAAGTGAAACTTTTTGTGAATTTCAGAGTTCATGAATATCTTTTTTTTTTATACTGAAACCTACTTAAAATCTGTGTTTTTGTATTTTAAGATGGGATGCTGAATTTTTCAATATTGGTATAGTGCATGCAATAGCATTTACCCATCAATATAACTTGGGCAAAGTTGCAAGGAAATAGTTTCTTAACAAGTAAAGTGTGAATATTTTATCATAAAACAATATAGAAATGCATGGTAAGTAGTGCAAACTATGACATCACAGCTGTTGCCGATTTGGTATAGTGATCAGATTTTTTTTTTTTTTTTTTTTGCGATCGTAAAGAAATCAATAACTTCTCATTAGTAGTCGCGATTTTCTTCAAACATTTTAAACATGTTTCCTATTTTTATATATGGTGCCAGGTAAAAATGGGGAGGTAAAAATGGCAGAGGCAAAATGGCAGAAGGTAATGATGGCGGAGGTAAAAATGGCGGAGGTAAAAATGGGAGGTAAAAATGGCAGAGAAGGAAAATGGCAGAGGTAAAATGGCAGAGGTAAAAAGTGGCAGAGGTAAAAATGGCGAGGTAAAAATGGCAGAGGTAAGAAATGGCAGAGGTAAAAATGGCAGAGGTAAAAATAATGGCAGAGGTAAAAATAATGCCAGAGGTAAAAATGCGGAGGTAAAAATGACAGAAGTAAAATGGAATGTCTTACGCAATCCAATTCTTCATAGCCGAAGCACATGCATATAATTATGGCAAATTCCCTATGAAAGGGTAAAACATTAAAAACTAATGAGAAGGATTTTCAAAAATCAATTAATGCTGGACTTGCCTGGAGGGGTCCTATATCCTTTAGAACTGACTGACTTCCATTTGTACTATCCGCTTAGAATGTATATACCGAAGTGAACGATTGTTATATATCAATTTTACATTATTGCCTTTAACTGTGTATGTTATAACAATTATATTTGTGGTAATTTTATCCATTTAAAATTAATTATGATGTAAAAGCAAAGAAGAATTACATCTGCATTTATCCACAACTGAAAAGATAACTTTGTCAAAGGCCAGATTAATTCGTCAATCGGGGTAAAATAATTTGTTTTGCGATATAACTGTGAAATGACAAACTCATGGTAGTATACATAACAAATTGATCGAGCAACTATTACAAAGTTTCAACTGGTGTTGACAAAAACAAACTTGCGCATGGCTGATTTATTTGCGTGACTACTCTTCGCAACCGTAATTGACAAATCCTCTTCGCAGTCAATGTAGAAATGACGATTTTAAGTCGGCCATAACGAATTATAATACAAATTATTGCTGAAAAAACAAATCACTTTGTTGACGCAAAATGCATGACAAATTTAGCTCCTGAAGACAGTTTGGGAAACCCCGCACATATCAGCGTCTCGAATCACTCGCCGGTCGGCCGTGATTTGCTGCGAGTCAAGGCTTGAGTAGATCGAAAAAGGTAAACTTTTATGCTAAAAAAATAAATTAAATGACTAATTAATGAATTTGATTGTAGTATATTACTGTGGAGATAACTTTTGTATGAAATTCTATAATAGTGAAGTGTTTTTCACCGAAATATTAGTAAATTGAGTATGCATACCTGCATGTACACGGGCTACCTCGAGCGAAGTTCGTGCAGGCCCCACCTCCACTACACCACACTACACCACACTCCCGTCTCCCACCTACCCGAAAGTTCCGCATATATATGACGACAAATTAACGTCAAAATGCAGTACAAATTGATGAATGAAAAAAACAAATTGAAAAATTGAGAATGAGGAATTAAAATGTTGCAATGACAAACTTTGAAAAAAGTTTGTCAAATTAGACCACTTTTCATGACAAATTAAAAATTCGTCATGTTATGGTGCATGACAAAAACTATAATGACAAATCTTTGGCATGACAAATTTATTAATTTGTTAAATTAAACCACACATTAATGACAAATTTATATTTGTCAATTGACAAGTTATCTTTTCAGTGCATGACCATGGCACACCAAGTTAGAAATAGCATTTCCCACATGCACTGACACGTAACTTGTTATGAATATAGATATAGGACTACTAGTGCAGGTGGAAGTATAATTATGTTCCAAAGTTGTCAATAATGATGGGTTGATGTGATTATGCGTATATTAACGTTTGGGTTTTTAATTTATTCTCTTCCTGCGTATAAGCTCATTTCAAATAATCATGTTCCATCATGCCTCTGCCTTTTTTACCTCCGCCATTTTTACCTCTGCCATTTTACCTCTGCCATTTTTACCTCCGCCATTTTTACCTCCGCCATTTTTACCTCTGCCATTTTTACACCGAACCTTTTTATATATATATATATATATTATAATATATATATTATATATACATGTATATATATATTATATATATATATATATTTCTCTCCTTTTGATAAGAACAATCTAATTTTGGGTCCGGACTTCCCCTTTAAATGCGATGCGAAGAGTAGACGGAGCATCCAAGCTAAGACCATTCTAATGCGGCGGTCACAACTCGCCGTACCTTCGACGTGCAACTCCCTACGATGGATTTCGTAGAAAATTCGTGCGAGTGGAGGTACCTCGGGAGGTACAATGCATGTACGACGTGCAGGAAGTTTTTACAATACCCTTACTACAGAAACGCAGGAATCGCAGAAGTTGACCTGGACCTGTGCGTGCGATGTACATGCAACGCAGGCTACGTTTTGATGGCACGTGCCCCCGTACGCCTACGACGAGTTTGACCGCCGCATTAATCGCCGAGACCGCCACAAAAAAAATAAAAATAAAATAAATAGAATAAGAAAATGAAATAAAATAAATGAACTAACTACATGAATAAAAAAAAAAGTTAAATAAAAAAATAACGTGATTTTTTATATATTTTTTTCTTTTTTTGCGATTTCCCATGGTTCATCTGAGTGACAGATAACATGGAATTCGACAGAACACGGCGAATTGGGTCTATGTCGCCATGAATCGCATTTTAAATCAATGATGCGTGATCGCATCCTTATCAAACCTTATTTACCATGATTATTGACCTAAACTAAAAATTTTAAATCCTACGCTGTAATCACAATATCGCCGAATAAGATTGCGATTCATTGCGATTGTGCAGTGCAATCGTGTGCAAATATTCTGAGAGACTCTAGCCAACTCCGTTTCCGTAGGTATCACTATGTCGACTTTTTTTTCCCTTAAAAAAATTCTTGCCTGGCAAAGCGGTGCGGTGCCACCTTGACTGACTCCGTATATTTCGCAATTAGTCGCCATGAAATTCGTCGATGTCTGTTCGCACCTTCATCTGATGGTCCTATGGGTTCGGCGTTGGACGTAATTTCATGTCCGTGCCTTTTGAGAGAATGATATGCGCCTAAAAATGCACGCCACACTATGCCATGGTTATGCTTGTGCATATCTAATGCTACCGTCGGGAATGTAGACTCCGTTTAGGTTGCAGCGAAAGCAGCTGTGAAACCACCATCCTGAGCGGTATGTGCTCGGGCATCGGAGGTAGTTGCGTCTCTGTCCCAAGTGCTGAATTTGAGCCGGGAGTGCAGACTAAAGAGTTACCTGTGTAGGTCATAGAGATTATTGAAGAAAATATCATTATTACTCTACATTACGTATCAACAGACCTTATGCGTTGACGTCATCGCGCCCGCCATCTTAGAGGAGCTGAGGCCATTGCCTTTCACACGTTTGTGATCTGCAGTGGCTGGCACATCCATAGAAATCCCAATGGATTTCTATGGGCACATCTCTGAAAACTCCGTTTACGCGTATTTCTATAACCTCTGAGGGAGGGCGCTATATGAGATTAATACGTCATATGCCTGAGGTTTTTTAAAGGTCATATTCTGAGCGCATTTATCGTGGCAATATAATACATAACATTATTAGGAGAAACTAACTTCTAATGATACAATCACACAGACACTTACGTATAGTTACGTTTTGTTGTTTAAATCTTATTTCATCCCCTATTAGGTGAGCGGCAAGAGGCCAAATTTGAGACTTTAATGCACCCGACTGGATTAAAGCAACAAGATACCTTATTTCAAAGGAAATTTTCTTGAATTTTTCGAAAATGAGCATAAAAATTGCCGCATCTTGTAGCATCACCATGGAAACTAGCTTTGAATAGACCACGCCCATTTTTATGACAAAAATAATAAATATTTAAGTATGGGTCATTCACTTGCCGATTTAAGAGTTTTTGACATTTTTGGGGCTTGCCCTTTGTTGAAACTAATATAGATATAACTGAAAATTCCTCAATTACAATTCTATAAAAAATTGAAGTAAATTTAAAATCAATTTTGTTGCCTAGCAACCAATTTTTCATAGCAACCATTTACCCGCGTGCACAAATGTCGAAATTTCCTATTCTAAATGCAATTTCTATGTTTTTAAAGTAATAAAATCAAAATAATTTAGTTGTAATGCTGAAAACATAATGATATGGATCGTAGAGGGATGACACAAAAGAAAAATTCCATATAAACAATGAATTGTAACGCAATTATTGTCAAACAACCCTTGTCCTCATGAAAATATGTCAAATCTACGGTAAATCTGCATAATATTTATTGTATTTAACTCTATTCTGTATACACAGGGTTAAAAGGGTGCAAGATGAAGGTATATATTCAAAATCAAACATGAAACCCTTTTACCTTAGAAAATCTTCAAATATTACATTTCTAAGCATCCATGGTGAAACATTATGTTGCCTAGCAAACCACTATTTACCTAGCAACCATGTCTGTAAATTTCATATTTAGAGCTTAAAACCAGTAGAACGGATGTATATTGTAATAAACCAACCATAAAACATTTTACCTTAGAAATATTTTCAAACATGACATTATTTCTAATATCCATGGTGAATATTATGTTGCCTAGCAACCACATTTGACCTAGCAACCATGTTTGTAAATCTTATTTAGAGCATTAAACCAGTTTGTACTGATATATATTTGAAGAAAACCGACCATAAATCCCTTAAACTTAGAAAAACTAATATATGACACATTTCTATTATCCATGGTGAACATAATGTTTGCCTAGCAACCATGTCTGTAACTCACATTTAGAGCTTTAAACCAGTTTGAACTTGCGTTTATTTTTGTTGTGGTTTTCTATAAACAGGACCCCAAACGATACAACCGTAACACTTTAATCTATTGTATCAAATTGATTGAAATTGTCATCCTTTAAAACAACATTTTACTAGCAACTACCCTCTTAGATCATGTTAACTTTAAACAGTTTTAAACTTAATATTCTGTAAGTGTATTTTATTATTTAAATAGTATTGTTACGCTATGTATAACTATTATTTATTTGATTGAGGAATGCAAAGTATTTTCACAGCAACAACCTCATTTCGCCCTAGCAACCGCACCTCTATGCCATGTTTAAATCTTTAAGGCAGTATAAACTTGGTTATCTTGTCGCGTCTTTTATTATTAAAAGAGCAAGCCCTATCCTAAATTATATACTTTTGTCATGTTAAAACTCATATAATAAATTCAATCTAGCAACCACATATCTATAGGGGAGAACGGGATGGAAGTTACACTGGTCAGTTTGTTACAGTTCTCAAGTGTGCTAAGTGGAACAAGAGGGGTGCTAACTGGCATCTATATACAGCCTACACATAGCTGTGATGAACTGCCCGGTCGTGAGATTCCTCCGTTGTTTTATTAAAAAGTAAATCAACAAAAACCATTTTTACAGTTCAAAGTAAATTTTGACAAAAATGAATTTGTAATAGCTCTTACAACTGAAGGCACATGATGATAGTTCTGGTATTGTAAAATAGTACATGTATGTCACTAATATTACCCCCTAGCCATGCCCTGTAATTCTGCCTAATGACTGTGCTACAGTTGATTTCTGTGTGTAAAATCACCCATGGGGTAGGTTGTTACAACAACCTACCCATGTTGATTGTAACAACTTATCCAATACATCCCATTACATGTGTAAAATTACATTTTGTCTCAATTTTCAGTGTTAATATTTTTATTTTTAGTGAAAAAATTGAGCAAAGAAAATGGGGTACCATCGGGATTCGAACCAGAGACCCCTGGATACTAGTCAGGCGCTCTAACCTACTGAGCTATAGTAAGCCCGGTAGTGGGGTTGTCTTCCTAATACCCGTTACTCTTCAATGCTCGAGTGGTCAGAAGCCTATAGAAACCTGGCATAAACCCGAAGGAAAGAAATCAACTTGAGTAAATGCGAGGGATCACGGTGAAGTGATGCAGCTTTTTTATTATATTAATAAATTTTGAATAATTTGGGAAACTGACCAGAATAATATATAATATGAAAAAATGAGCAAAGAAAATGCGGAGGTATATAATACTATTATATATATAATATAAAGCTGCATCACTTCACCGTGATCCCTCGCATTTACTCCAGAGTTGATTTTCTACTTCGGGTTTATGCCAGGTTTCTATAGCTTCTGACCACTCGAGCATTGAAGAGTTAACGGGTAAGGGACAACCCCTACCGGGGCTTACTATAGCTCAGTAGGTTAGAGCGCCTGACTAGTATCCAGGAGGTCTCTGGTTCGAATCCCGATGGTACCCCATTTTCTTTGCTCATTTTTTCATATTATATATTTCTGGTCAGTTTCCCAAATTATTTCAAAATTTATAAAAAAAAGCTGCATCACTTCACCGTTGATCCCTCGCATTTACTCCAAGTTGATTCCTTCCTTCGGTTTATGCCAGGTTTCTATAGCTTCTGACCACTCGAGCATTGGAGATTAGGAGTTTAGGGTATTGGACAACCCCTACCGGGGCTTACTATAGCTCAGTAGGTTAGAGCGCCTGACTATAGTATCCAGGAGGTCTCTGGTTCGAATCCCGATGGTACCTCCCATCTTTGTCTTTGCTCATTTTTCATATTAGTATATTTCTGGTCAGTTTCCCAAATTATTCAAATATTTTTTATTTTTCTATTATTACTTTTGTATTTCAGAGCTCTACTTGATCTTACTGTTATCGATGTCAAGAAACTGAGAAAGTGTGAAATTAAAGTATGGTATACATGGTATTATAAGAGATTTTACGCATTGTCAACTTACCCGCGTATGTTTACATATTGTAACAAATGACCCCGTTGATGGTTCAACACAGCGCCCTATACCTAGAGGGTAGGTTGTTACAAAAAAAATGTCTTCACTAATTAAGCTGTAGTTAATTAGCGTTTACATGTTTTCAAGTTTTATATGCCTCAGGTTTTAGCCACATAAATAGGCTAACTACAGACCCAATATGGAGTGCGTGAAGTTTTTCATTAGAATTATCTGGCCCAAAATGTGAATTTTTGTAACGTCCATACCCGGTCTCCCCTATCATGCTTGAAATTCTTTTAAGCATTTATTGGGTTATTTAGTGGGCGTCTTGTCATTATTTACAGTAGTCCCTATACTTTACACTTTAACTATTTCTGCGGTGTTATAATCTCATTTCATAATTTGAGTGGAAATCCTAACATTTTGGTGATGAAGAATTAACATTAAGATAAATACTCCACTGAAAAATTAGCTTTTAAGCAGTTCAAGCAGTTTAAACTGCGATTCTGTTGGCAATTTGTAATATTCTTCTAAACAGTATATCCCAAATACTCCTATAGTAATATTTCTACCGTAGTATCATATTAATTCAATTGGAATTTTGTTGTTGAAGAATTAGAAGGAATTTCCATATCAACAAATATATTGTTACCAGCAGCACAAATATATTTTATACAAATCACGCAAATTTTTGCCTGATAATATGGTGTCTGAAGTGGAGCATCCTGACCGATGGTTCTAGAATATCTCCCCCACAGGACAACTTCCCTAAAGGCGCGATCACATACCCAGTTCTGGGGCCCGATACGTTCATCATGCATGTCGATTCTCACAATTTTTGTAAGAGCTGACACGCAATATCTTTTTCCATAGGATAGCTCCGGACCCTTTACAATTTATTGCTTAAAATCGGCCTTGAACATAGACTAATATATCCTAGTTGGTTCATTTAAATTAGGAATTTTGATTTTCGGTATCAGCAATAACAGCCGAGTGGTATGATGCACAGATTCTCATTCAGAGGACTCGAGCTCGATCCCCTAGAATTTTTTTCCATTTTTGTTTAAATTAATTTTTATTGCTCTAAATCTAAATAAATAAATTAGCACTATCCATAAATAACTTAAAGTTGAAACAACGAATTTGATCAAAAGCACATTTTCATTTGAACACCTATTTAATAATCTAGTATTAGGTGAAAAAAAGAGAAACGTTATTAGATGCTTTATAGGCCTATGTAAGCAAACCTGTTCGACAAAACATATGAATATCCCAAAGTGGTCTTTCCTACGACAGACCCCCCCCCCCCCACCCTTAAAAAAAGCAAACAAACAAACAAACAACCAAAAATAATAATAAATTATAATAAATTAATGAACAAAAAATTGCAGGACATACCGTAGTTTAGCTTGTACAATATATGTTCAGGAGCCTTTAAGGGGCCTTGCGGGCCAGCAGGAGAGTCGCACGCAAACCGTATCGAAGAGGGCCGATATTTTATTTTGAGAACTGACTGAAAAAAACGGAGAGCGCCGCCCGTTACCGGCAGCGACCCGTCGGACTACCGGTAGGACCCCCCTCGGTCCTTTGGTGACTCCACAGGTTTTCTACGGCCTACGCGGGTTCAGAAAAATGCCTTAAAATCGAGAGCATGCACTCGGTCTTCCCGGCTCCCCTACATTTATAGCATGACACTGCAAAATTTCCATCGTGCACATAAAATCGTAAGGAGCGGCGGGAACGTAGGTAATGGTCAAAAATGTATTTTCCTATCTCACCGTTCGGGCCGTGGAACCAAAGATTTGGGGGTAAAAGGGATTGAGACAATAGCTGGTTCTGTCAAAGTCGCTTCTTGGGGTAAATCTTGTGCGAAAAAAGCAGAAAAGTTATGAAAAACGATCGTCCGCGTAAGGGCCCCAAGCACGAACTAATGATCGAGGCATAAGACAAATCCCACTTGGCAACTTTCCCCTTAGGACACTCCCATGGAGGACATATTTCCCAGGGAATGGTTCCCCAGAGGACAAGTCCCTAAGAGGAACAGCTCCCCAAGTACACTCCCGGAAGACAACCACCCCAAGGAAAACTTACCCGTAGACAACTACCTTGAGGACAATTCCCCGATGGACAACACCTCCGAGAGAACAATACCCCGACGGACAACTCCTCCAGAGGACAATACCTCTGATGGACAACTACGACGGAGAACAATTCCCCTGAGGGACAACTCCCTGGAGGACAAATCCTTGGAGAACAATTGCCCTGATGGACAACTCATCTAGAGGACAATTCACCTATGGACAACTCCTACAGAGGCAATACCTTTGATGATCAACTACCACTGAGAACAACTCCTCTGGAGGACAATTCCCCTGATGGGCAACCCCTGGAGGACAAATCCTCGCTGGAGTCATCTGCCCTGATGACAACTCCCTCGAGAGGATAATTCCCCCTATTGGAAACTCTTCCGGAGGACAAATTCCCTGGAGAACAACTGCCGTGATGGACAACTCCCCAAAGGATATTTCCCCATGTAATGACTAACCGTATTGGTGACCGGAATACAGCAAGATTGTTATGACCACGCCTAGAGGAACGTATAATTTCCCTTTCTCTCTCTTTTCTAAGCAGACCTGAAGTAACGGATCCAAGATTAATGTCCTCCTCGAACATGATGAGTAGTAGAAGGCAAAGTTGAAGAAATGAAAGGATAATATTCGGAAAATGCTACAGATTTGTTATTGTCTGAGTTGTACTTCAATCGTCGCAAGTTAGGAAACAAAAGGATGGATTTTTTTTTTGAATAATTAGCACTATGCCACAATCATTGTGGTAAACCTCCCTTTAACCATCCCATCCCTGTTTGTCATCCCTGATGAGCTCCTCCTGGAGAACAGTAATTAGAAGCACTAGAATAATTCATTACATGTATATTACAAGGAAAAAGAAAAGGGCTGGCATAAAATAATATCTTGTCCTTAAAGCATTTAAAGTGAGGTGAGATGTCCTTTGGGGGTTATCCTTGAAGGATTTTCCTTGGGGGACCTGCTCTCTGGGGAGTTTCCTCCTCGGGGAGTTGTCCTCTGAGAACGATTTGTCCTCTTGATGGGAGTTTCTGAGTCCTCTGGAGGGAGCTGTCCTTTTGGGGAGGTATCTTCGGGGACTGGTCCTCCGCGGGAATAGCCTCCCGGGAGCCGTCCTGCAGGGGAGCTGTCACCATTATGTCCAAGGTAGTTGTCAGGAGGGAGTCCTTCCTGCTGTTATCATCTGGGAGACATGTCCGATACAGTGTCTGTAGCTTCTTCGTTGCATACATATTATGCTAAACCTGATATCACACATGTTTAAGTAGTTCTCAATTCATGTTAAAAGATAAAGAAACTAATTTGTAAGTGTACAGAACTCAGCTCAAGACGTGGACTATAAATTTCTATCAACATTTTAACGCACGAATCCCAGATGC
>CALNVZ010000641.1:14823470-14841667 GCA_940671915.1 Paracentrotus lividus | reverse complement strand
TTTTTTTCTTGGAATTTTTCGAAATGAGCATAAAAATTGCCGCATCTTGTAGCATCACCATGGAAACTAGCTTTGAATAGACCACGCCCATTTTTATGACAAAAATCATGAAAATTTAAAGTATGGGTCATTCACTTGGCCGTTTAAGAGAGTTTTTTGACATTTTTTGGGCTTGCCCTTTGTTGAAACTAATAAGATATAACTGAAAATTCCTCAATTACAATTCTATAAAATTGAAGTAAATTTAAAATCAATTTGTTGCCTAGCAACAATTTTTGCATAGCAACCATTTACCCGCGTGCACAAATGTCGAAATTTCCTATTCTAATGCAATTTTTCTGTTTTTAAAGTAATAAAATCAAAATAATTTAGTTGTAATGCTGAAACATAATGATATGGATCGTAGAGGGTGACACAAAAGAAAAATTCCATATAAAACAATGAATTGTAACGCAATTATTGTCAAACAACCCTTGTCCTCATTGAAAATATGTCAAATCTACGGTTAAATCTGCATAATATTTATTGTATTTAACTCTATTCTGTATAACAGGGTTAAAAGGGTGCAAGATGAAGGTATATATTCAAGAACAACCATGAAACCCTTTTACCTTAGAAATCTCTTCAAATATTACATTTCTAAGCATCCATGGTGAAACATTTGTTGCCTAGCAACCACTATTTACCTAGCAACCATGTTCTGTAAACTATTTTGAGCTTAAAACCAGATAGAACGGATGTATATTGTAATAACCAACCATAAAACATTTTACCTTAGAAATATTTTCAAACGATGACATATTTCTAATATCCTGGTGAATATTATGTTGCCTAGCAACCACATTTGACCTAGCAACCATGTTTGTAAATCTTATTTAGAGCATTAAACCAGTTTGTACTGATATATATTGAAAAAACCGACCATAAATCCCTTAAACTTAGAAACTAATATATGAACATTTCTATTGTATCCATGGTGAACATAATGTTGCCTAGCAACCATGTCTGTAACTTCACATTTAGAGCTTTAAACCAGTTTAACTTGCGTTTATTTTGTTGTGGGTTTTCTATAAACAGGACCCCAAACGATACAACCGTAACACTTTAATCTATTGTATCAAATTGATTGAAATTGTTCATCCTTGAAAAACAACATTTTACCTAGCAACTACCCCTCTTAGATCATGCTTAAAGCTTTTAAACAGTTTTAAAACTTTAATATTCTGTAAGTGTATTTTATTATTTAAAATAGTAGTTGTTACGCTATGTATACTATTATTTATTTTGATTGAGGAATGCAAAGTTTTTCACAGCAACAACCTCATTTCGCCCTAGCAACCGCAACCTCTATGCCATGTTTAAATCTTTAAGGCAGTATAAACTTGGTTATTCTTGTCGGCGTCTTTTATTATTAAAGGCAAGCCCTATCCTAAATTATATACTTTTGTCATGTTAAAACCTCATATAATAAATTCATCTAGCAACCACATATCTATAGGGGAGACCGGGTATGGAGTTACACTGGTCAGTTTGTTACAGTTCTCAGTGTGCTAAGAGGAACAAGAGGGATGTGCTAACTGGCATCTAATATACAGCCTACACATAGCTGTGATGAACTGCCCGTCTGAGATTCCTCCCGTTGTTTTATTAAAAAGTAAATCAACAAAAACCATTTTTACAGTTCAAAGTAAATTTTTGACAAAAAATGAAATTTGTAATAGCCTCTTACAACTGAAGGCACATGATGATAGTCTTGGTATTGTAAATATATGTACATGTATGTCACTAATATTACCCCCTAGCCATGCCCTGTAATTCTGCCTAATGACTGTGCTACAGTTGATTTCTGTGTGGTAAAATCACCCATGGGGTAGGTTGTTACAACAACCTCCCCATGTTGATGTTAACAACTTATCCAATACATCCCATTACATGTGTTAAAATTACATTTTGTCTCAATTTTCAGGTGTTAATATTTTTATTTTTATGAAAAAATGAGGCAAAAAAATGGGGGACCATCGGGATTCGAACCAGAGACCTCCTGGATACTAGTCAGGCGCTCTAACCTACTGAGCTATAGTAAGCCCGAGGTGGGGTTGTCCCTAATACCCGTTAACTCTTCAATGCTCGAGTGGTCAGAAGCTATAGAAACCTGGCATAAACCGAAGGAAAGAAATCAACTTGGAGTAAATGCGAGGGATCACGGTAAGTGATGCAGCTTTTTTATTATAAATTTGAATAATTTGGGAAACTGACCAGAAATATATAATATGAAAAAATGAGCAAAGAAAATGGTGGGTATATAATACTATATATTATATATAAAAAAGCTGCATCACTTCACCGTGATCCCTCGCATTTACTCCAAGTTTGATTTTCTATCCTTCGGGTTTATGCCAGGTTTCTATAGCTTCTGACCACTCGGGCATTGAAGAGTTAACGGTATTAGGGACAACCCCTACCGGGGCTTACTATAGCTCAGTAGGTTAGAGCGCCTGACTAGTATTCCAGGAGGTCTCTGGTTCGAATCCCGATGGTACCCCATTTTCTTTTGCTTCATTTTTCATATTTATATATTCTGGTCAGTTTCCCAAATTATTTCAAAATTTATAAAAAAGCTGCGCATCACTCTCACACGCCGTGATCCTCCTGCATTTACTCCAAGTTGATTCCTTCCTTCGGTTTATGCCAGGTTTCTATAGTTTCTGACCACTCGAGCATTGAAGAGTTAACGGGTATTAGGGACGACACCCCTACCGGGGCTTACTATAGCTCAGTAGAGTTAGAGCGCCTGACTTAGTATCCAGGAGGTCTCTGGTTCGAATCCCGCATTGGTACCCCATTTTGCATGCTCATTTTCATATTATATATTTGCGTCAGTTTCCCAAATTATTCAAATATTTTTTATTTTTCTTATTATTACTTTTGTATATTCTAGAGCTCTACTTGATTCTACTGTTATCGATGTCAAGAAACTGGAAAAGTTGAAATTAAAGTATGTGTATACATGGTATAAGAGATTTTACGCATTGTCAACTTACCCCGTATGTTTACATATTGTAACAAATGACCCCGTATGGTGTAACAACCTACCCCGTATATGGGGTAGGTTGTTACAAAAAATGTCTTCACTAATTAAGCTGTAGTTAATTAGCGTTTACATGTTTTCAAGTTTTTATATGCTCAGGTTAGCCACATAATAGGCTAACTACAGACCCAATATGGAGTGCGTGAGTTCTTTCATTAGAATTATCTGGCCCAAAATGTGAATTTTTGTAACGTCCATACCGGTCTCTCCCTATCATGCTTGAAATCTTTTAAGCATTTATTGGTGTTATTAGTGGGCGTCTGTCATTATTTACAGTATGTCCCTATACTTTACACTTTAACTATTTCTGCGGTGTTATAATTCATTTCATAATTTGAGTGGAATCCTAACATTTTGGTGATGAAGAATTAACATTAAGATAAATACTCCACTGAAAATTTTTAGCTTTTTAGCAGTTCAAGCCGTTTAAACTGCGATTCTGTTGGCAAATTTGAATATTCTTCTAACAGTATATCCCAAATACTCCTATAGTAATATTTCTACCTCGTATCATATTAATTCAATTGGAATTTTGTTGTTGAAGATTAGAAGGAATTTCCATATCAACAAATATATTTTTACCAGCAGCAACATATATTTTATAACAATCACGCAAATTTTGCTGATAATATGGTGTGAAGTGGAGGCATCTGACCGATGGTTCTAGAATATCTCCCCACAGGACAACTTCCCTTAAAGCGCGCGATCACATACCCAGTTCTTGGGGCCGGATGACGCTACTAGCATCAGTCGATTTCACAATTTTTGTAAGAGCTGACACGCAATTAATTTTTCCATAGGATAGCTCCGGACCCTTACACAATTTTTTGCTTAAAATCGGCCTTGAACATAGACTAATATATCCTAGTTTTCGGTTCATTTAAATTAGGAATTTTGATTTCGGTATCAGCAATAACAGCCGAGTGGTATGATGCACAGATTCTCATTCAGAGGACTCGAGCTCGATCCCCTAGAATTTTTTTCCATTTTTGTTTAAATTAATTTTTATTGCTTAATCTAAATAAATAAATTAGACTATCCATAAATATAGTTGAAAGACGAAATTTGATCAAAAGCACATTTTCATTTGAACACCTATTTAATATCGTATTAGGTGAAAAATGAGAAACGTTATTAGATGCTTATAGGCCTATGTAAGCAAACCTGTTCGACAAAACATATGAATATCCCAAAGTGGTCTTTCCTACGACAGACCCCCCCCCCCCCACCCTTAAAAAAGCAAACAAACAAACAAACAAACAAAAATAATAATAAATATAATAAATTAATGAACAAATAAATTGCAGGACATACCGTAGTTTAGCTGGTATAATGTTCAGGAGCCTTTAAGGGCCTTGGCGGGGGCAGCAGGAGAGTCGCCGCAACCGTATCGAAGAGGCCGATATTTATTTTGAGAACTGACTGAAAAAGAGGAGGAGCCCGCCCGGTTACCGGCAGCGACCCGTCGGACTACCGTAGGACCCCCCTCGGGCCCTTTCGTGACTCCACAGGTTTTCTACGGCCTACCGGGTTCAGAAAAATGCCTTAAAATCGAGAGCATGCACTCGTCTTCCCGCGCTCCCCTACATTTATAGCATGTACTGCAAAATTCCATCGTGCACATAAAATCGTAAGGGAGGCGGCCGGGAACCGTAGGTAATGGTCAAAAATGTATTTTCCTACTCACCGTTCGGGCCGTGGAACCAAAATTTGGGGGTAAAAGGGAATAGAGACAATAGCTGGTCTCTGTCCAAAGTGCTCTTGGGGTTAATCTTGTGCGAAAAAAGCAGAAAAGTTATTGAAAACGATCCCGCGTAAAGGCGGGCCCAAGCACGAACTAATGATCGAGGCATAAGACAAATCCCACTTGGCAACTTTCCCTTAGGACAACTCCCATGGAGGACTATTTCCCAGGGAATGGTTCCCCAGAGGACAAGTCCCTAGAGAGACAGGTTCCCAAGTACACTCCCGGAAGACAACCACCCCCAAGGAAAACTTACCCGGTAGACAACTACCTTGAGGACAAATTCCCCGATGGACAACACCTCCAGAGAACAAATACCCCGACGGACAACTCCTCCAGAGGACAATACCTCTGATGGACAACTACGACGGAGAACAATTCCCCTGAGGGACAACTCCCTGGAGGACAAATCCTTGGAGAACAATTGCCCTGATGGACAACTCATCTAGAGGACAATTCACCTATGGACAACTCCTACCAGAGGCAATACCTTTGATGATCAACTACCACTGAGAACAACTCCTCTGGAGGACAATTCCCCTGATGGGCAACTCCCTGGAGGACAAATCCTCTGCGAGGTCATCTGCCCTGATGGACAACTCCTCGAGAGGATAATTCCCCCTTATGGAAACTCTTCCGGAGGACAAATTCCCTGGAGAACAACTGCCGTGATGGACAACTCCCCAAAAGGATATTTCCCCATGTAATGACTAACCGTATTGGTGACGCGCGAATACAGCAAGATTGTTATGACCACGCCTAGAGGAACGGTATAATTTCCCTTTCTCTCTCTTTTCTAAGCAGACCTGAGTAAACGGTATCCAAGATTAATGTCCTCCTCGAACATGATGAGTAGTAGAAGGCAAAGTTGAGAAATGAAAGGATAATATTCGGAAAATGCTACAGATTTGTTATGTTCTGAGTGTACTTCAATCGTCGCAAGTTAGGAACAAAAGGATGGATTTTTTTTTTGAATAATTAGCAACTATGCCACAAATCATTGTGGTAAACCTCCCTTTAACCATCCTATCCTGTTTGTCATCCTGATGAGCTCCTCCTGGAGAACAGTAATTAGAAGCACTAGAATAATTCATTACATGTATATTACAAGGAAAAGAAAAAGGGCTGGCATAAAATAAATATCTTGTCCTTAAAGCATTTAAGTGAGGTGAGATGTCCTTTGGGGGTTATCCTGAAGGTTTTCCTTGGGGGACCTGCTCTCTGGGGAGTTTCCTCCTGGGGAGTTGTCCTCTGAACGATTTGTCCTTTGAGGAGTTTGGTCCTCTGAGGGCAGCTGGGTCCTAATTTCCTTTGAAATAAGGTATCTTGTTGCTTTAATCCAGTCGGGTGCATTAAAGTCTCAAAATTTGGCCTCTTGCCGCTCACCTAATAGGGGATGAAATAAGATTTAAACAACAAAAACGTAACTATACGTAAGTGTCTGTGTGATTGTATCATTAGAAGTTAGTTTCTCCTAATAATGTTATGTATTATATTGCCACGATAAATGCGCTCAGAATATGACCTTTAAAAACCTCAGGCATATGACGTATTAATCTCATATAGCGCCCTCCCTCAGAGGTTATAGAAATACGCGTAAACGGAGTTTTCAGAGATGTGCCCATAGAAATCCATTGGGATTTCTATGGATGTGCCAGCCACTGCAGATCACAAACGTGTGAAAGGCAATGGCCTCAGCTTCTAAGATGGCGGCGCGATGACGTCAACGCATAAGGTCTGTTGATACGTAATGTAGAGTAATAATGATATTTTCCTTCAATAATCTCTATGACCTACACAGGTAACTCTTTTAGTCTGCACTCCGGGCTCAAATTCAGCACTTGGGACAGAGACGCAACTACCTCCCGATGCCCGAGCACATACCGCTCAGGATGGTGGTTTCACAGCTGCTTTCGCTGCAACCTAAACGGAGTCTACATTCCCGACGGTAGCATTAGATATGCACAAGCATACCATGGCATAGTGTGGCGTGCATTTTTAGGCGCATATCATTCTCTCAAAGGCACGGACATGAAATTACGTCCAACGCCGAACCCATAGGACCATCAGATGAAGGTGCGAACAGACATCGACGAATTTCATGGCGACTAATTGCGAAATATACGGAGTCAGTCAAGGTGGCACCGCACCGCTTTGCCAGGCAAGAATTTTTTTTAAGGGAAAAAAAAGTCGACATAGTGATACCTACGGAAACGGAGTTGGCTAGAGTCTCTCAGAATATTTTGCACACGAGTTGCACTGCACAATCGCAATGAATCGCAATCTTATTCGGCGATATTGTGATTACAGCGTAGGATTTAAAATTTTTAGTTTAGGTCAATAATCATGGTAAATAAGGTTTGATAAGGATGCGATCACGCATCATTGATTTAAAATGCGATTCATGGCGACATAGACCCAATTCGCCGTGTTCTGTCGAATTCCATGTTATCTGTCACTCAGATGAACCATGGGAAATCGCCAAAAAAAGAAAAAAAATATATAAAAAATCACGTTATTTTTTTTATTTAACTTTTTTTTTTATTCATGTAGTTAGTTCATTTATTTTATTTCATTTTCTTATTCTATTTATTTTATTTTTATTTTTTTTGTGGCGGTCTCGGCGATTAATGCGGCGGTCAAAACTCGTCGTAGGCTACGGGGCACGTGCCATCAACGTAGCCTGCGTTGCATGTACATCGCACGCACAGGTCCAGGTCAACTTCTGCGATTCCTGCGTTTCTGTAGTAAGGGTATTGTAAAAACTTCCTGCACGTCGTACATGCATTGTACCTCCGAGGTACCTCCACTGCACGAATTTTCTACGAAATCCATCGTAGGGAGTTGCACGTCGAAGGTACGGCGAGTTGTGACCGCCGCATTAGAATGGTCTTAGCTTGGATGCTCCGTCTACTCTTCGCATCGCATTTAAAGGGGAAGTCCGGACCCAAAATTAGTTGTTCTTATCAAAAGGAGAGAAATATATATATATATATAAGTATATATATATATATATATAATATATATAAAAAGGTTCGGTGTAAAAATGGCAGAGGTAAAAATGGCGGAGAGTTAAAAATGGCGGAGGTAAAAATGGCAGAGGTAAAATGGCAGAGGTAAAAATGGCGGAGGTAAAAAAGGCAGAGGCATGATGGACATGATTATTTGAAATGAGCTTATACGCAGGAAGAGAATAAATTAAAACCCAAACGTTAATATACGCGCATAAATCACATCAACCCATCATTATTGACAACTTTTGGGAACATAATTATACTTCCACCTGCAATAGTAGTCCTATATGCTATAATTCATAACAAGTTACGGTCAGTGCATGTGGGAAATGCTATTTCTAACTTGGTGTGCAATGGTCATGCACTGAAAAGATAACTTTGTCAATTGACAAATATAAATTTGTCATTAATGTGTGGTTTAATTTAACAAATTAATAAATTTGTCATGCCAAAGATTTGTCATTATAGTTTTTGTTCATGCACCATAACATGACGAATTTTAATTTGTCATGAAAAGTGGTCTAATTTGACAAACTTTTTCAAAGTTTGTCATTGCAACATTTTAATTCCTCATTCTCAATTTTTCAATTTGTTTTTTTCATTCATCAATTTGTACTTGCATTTTGACGTTAATTTGTCATATATATGCGGTAACTTTCGGGTAGGTGGGAGACGGGAGTGTGGTGTAGTGTGGTGTAGTGAGTGGGGGCCTGCACGAACTTCGCTCGAGGTAGCCGTGTACATGCAGGTATGCATACTCAATTTACTAATATTTCGGTGAAAAACACTTCACTATTATAGAATTTCATACAAAAGTTATCTCCACAGTAATATACTACAATCAAAGTTCATTAATTAGTCATTTAATTTATTTTTTTAGCATAAAAGTTTACCTTTTTCGATCTACTCAAGCCTTGACTCCAGCTAAATCACGCGCGACCGGCGAGTGATTCGAGAGAACGCTTGATTATGTGCGGGGTTTCCCAAACTGTCTTCAGGAGCTAAATTTGTCATGCATTTTGCGTCAACAAAGTGATTTGTTTTTTCAGCAAATAATTTTGTATTATAATTCGTTATGGCCGACTTAAAATCGTCATTTCTAACATTGACTGCGAAGAGGATTTGTCAATTACGGTTGCGAAGAGTAGTCACGCAAATAAATCAGCCATGCGCAAGTTTGTTTTGTCAACACCAGTTGAAACTTTGTAATAGTGCTCGATCAATTTGTTATGTAATACTACCATGAGTTTGTCATTTCAACAGTTATATCGCAAAACAAATTATTTTAACCCCGATTGACGAATTAATCTGGCCTTGTGACAAAGTTATCTTTTCAGTTGTGGATAAATGCAGATGTAATTCTTCTTTGCTTTTACATCATAATTATTATAAAGGATAAATTACCACAAATATAATTGTTATAACATACACAGTTAAAGGCAATAATGTAAAATTGATATAATAACAATCGTTCACTTCGGTATATACATCTCATACGCGGATAGACAAATGGAAGTCAGTCAGTTCTAAAGGATATAGGACCCCTCCAGGCAGTCCAGTCATTAATTGATTTTTGAAAATCCCTTCTCATTAGTTTTTAATGTTTTAACCCTTTCATATAGGGATTTTGCCATAATTATATGCATGTGCTTCCGCTAATGAATTGGATTGCGTAAGACATTCCATTTTACTTCTGTCATTTTTACCTCCGCCATTTTTACCTCTGGCATTATTTTTACCTCTGCCATTATTTTTACCTCTGCCATTTTTACCTCTGCCATTTTTACCTCTGCCATTTTTACCTCCGCCATTTTTACCCTCTGCCATTTTTACCTCTGCCATTTTTACCTCTGCCATTTTTACCTCTGCCATTTTTACCTTCCGCCATTCTTTACCCCGCCATTTTTACCTCCGCCATTTTTACCTTTCTGCCATTTTTGCCTCTGCCATTTTTACTCCGCGCATTTTTTTACCTGGCACCATATATAAAAATAGGAAACATGTTTTAAAATGTTTGAAGAAAATCGACTACTAATGAGAAAGTTATTGATTTCTTTACGATGCAAAAAAAAAAAAAAAAAAAATCTGATCACTATACCAAATCGGCAACAGCTGTGATGTCATAGTTGCACTACTTACCATGCATTTCTATATTGTTTTATGATAAATATTCACTTTACTTGTTAAGAAACTATTTCCTTGCAACTTTGCCCAAGTTATATTGATGGTAATATGCTATTGCATGCATCTATACCAATATTGGTAAAATTCAGCACCGCATCTTTAAATACAAAAACACAGATTTTAAGTAGGTTTCAGTATAAAAAAAAAAGATATTCATGAACTCTGAAATTCACAAAAAGTTTCACTTTATGCACAATGTATAGTGCTTTAGCATAACGCATAGACAATAACATATTTCCATCAATTCAATCAGGGAAAGTTATGATGAAAACTTTATCTGACAAATAAAGTGAAAATTAGGGATAAAACAATATAGAACGCGCGCAGCCGACAAATTAGAAAAATAGGGGAGAAGCAGAAACTTTTATTTCAAGAACCTCCAATTCCAAGGCAACACGATTTTGTTGTACCGCCCCCTCACCGGATTGAAAGTGTAAATTATGTATACCTGTACTAAGGTAAACACTTTCCATTAACAATAATAATAATAACAATGATGATGATGATCGATGGTGATGATACTGGATGATGATGATGAGATATAATAATAAATGATAATATTAATAATAATAATGTAATTTATAGTGCGCCAAATCCACTCAAGAGTGCTCAATGAATCGTAGGAAATGAGAAACCGATGCACCTTCGTTTACAGTCTTCTACCATTGTCTGAACTCAGTGTCCAAACGTGCTGTAACCAACGGTAACGCAACCTCTACCTCAAGTCTGTAATATACAATTATTATATGCATGTAACACTGCTTAAAAATGGTAAGTTGGTGTTAAAAATATAATGTTTATAGTAAATAGTGGTAGTATTTAAGAGTTGTGATTGGTGAAATGATGTCACGTGTCATTCACGTTTTTGTTATAGAGTGAACGGTTTTTGTTATATTGAACGGTTTTTTTTTGTATATTGAACGGTTTTTAGGCCAAGTAAAAAAAAATATATGTTTCTCGTCCGCGCGCCTGCCTCGTTTTTTTTTTTTTTTTTTTTTTTTTCCAAAAATTTGTTTTTTGTTTTTTTTCGCCAAAAAAAAATGAGATTTTTTTGTTGAAAACTTCCGTTTTTAACACTGAAAAATCCCGAAATTCACAGGGCCAGCTTGCACTGCGCATGCTTATATATTTTCATTCAATAAATTTGCTTGTGATCGTGGCTGGATGACGTCACGTATTATATGATGAATATGGTGCTTTAGTTTAAAACTTCATTTGAATATTAACAGCATTTAACTTTTGTAAGAGTGTGCTAACATGGCAGTGAAACATATACTTAATATTCTAAAATTCTAGAAACAATATTTTGTTTCATTTGTGATACTGGAGTAGTAGACTACTGGATATTGCTTGAATTTAAACATCATTTGCTATACACTGACATGATACCGGGGGGGGGGCATTTCATTAAAGGACTTGTCAGACATTTTATCCGACAAATTTGCTCTCAGCCAATCAGATGCAAGCATTTCAGTAGCTTATAACAGTTTGTCAGATAAAACGTCCGACAAGTCCTTTCATGAAACGCCCTCCGGTACTGCACATTTACATATTTATGTTGTGTGCGCTGCATAAGCTTAAAAGCAACCGATACTATCCCTTCATCACTAAATTTTACAAAATATCATTGTCTGCAACTCTGCATTGAATTTTATAGGTGCCAACACTTGATGCTAACATTATTAAAACATTGTAAATGTGTTAATTTCTTGTGTGAATTACAATGTCTCCATTATTTTAATGTTTTGCGTGATTGGAAAAACACACAGGATTAACAAAAATTTCAGATGTCAGCCATTTTGAAAAATAAAAAATAATATAAGCTCCCCTGCTTTTTCATTTTTTGGTTAAAAACCCGGACGAGAAATCGCTTTTAATTTTTTTGATTACTTGGCCTTACACTTGTGGTCAAAATGAATGGTGAAATCATGACTGCCTTGTTGCGATATTACAACACTCATGCGCGATAATAACAGTAAAATGGTGCGCACAACAATAGATACGGGAGCAACAATATACGTCACAATAGCTTAATTAGCACCAAAAGAGTTTGGCAAACATTCGCAAAGATAAAACCAGATTAGGCAAGGTCAAAGATTTAGGGTCTATTTACTATAATAAATAGTGCATGCTCTATTAATGCAAACATTACTGACTATGTGAACTCCAAATACTAAATTATCCCTCGTGCACATCTGTTTCAACTCGCCTACGGCCTCGGTGAAATAAATGTGCCTCGGATAATTTAGTATTTGTCGTGCACATTAATCTAGTGTTTTGCATTGTAGAGCATGCACTATTTATATAATATGCGACTTATAATTTTGTAAATCCCTGTTACAAATAATCCCTGATTCTGTAAAAACGCAGATTCTAGGACTACGCTGGATAATTACCCCTCCCCTGACAACTACACCGCTAAACTACCCTTAACTCTACATCTACCCTTATCCTATTTTCTGGAGGTAGGTGTCTGTGGGTAGTTGTCCTAATACGGTAATAACGCTGTAATTCAATAATTCATTGTTGATAATAGGCCATAATAACCAAATCTCATTGTTCATTATCTAATTGACATACATAATATTTCTAGTTAATCTAGTTAATCTATCTACAAAATTATTACCATGCATAATATAATTTAGATTTTAGATTATTTTTCCTGTATAATTATTTATAGAATATTGGATGGCCTTGAGGTTGATACAAGGAATTGGACGAGCCTCTGCACAAATATTGGACGAGTCGAAGACGAGTCCAATATTTTGAAAAGCGAGTTCATATATCCTTGTATTGACCGGCGAAAATAGGACATCTAATATTATCATTATTATCTATACAGAGGATTTACGAATATGCCCCCCCCCCCATTTTTTTATGACAATTTTTTTTTTTCTCTGGGTTACGATTCTACATTTACAATTCAGAAAATTATTTAAAAAAAATAAAAAACAAATGGCCCCCCCCCCCAAAAAAATCCGCCTCCAAAAAATGCCCCAAATTTGTTTTTTTTTGTGATTCTGGAAAGAAAAATAAAAATAAAAAATTGGGCCCCACAAAAAAAAAACTGCCCCCAAAAAAATCTGCCCCCCAAAAAACAGACTGGCCCCAATTTTTTAAAAATTTTATAATTTTGTTTTGTTGTGATTCTGGAGAAAAAAACAAATTAGGCCCCACAAAAAAAAAAAAAAAATCTGCCCCCCCCCACAAAAAAAAAAAAAAACTACCCCCAAATCTATTATAATTTTTTTATTTTTGTCATTTTTTTTGTGATCCTGGAGAAAAAATTCTGATTTTTTTTTTTTTTTTGTATCCTGGAGAAAAAATTCTGAAAAAAAAAAGGCCCAAAAAAAATCCGCCCCCACCAAAAAAAAAAAATGCCCTCAATTTTGTTTGATTCTGGAAAAAAAAGAATTGCCCCCAATAGATTTTTTTTTTAAAATGTCCCCCCCCCCCAACAAAAAAAGGCTCCCGACCCCCTGAAGAAAATTTTTTGTTCCTCCTCAAAAAACAAAACACAAATATTAATCCTCTGGTTATCTTACTTTCCAACTTTGGGGATTCCCCATCTTGCTGCCCAATATTATCGATATTGGGCAGCGAGGCCACAATATTGGGCGAGTTCAAAGAACTTTGTACAGTAGGTCAAGTTTATGAAGTGTATCAACAAAATAACACTTGTATTTGGCCTCTAAAACCCTCTGTATGGATAATAATGTACAATATGTTGCATTTTAACTCTTTAAAAGCATCGCAATTCGGTTTTGCCGCAATGACGTTTTTTCTAACCCAAAACCAACCTTGTAATCTCTCTCTCTCTCTCTCTCTCTCTTTCTCTCTCTGACTATACAAAGATCAAATATTATCTTGATTTCCTAAAAAAAAAATTGTAAACCATTTTCACCATTTAACACAAATTACTGGACAACATCAGGCAATAATTGTAGGCATGGATATAGTGTAATAATTCTTTGTTGTTTTCTGAAAAATGTTTATAATAGACATGGCATCAAAATATATACATCCTATTAAACACAGTATGATACATAGTAGTAACAAATTACATGATTAGAAAATTATATTTTGGTACATTGCGTATAAAACAAATTAAAATACAGATTTAGACACAAAAATACCACATTAAATGTACAAAGCAACGAGGAACATGATCAAAGTTATAAGTTATAAAGGGTACCTATGTCATAAATAAACTAATTATACTTACTAATATGATGTGTTTTGTTGTAATGTTTATTATCAAAAGTAAAGAAGTTAATGTAAGTTGTGGAAGAAAGGGGATTGCAAGATGGAATAAGAAAAAGAAGAGAGACAGATAAAGAGGAAGAGTGACAGATAGAGAGGGGGAGGTAGAGAGAGAGGGGAGAGAGAGGAGAACGTAATAACATTTAGGGAACATACCGTATTGAACATACGGAAAGGTACCACACATAATTTTAAAAAGACAGAGTTTTGCTAAAGGGTTGTTTGATCAATCAATAAGAACAGAGGCCGCGGAGCTAGAAGTTGGGGGGGGGGGGGTGAAAAACATGAATTATTGCCATCGGTTTATGCATTTTTTCCAATATCATTCAGTCCCCCCTCCCCCTGCCAATTAAAAATATGCTCCGCAGCCCCTGAAGAGGACACGGTCTTATCTAAATTATAAAACATTCATTTTACTATAAGGCATACTACATACAAGTTACCTACTAGCTGTTTGTTAATGTTAATATTCTCCATGCTCGATGTACTCCAAGACCAAAAATTAAGCGATGTAACCTGAATAACCTTAGACATGTAGATATGCATTGTTTAAAAATACAAAAGTAGACATCGAGTCACTTATGCTCTACAAGAAAGGCCATGGATTTGTATTGCTACTCAATTCTAAACACATGTTGTGGTTATATACATGTACTTTCTGTTCAGTCAACTACTGTCACAAATATATTTTTTTCGTAAAAAAGAGCCTGAGCTTTCGATCTTAGCAGAATCTTTGTCAGAGACGAAAATGACAAACATGAACAGTAAACTAACACTAATATAGACAAGAACAGCAAGGCTAGGGAAGACCTAGCAAAATAGAACAAAGGAAACAAAGGAGGTGATGAAAACTAGAACAAAAAAAAAAAAAAAAAAAAAAAAAAAACTATAACAAGTTAAACAAAACAAAAAGATAAGAAGGATCTCGCAAAGTTTATTTTGGTAGAATAATATGAACCCCAAATCTCTACCTAATTCTAAAGTGGCTTGCAGTCGAAGCTCTATTCTATCTGTGACAATATGTTTTACATATTGGCCCGTATTCACGAAGGTGGCTTAAGTTAAGCCCAGATTAAATCTGTGGTTTAACTATGGCTGGCAAATTGGGAGACAAATGCGTCTACGTTGCTATATTCCTTACACGTTTACTGGATTCAGGAACCATGCTTTAGAGGTTGTTAAGAAAACTTTGTACTCATCATTCCCATGCAGTTTTTTAATAGTTTAAGTACCAACATTTCTGATATTAATCAAGCATTTACTTTTCAAGATTGTATCCCATTTTGCTAGTCATAGTTAAACCACATATTTAAGCTAGGCTTAACTTTAGGCCACCTTTGTGAATACGGGCCAATGACTCAAAACCACCAAGAAGTTGCAAAACAACAGTAGAGAAAATAATTGGTTAGTAGATTTCAAGCATAGAGAACATAATGGGAAAGTAGATTTCAAGACTAGATATGAAAATAAAATGTAAACTGTATCATTGGAAATCTTTGAATCTCTACTTTCAAAATATTGGCATGGAAAACCCAAGAAATTTATTATAGAAACTTGTTGGTGGCTTTAAGAACTGTCACAAATGAAGCATGAAAAAAAAAGATGTCCTCATTTCAACTACCTCATTTTTTTACTACTAACATAAAGAAATTTCTATTCTAGGAATGGTTCTCTAATATTTTGAAAATTACTTTAAAATATAAACAAGCTTTGGTATCTATCTTAAACATAACATATCAAAATAACAGCATAAATGGAACATGACTATTTTGTACCCTTTGTATTTCGTCCTCATTCAGTCATCTAAGATAGTACTAATTTTGTCATCAATATTTCATTATTTGTCTCTCAAGAAGCAATGTAATCAATATAGTTGAAAAGAACGAAAAACGAAGATGTGCATGATGAAATCAAAATTAATTTTTGTTTTGTAAAAATGCTTTACAAACTCCTTATCCAAATGTCTTTTGAAACATGAAGCGCGCCTCAAAAACAAAGTCATACTTTCAAAAAACTAGTAATCAAAATAGACATATTGTTAGAATATAATTCTATAAAACAAAAATTAAGGCACGTCCTTTATATCACACAAGACTAATTCAGTGCAAATACGCATATTGATAACTCTTCTGATTCAAAAGAAGTTGTCACTTACACATTCTCTGTTCAACCAATCATTCAAATCATTCATACATTTATTGTTTTTATCACATCATTTTTCATACTTAGATAATCAGTCAATATTAAAAAAAAAGTATGATTTTCAAACTGATCAAAATCATTAAGTTTTAGACATTTTGTCAAGGCATCGTGAGAAAGAAGTCTGCCCTAATTTTCTCTACATGTATGTGCTCCAAGGAAGATCCATATACAAGAGCCATCTCATCAAATTGATTAGTTTTTCTTTCTCCATTACCTTCTTTGTTGTAAGATTTTTTTTCCTTTTTCATATATTTCAACAACTTTCATTTCTGATACCCTCTTATTGACAGGTTAATCTACCCATTTCTATTTTGCCATTCATCTTAGAGTTCCCATTTAGTAATATCGTCTTCCAGTATATTGTCCACCTCCAGTTTCTTTTCAGGTTCTCTCACAGAGTTTCATTGTGAATCCAAGATCAGTTTATTGCTTTCGTTTAATGAAAAGACAATAGCTCCTTTTACCTGATCTGGTAAAATATTTCATGCCTCACAGCTGAAGGGTGGTAATGCTGCTTTGTAACGACTTCAAAAGAACGCATTTTACTTCTTTCTTTCTTTTCATTGATTCAGTTATTGCTTAGATTTTCTTCTAATGAAGCACAGAATAATTTGAGCAATGTTTAAGTGTCATATAAAAATGCATTTGAAACACAGTGTCTTTGGATTACAATAATTTTTTTGCACATATTCAAATATGGTAAACTGTGCATCATAATATAATGTATAAGCAAGTGTCTTGGGCGTCATACAATGTAGTTGACTGTGTAAAATTCTGTAATAAATCGAACTACAGTCCACAGCCATTATTCAGTGGCAATTCTTCCTGTGCCAATTCAGATTTCAAACATACACGCATATGGGCTTAGTATATCATGATTTGGTTATAGACCAAGCCAGACAACCTCATCAGAATATGAGTGGACTGTACAGAAAAAAGAAGGAGAGTTGTAACACATCTTCAAACACCACACATCATCATTATCCCCTCAATAAAAAAAGTTAATAAACCACTACTAATTTCAAGACAGTACAGAATTATGTTATAACTTAGGTTGCAGGGCTTCCGCTTGATCTGAAAACTGTGTTCCGTAGGCCGGGTTTTTGTGGACCGTGCTGGCAGGTTTGTACAGTGGATTTTCATTCTGCAAAGATTAGTGGAATGAAAGTAGATAAAAATGTTTTCATGCTGGAAATTAAACATAAATGTATAACGCAAGATTAATTACATATAAAATCCAATGTGTATAATGTGAATAGTGACCATTAAAATATTTTCATTTTACCAATGTCAGTATTTTAAAGATTAATTCTATCATTAATGGTATTCAAATGGACAGAACAGATACACTCCAACCTCGTTTAACTGGCTATGTTGGGACCAGCATTCATCCATTAAACTGATATGGCCAGTTGTGAGAGTAATGCACAGCTACGTACTGGGACATCACATGGCATTTCTTTCCAAAATTATAGTGGGAAGATTTAATAGCCACGAGGGAAAGTATTTATAGGATGGATGATCGTAAATGATCATAATGTCTTTCTAAGTGTAAGGAGATGAAAATAGTATGAAAACAGGAGAAACGAGGGACATTTATGTGAACCTAAAAGGGGGGGGGGGAAGGAAATCTGGCCAAAGTCCATGGCCGGTTGATACGGGTTGGCCAGTTAAATGATGGCTGCATTAGCTAGGTCAAACT
>CALNVZ010000641.1:14805776-14820720 GCA_940671915.1 Paracentrotus lividus | reverse complement strand
ATTATATTTCTAATGGATATTTCTAATGGATATATATATATATATATATATATATATATATATATTAAGCGCTGTCATTTAAACATGGGCTGCATGCATTAGGTAGGCCCTACAGTATTATATACTAAATGGGTTTAATTCATTTTGGTATTTATTCTGCTTGTTCTTATACATACTTGGTCTAATTCTCTTTTGGTCTTATGCACACTTACATGGTCTTATTACTACTTTGTCTAACAACCAAATTGTTTAATTACATTTTCATCTAACTCCCACATGAATATTTGGTCTATATTACAAGGTTCTTAAAGGTAATTAACTTATCAGAAAATGTGGACATTAGACAAATTAGGCATAAGACAAATTAAACGAAATGGTAAATAGGCCTAAGCATGATATTTGTGGCAATAAAACCAAAAGTTAATTAGAAGAACTTTGTTGTACAAAAAATGGAATTAGACCACGGTAGCGTTTCACCAAGGCGTTCTTAAAGGTTAAGACAACAACTTTAGGAATGACTGGAATATGTGATACGTCTTGTCGAAATGAGAGAGAAGTCGCAGATCAAAGATCCGAGTAAATCGACAAACTAATAAAAAACTCAAAATTTGAGGAATTTTTTTTTTTTTATTTTCTGGTTCTACCATGCTTCATCTTTGCTCTGTAAAAAAAATAGAGTGAAAATGATAACGGAAAGTGGTAAAAAAGCAGTTTTTCGGCGAGTGTTTTTTTCGGTCATAATTTTTTTTTCCGGACATACAAGCGCACGTCCACGCTCATTTCCCCTCTCCGTTAGCTCCGCCCTTAGCAACGCATGGCTTTGTTTGTTGACGTTCACGGTCATGTGTTGTGTGATTTCTATTGGCTTTTTGTTTCGTTTTTGTAGCGAATAGCGAACTAAACTCTCTTTAGCTGCACTCAGCTGTGAATAAAGCTGTTTCATCCGGGATAGCGGAGCACGCAAACGAATGTCAAATCTAACAATCGGGTGGGGGGGGGGTTATCTGGGAAAAAGCTACTTATTGCTTGACTTAGCTATCTGGATCCAAATGAATGTTAATTTCAGCATTTTATTTTAGGGGCCGCATATCTGTTGTCCTGATGGGAAATTAAAAGCTCCCTATAAACAAATTTGGTTCATCAGGAAACATAGAGCACACAAAAGAGGTGACGTGATCATAATACTTCTGATACAAGTATTTAGGTTAAAGCTTAAGACGCGTAAGAGATGCTAATTTAAAATTTAAAAAAAAATATGGTTTTAAAATTGGTTGATATTGCATATGTGGAACCAATGAGCTAAGGGGGGGGGGTGGCAAATCAATCTTGTTTATAACTGCGGCTGGTATCTCACTTTTTTGGAACTACTTTGAAACAACTTTAAGACGGCTTAGAAACAAGTTTGAGACGAGTTGTTGAGACGTCGCGGAGACGTCTCCGAGACGTTTCATGATCGCGGATACTACTTTGAGACATTTCTCTGAAACTGCTTTGAAACAGATTTGAAAACATCTCGGAGACTTCTCCTCGACAGAATAAAGACGGAATAAACGTTATCCGTCGCGAAAAATCGATTCCTTTGCGAAGACGTCTCCGCTATTTTTGTAAACAAATTTTGAAAATTGTCGTGGAGATAATCTCGGAGACTTTTCCTCGACGGAATAAGACGGAATAAACTTTTTATCCGTCTCGAAGAAACGATTCCGTTGCGAAGACGTCTCCGCTATATCACCCTTCACTTCGACAAAAGTTCCGTAAGAATTTACACAAAATTGAATTTTTTAAACTTTAATGTTGTGTAGTTTTTAAGATTTGTTTTATTTTTTTTCAATTTTTCATATTTATATACCCTTTTTAATTTATTTTGTCTTTCAGCCTTTGGCTTACTATTTTGAATATTATTATCAATAAAGACAAATCCTCACACCCAAATCAATTGACTTTATCAATTTAAGTTTAATTTGCAAACTCGATCGGAACAAACTACCGATACAAATAGCGATGCCATAATAAAGAAGATAATGGGCAAGAGAGAGAACAAAGAGACAGAGGGACAGAGAAGAGGAGAGAGGGGAGATAGTAAGGAGTATAAATACCCCCCCCCTATTTTAAGTAAAGCGTCGACGGAGACACGGGACCCGCTTGAGTAACACATAATGTGGTGAGTGCCCCCCCCCCGGCTTTTAACGTAAGCCCCATTTTTGACCAAAAAATAGGCAATCCAAATCCTCACACCCAAATCAATTGGCGTTATCAATTTAAGTTTAATTTTGCAAACTCGATCGGAACAAATTACCGATCCAAATAGCAATGGGCAAGAGAGAAACAGATAATAGAGAGAGAGAGAGAGAGAGAGAGAGAGAGAGAAAGATAGAGGGGAGATACTTTTTTCTACTCTTTTACTTCGATTTCATTTGAAACTCTATTAATTGGAATTTACACGGGAGTGATGTATTGAGTATGAATGTCGAAAGAGGAATAGTAAGAAATGTGAATATGAAAGTAAAAGATTATAATGATAACAAGGAAAGTGAGCTTTTTAAAAGACGGTGAAAGGGCCATGTTTGGAGGTCAATATACAGAGATACTGTAAAGGTGCAAAAATGATCTGAGACAAAAGAATCTATTAATAAAGGATTAAAAGTTTAAATTACATTGAGGGGTCAAACTCGAGAAAAAGCTTTCAAAAGATAAAGTTTTCCATGAGTCGGAGACGTCTCCGCAAAAAGAATAGAAGTTTTGTTTCCGCGAAGAATAAATAGTATTAGAGACGTCTCCTGAATTACGGAGACGGATTTCTCTTCATAAATTGCCGCTGAAGCGTCTCGGAGACGTCTCTAATACATTTATCCGTCGCGGAGACGAAATTTGTATTCTGTCGCGGAGACGTCTCCGCGAGCTGAGATAGCACCATAGCTACTAGCAAATTTCTGCAGTTTATTTTACAAAGTAATGTTTAAAAAGTAGCGTTTTACTAAACACGACGAAACAAAATACGATTTACTCTAAATAATTCATTTCTAAAAATTATTAATATCTTCTTATTACTGGTAACAAGTTTGATCAATAAAAGACGAGATCGAGCAAATCATTTACGTTTTTATTTTCATTGTCTTAAGCTAACCTAGCCACTCATAAAACGTGATCAGAGAGAATTCTAAATACATTCGTGAGGCGCAAATAATTTATTAAAACATTTTTGGAGGCTTATCTCTATCATATACTTATTCAAAGAATATAAACAAAATGCATAAGCCCTGTACAAGAATAATTTAGTCTATAGACCATTATTATGTTTAAAAATTTCCAACAGAGTTCAGATCAAATGACTCGCTTATTATGAGTAAGAGTACGCGATTGACATTCAAAGAACGCACGCAAACATCGGAATAAAACCCCAAAAAAGGTTTTAAAATAGTTTGTTTCTAACTAATTTAGCGCCAGGATTGGTAAACACTTTTCTTAAAAGAGCGGACTTTTTCTTAAACAATTAGAAAGAGCGTGACGTTTTCATTTATTTGACGAAGATATAAAACAACTAACCAAATTCAGCTTATTTTTTTTGGAGAAGATTGAACATCGCCGTTATTTCCGCTTGCTGCGCTTGCCTCGATCATGCGTGACGGACGAGTTTTGTTCTCTGTATACCTGAATGCAGCCTCCTCATTGGTCAATCGTTTCACCTTTGTAACAAGTGGTTGCTAGGGCATTTCGGTGAGTACAGCGGTGACAGAGTGTTCTTATTTTTCTGGCGCGGGGTACAAAGGAAGTCAAACTTCGCAGACGTTTTTCTCTTGATTTTGATTTCCAAGAGCACAATTCTCCTCGCGTTCAGAGGCTAATATCTCTACTTCTATTTACTCTTTACAGTCGGGTTATATATCAAATTCAAGGCAATGAATCAGGGATCAATAATATCAAATAAAATGGATTTCAAACATTGCGACTAGTCTCTCCTTTCAACGTGACGCATCACATATGTTCTTGGGTGCTACATGTATACTAATAACATGCTTGCTAACTAAAGCACATGAACTGATCACGAGTTGTTCATGATGTCAATCGTAACTTTATGACTTGGTGAAATACAGCCCAAGTGGGATGAAACCTACAGGCCTACAAGCTGGTGTATTGTTTTGGGAGAAGGAAAAAATTACTTTGGATTCACATTTAGATAATATGACAGATTGAATCCTATAACTATAATAAAGGAAATTATAGTACTTGAAATCTTGTTTTAGTGTCTTTATTTCATAATACAAGTATACAACATGAAAAGTCAGGGATCCGACTTGTTTCAGCGTAGAGTAAGGGGTCACGTGGAAAACCAACGGGGATTCTCTTGTCGTCTTGTGTGCGTGATATACACAGACCGTTGCGCTCATTCATGCCGGAAGCTCTGGGCAAGCACCCATCCAAGCAGAGGTCTAAAACAACCATTACATTATATTCGTTTCAAACATTTCCATTGAAATTCATCAGAAATCATGAAAGAAATATCACAAGATCTCTCACACATACCTTTTAGAGCAATGTGGACAACATGCGACTACATTTGATCGGTTTTGTGCCGATTCCTTTTTTGTAACCAAAACTATACACCAGGTTTAAACCCAATGGCAACATTACTAACCAACTGTATAACTTACCCCATTTGGAGAAATACAGGCCTCTTGTGATCTCAGACAGTTGCAGGAGTCACCTTCATACTCAGAGGTGCACAGGCATTTGCTTTGCTGAGTCTCAGGGTCACAGATACAGGTGCCACGAGATGGTCCTGGAGGAAAAAGAAATGAAAGAATAAATAAATAGGCCTCAGCATCAACACTGCCCTCTTTGGGAATTGTTATAAAGGCATGGTAATATCTTGGTTTGCCTTGTGGTAATAGCTTGAAATAAACTCTGAATTATTGTTAATGGTTTTCCCTTCTCTGTCATTAATATAATGGTGGCAGCGGTGGGATCTGAACCCACACCATATTAATATTTTCTAATGTAAAAGAAAAAACAGAAAAAAAGATAAAAAGAGATTTAAAAAACCCATTAAAATGAGACCATTTACCTTCTAAAAGTAGAAACTTGTAGATCTAGAACCTCCAGTTGCTTTTTCTTACTTCCTCCGTTTTGTTGTTGGGTTAACGAGATTTGGCATAATTATGCTTGCATATCTTGATGCTCACTCTCTCACTCACTCAGTCCCTCGGCTCTCTCAGAGTCGTTGGGGAGGGAGATTTGAGAGCTAAAAAAGAACACTTGTTTCTCCATGACTTCCTATCAGTTGCAGTTGACAGTAGCTTTGACATTGTATATCTGTCCATGTCTTATCGTATTTAACAATTTAACTAACTACAATATAGTCAGGATACTTATATTAATATTTTTGACAAAAATCAGTAAACTTTACCTCCGCATAGCTGGCCTTCAAAGAGGGGACAGTTGAAATTGTCACACTGGCAGTACTTCCCTGACACAACATTAGTCGGGTCCTGACAAAAAGACAATATAAATTTAAAGTTAACCCTTGTAGTTCTTAATAGTGTTAACACAAATTTCTTAATATTATATAGATTCAAGATAAATTACCTAAATATATGTCTTCAAAATAGAGAAAAAACACATTTTTCAGATTTTCACGGAAGAAAAGGATGTAGGCAATGTTGGTATTTCAAATAGTTACAATGAACATATTTTCCTTGCTATTGTTTTTTTTATAGAAAAATGGTATTTGATTTTTTCCCCCTCCATTATCTTTGGGTGACCATGTAGAAGGGGTAGGCACTGACCAAATTCAGACAACAATACATGTAGGTCTACTGCCTTCCCCTGTGACAAAATTTACATTTTCTGTAAAACAGGAAAATGTGCCATTTTACACCAGTATCAAAGCAATATCATTATCATTACATAACATGTCTCTTCACAGAATAAGTGTGGATGAAATTTGGTCAGGAAAAGGTGCACACAACATGTAAGTGCAAAATTAAAATACCAATAACTCAAATTTTGATGTTATTGTCATTTGCTTCCTTTTGGAAGAGTAGGGCAGATAAGGACAGATTCCAAAGTGGAAGAATAAGAGAACATACATATAGACGAATTCAGGCAGCATTCCATGGAAGTGAGCCCTCTACGTGCCCGCGATATAGCTGGGGGCTTCCAATGTACTACGCATGCGCCATGTGCGCATTTGTACATTTTCCTTTGTTACGCATACATACGCACACTAGTGGCATGTGTAGTACATTGGAAGCCCCCCCCCCCCCCCCCCCAGCAATGACTGCCACCATGACAAAACATCACCCAAACCGAATTCTTCTATATCTGCTAGAACATATATTTCACAGGTTTCAAACCAACTCATATTTATTTCCCAGAACTCAAAAATATACTTAATGAGTGTAGGAAGTACTTCATAGTTAACTTACTTTCTGTTTGTTACAAACACACTCTCCACAGATGCATTCACCTCGCCCAGAGCACACAGATGACGAACTGGGTCTGAAAAGCAAGAATATCAAAAATCATTAAAGATACCGGATGGAGTAAATACAACTTTACATCAATTGAAAGCTAAGTAGGCATATAACATAAATACACCAAAATAAAATTCAATTTTAATAAAAGCATTCATAAAAAGATGATCGAACCTCTACCAGGCTAACCCTCCAAAATGCTTGAAAAGTTAGCCCTTATTTAATGAAGCGAGTGATGATGTCAAAGGATGTTAATGGAATGCTACTCCAGTCTAGCAGCCTGGCATGATTTGGTTTCGCCTTTAGAAAAAACATTTGTATTGCTATGACAGAACAAAAAGACCCCATGTGCGCTAAATTCTATTGTTATGAAATGAAAGGGCAAAATCAATCATGCCTGGTTGTCAGGTGGTTTTAGCATTCCGTTAAAATTCTTTGACGTCATCACCTGCACCATTAAAAAAGGGGTAATTTTTGGAGTATTTGGGAGGGATGGCCTGGTTGAGATTCGATGATCTTTTTAATGAAATACTTTCTAGATGGACAATAAAAACACTTAAATTTATAATTGACGTATTGTGTAGCATATTAGCTTTAAATTTGTTTTATATGTAATTTGGCTATTTTATTTTTTGGTCCGATCAGGGACTTTAACAGATTGACAGAATCGAGGCATTCTTGGATCTCATTCACAACACTCGTTTTTGTTTTGGGGGTTTGACTCAATAAATTTTGACTCAGAGCCCATATACAGGGTACTATCCATGTTGGGTTTTTCTCTGATAACCTGAAAGGCTTAACATTTCACCAGGGACCTTTAAACAGCCTACACTTATATGCTTTCAGAATTCCCTTACTTTCCAGAGCGAAAAACTGGAAAAGAGGAAGACCATTTTGCACAATATTATGAATTTTTGATGTGTTTTGGTATTGTCCGTTTCAATAGGATTTTATCAATAAATACAAATATTGTGGGAAAATTTTCAAGGGGACAGTTTGGAAGAGTACTTTTACACAACTTGTGTTAAGTTGATGAATTTCTCGAGTTTTATGTTTCTGAAAAAGGTATTTTCAAAATCCCTAACCCATGCGTGTATTTTTTAAAAATGTTTTATTTTATTTATTTTTTTATTTATTTATTGTTTTTTTTTTTGGGGGGGTGGCCCGTAGGACCCAGACTCCCCGAGTAAGTGTGCAAGGGGGTGTCGAAAGAGGAGAAAAACGGAAAAAGGGTGCCAAATTTGACTTTAAACTTATGGGCACCATTGACCTAATGCATGTAAGCGCCAATTCAGATAAAGGATGCCAAATCGACCTCAAATTTATGGGCATCATATTGATCTAAAACTAATTGGTCAAAAAGGAAAAAGGGAAAAAGGGGGAAAAAAAAAATATGGGAGAAAAAATATTAACACCTGATTGGCTAACTGAATCCTACCCCTAAAGCCGATATTGACCTTCTTGACAGCCGAATGCCAAACAATTTTCAAAACCTAACCCTCCCCCCTTCCCCCGCTTATCGCACCGCCAGTGCGACATGAAAAAATTTGAATGGAAAAAAAAAAATTGGGTGTACCACTAAGGGGGCTAAAATCCACCTAAAAGCCGCCTGTGACCCTTACACATCCTTGAGATACTTACGCTATACAGGCTATTCTATCGTCCCCTGCGTTTGCGCTATCCCCGCTACATTGACACATTTCACCGTAACGTCCCATATTACAGGCACATCTACCGCACTGGTCCGTACCATTATAGTTGCACTCGGGACTGTTCGGTATCTGTAATAAAAAAATATATATAATTGCTTTAATTGAATCAAAGTGTAGCCTCACTATGTTAACAAAAAAAATGGGGGTGGGGGTGGGGCAATCTACATGAAGGCAATTGTGCTTCCCTCATCAAATCATCATGTTCAAACAATGATACGTCGACTGGATTCTACAGGTGAGGACCAAGTGAATAAGTGTGTGGATTTGGGGTTGTATTTATGTAAAAAGTAAAGGACATTGACACATTTAAATTCAAGTAAATGTATTTTTGTGCTAAATAAGAAAAAAATATAGGTGAAAAAAAAAATCAGTATTGGGGTATTTTCATAAAATTGGGAGCAATTGAAATTACACTCATTATCATTTTATGAAATAAAAAAAATAAAGATGAAATAATGCAATTGCCTTACCCCTTTTTCCTCACACTCGCAGTCGCAAACAACTTCAACACGAACAAGCAGATCCTCACTGAAGCCAACTGGACTCACTGAGAAACTTCATAGAAGAGAAAGGAAATATTGAAATATTTAAAGATCATTACCACAATTTCTTGAAACTGTTGGAATAGTTTTAGTAAATCATTTCAAAGGTTTGAATGGACAGAATGTCTCTACCAGGAATAAAAAAAAATCTATTTTCTCAACCATTGTAGAGAGCATATGAATTGCAAGTTCATTGAAATTTCTGAAGTTTCCTTTTTTTCCTTTATCACATTTTTAAACATTTTTAATTTTTTCATTGTGTATATTATTACTATCGTGAATTTTTATCGATTCAGACATAATATAGGCCTACTGAGATGAACTGATCTTATGAAAATTACAAAAATAATGTCAGACATAAAATCCATAAAGGGGCAGTATCAAATGCCATCAACCATAACGACCGGTAATGTCGCAATACAATAGTTTTTACATTTCCAATATTTATAAAGGTAGCAGTTTAATATTCTGTATTCTAGTATACATGTTTAATATCGATATAAGAAAGTCATGGATAGGAGGGGCTTGTCACGATCGGTAATGTTGCATAATGCATAATGTGACAATCTGGTCATAAAAATGCACTATTTACGTCTGGGACCAACATGCGACGTCACCATCTGAAAGACGAGTTGGATTCGAACCTCGGTCCAATCCGCAGCAGTTTGTAGGCTGATTTTCTTTTTCCACAATGTAAGCAATTCAAATGATTTCAATTATTTCCTCTAAAAAGGCCCGCAAACTGATAAGAATGGGCCTGAGGTTCGAATCCCAGTCACAACTTTCAGATGATGACATCGAATGTTAGTCCCAGACGTAAATAATGCGTTCTTGGGACCACATTGTGACATTTTGTGTCATGCGACTTTACCGATCGTAACAAACCCCTCCTATTCATGACTTACTGATATCGATAACATAGTATACTAAAACACAGTATATTAAACTGCTTCCTTTAAAAATATTTGACATGTAAAACTATTGTTAAAATGTGACAAAACTAAACCTGATATTGTGATTTGCTTTTTACAAGTTGTTTTTTGCGTTTTTTTTTTTTTACTTTAGTCCTAACCTGTCAGGATTATATTTCAAGAAACAATGTGATTAAAAGTACAGTCCTGTACCTTGTGCTACCACCCTCTACGCAGCTCTCAGCCGTCACATCAATGTCAAACCAGACCTGATCTCCTATAGCTAGGCCTCCACACGACATTGTGTTAGGCTCGGAAGTGAAATCGTTGCAGTGGGCGGTGAACTCAAGGAGAATCTCTTCAGGAGCTTGAACAGTCAGAGTTACCTCAGATGTGATTCTCTGATAATGAAAGATTAAAGAGGGTAGCTTGTAGAAATATTCATGGAATATTAATTTTTGTGGATTTCGTGCAGAGATTGGCAGACGCGAATTAAAAAACGTGATTATATGAGCAGGCTCTCATAAGCATGTTTTGAATGGGCTCAATTGCATGCTCGCAAACAACCCTCTAGCATGTTTTAAGGCCGCCCAGTGCGAAAAAATTAATCAGGCAAATATAACAGCAAATACAGTATCGACTTAATCACAACAATCTTTTGACTTACATGTATGCTATTAAAAGATTTGCATTCCAAAAAGGACTGAATAAAATCCCCACAAAAAAAATATATTAAATTCATAAATGTGGCACTGATTTTATTTACCAAATTTAATTCAGGGTGGATTTGATCCCTCAAAATGTGACACAATCTGTCTACATTGCATGTTCTTTAGGCTACATGTTTACTGGATTCTGGAACTGTAAATGGTTAGGAAAACTTCTGAACTTATTATTACCACGCAGTTTTTAATAGTTTCAGAACCAAACATTCTGATAAATTGAATATCTACTTTTCAAGATTATGTCACATCTGGCTAACCATAGTTTAACCCTAGATTTAAGCTATGGTCTAACTTAGGACGCCTTTGTGAATATGGGCCAGTGCCCTTCTTGCTCTAATGAGATTAAAAAGTCATTAAAGTCTATCTTTTTTGGTGGTTTTTCATAAGAATGAATTGATCAAATTGCCTGAATTAATAGGCTTTCCTATCAAAATCATACATCGATTTAGACAAACATCCTGATAAAAGAAAAATCGGCCTCGTGGATCCTCAGCCTCTGGACCCTCGGCCTTGTGGGAAGACCCCCAGCAAAAGTCGGCAACCAAAACAATTTGAAATGATAAAGGACTACCTATTCTCACCTCGTATAGATTTTCGATCCAGTAGACAAGGTTATCAGAATTAGCGGCAAGAGTTCCAATTTGTGAGCCAGGGAAAAATGACAAAATATCCTGACAGAGAAAAAGATAAAATGGTTAATGATTCATCTGTATTTTAAGAAAAACATTCAAAAACGAAGAAAAAAAAAACATGTTTATTAATACCAGAATTCTTTACTATATTACAATGTATTTTCATTGATGATATTGTGTAAGGCCATCTTTTACCTGAGCTATAGGCCTACAGAAGCCTACAGTCAGCCCTGCACAAGTTGATCTCGCTTAAGTCAAATAATCCTCTAAGTCGAAGATATTATCAAGTTATCTCTTTATATTCTATTGTTTTTAACCTTTCATAATTTCTTTTCTAAGTCAGAGCTAAATCTATTTCTTTTGACTTTTTTATAGTCAGTGCCAATTAAATTCCCTGACAACTGAAACTGTTGATCTTTCAATAATAAGATGGCGGCAGCAGTGAGATACAATTATTAACCATGCCATTGAAATGATTGGTGTCCAAGATCGTTTGGTGTTGGTCTTTCAATAATAAATTGGTGGCAGAGGTTGGATATGAACCATGCTATTGAAATGATTGGTGTCAGAGATCATTTGGTTTTGGTGACAGCAGTAAAAATGAACCTAAACCATGAAAATAATTGGTGTCCAAGATTGTTTGGTGTTGATCTTTCATTAATGACATGGTGGTAGAAGTGTAGAGAAGAAACCTAACCCATTTAAATGATTGGTGTCCAAGATCTTTTGACATTGATTTTTCAATCATAACATGGTGGCAGCAATTTCAAAGGAAACCTAAACCTTGGAAATGATTGGTGTTCAAGATCGTTTGGTGTCAATCTTTCAATAATAAAATGGTGGCAGCAGTAGAAAGAGAACCTAAACCATTGAAATGATTGATGTCCAAGATTTCTGGTGTTGGTCTTTCAATAATAACATGGTGACAGAGGTTGGATGAGAACCATGCTATTGAAATGATTGGTGTCACAGATCATTTGGTTTTGATGGCAGCAATGAAAAATGAAACTAAAGCATTGAAATGATGGTGTCCGAGATCGTTTGTTGCTGGTCTTTCAATAATAAAATGGTGGCAGCTGTAAAAAAGGAACCTATATCATTAAAATGATTTGTGTCCAAGATCGTGTGCATGTGGAGTTGATCTTTCATTAACATGGTTGCAGAGATGGGATATGAACCATGCTATTGGTCTTTCAATAATAACATGGTAGGTGGGATATGAATTATGCTATTGGTCTTTCAATAATAACATGGTTGCAGAGGTGGGATATGAACCACGCTACTGGTCTTTCAATAATAACATGGTTGCAGAGGTGGGATATGAACAATGCTATATGGTCATAATCCACTACATGTTATTATTGAAAGACAATAGCATGATTCAATATCCACCTCTGACAATTATATTATTGAAGACCATAGATAGGTTAATATCACCCTGCAACCATGTTATTATTGAAAGACCAGATACATGTTCATAATCCACCTGCACCATGTTGTATTATTGAGACCAATAGCATGGTTCATATCCCAACTCCCAACTGTTATTCATTGAAAGACCAATACGCATGGTTCCTTATTCCCATCTTGGCAACCATGTTATTATTGAAGACCAATAGCATGGTTCAAATATCCAGCTCTGCAACCATGTTTTATTGAAAGACCAATAGCATGAATTCATAATCCCGACCTCACCATGTTATTATTGAAAGACCAATAGCCTGGATTCCATATTCCCACCCGAAGCCATGTTTATTGATTGAAAGACAATAGCGCTGATTCATATCCACCCCGTACCATTGTTATTTATTGAAGGAAATAAACGCATAAATCATATCGCCAACCTCTGCATCATGTATTGATGAAAGACAACTAGCATGTTCTATTTCCACCTCTGCCACCTATGTATATATTAATAGACCAAATAATGACTCACTCGAGCTTCTCAGTTATCCCCCTCTGTCGAGCATGTTCAATTATAGAAGACATAGGCATGTGTTATAGTCCCAACCTACCATGGTACTTGAAAGCCAATAGCATGTTTCAATCACCACTCTCCAACCATGTAATTAGTTGAAAGCAATAGCTTTTCATATCCCACCTCCCACCATTTATTATTGAAAGCCAATAGCATGGTTAATCCCACCTACATGTTATTTGAAGCCTTTTCTGAACATGTAATTTGAAGCCAATAGCGGTATTCAGTCATGTTCATATACACCAGCTGTTCACCACCTACCGATGTATTATTGAAGACCAATAGCATGTTCCATATCCCACTACCATGTTATATTATTGTAAAGACCAGTAGCGTGGTTCATATCCCACCTCTGCAACCATGTATTATTGAATGAAGACATAGCGTGGTTCTAATCTCACCGCTCCAACCATGTTATTATTGAAAGACAATAGCATGGTTTCATATCCCACCTACCATGTTATTTGAAAGACCGAATAGCATGGTTCATATCCCACCTCGCCACCATGTTATTATTGAAAGCCAATATGATTCATCCCCACTCTGCAAACCATGTTATTATGAAAGCCATGATGTTCATATCCCACCTCTGCCACCTATATCCTTGTTTATTAAAGACCAATACAGCGTGATTCATATCCCACCTCTGCCCCATGTTATATTGAAAGACCAATAGCATTGTTCAATATCCCCTCTGCAACCATGTTATTATTGAAAGACAAGTAGCGTGGTTTAATTCCCCATCTCGCAACCATGTTATTATGAAAGACCGAATAACATAATCAATATCCCACCACCATGTTATTATTGAAGACCAATAGCATGGTTCAATATCCCATCTCTGCCAACATGTTAATGAAAGATAACTCCACATGCACACAGATTTGGACACAAATCATTTAATGATATAGGTCCTTTTTTACAGCTGCCACCATTTTATATTGAATGACCGCAACAACGATCTCGGACACCATCATTTCAATGCTTTAGTTTCATTTTTCATTGCTGCCATCAAAAAACCATATGATCTGTGAAACAAAATTCAATACATTCAATAACACATGATCAATCATGTTTATCATCTGTCACCATGTTATTAGAAAGACCAACACAGCATCTTGGACATCAACATCATTTCATGGTTTAGTTTCTCTTTCTACTGCTGCCACCATTTTATTATTGAAAGATTGACACCTAAACGATCTTGAACACCAATCATTCAAGGTTTAGGTTTCCTTTGAATTGCTGCCACCATGTTATGATTGAAAAATCAATGTACAAGATTCTTGGACACCAAATATTTAAATGGGTTAGGTTTCTCTCTCTAAACTTCTACCACCATGTCATTAATGAAAGTCAACACCAAACAATCTTGGAAACAATTATTTTCATGGTTTAGGTTCATTTTTACTGCTGTCACCAAAAACCAATGATCTCTGACACCAATCATTTCAATAGCATGTTCATTCCACCTCGCACCAATTTATTATTGAAAGACAACACCAAACGATCTTGGACACCAATCATTTCAAATGGCAGGTTAATAATTGTATCTCACTGCTGCCGCCATCTTATTATTGAAAGATCAACAGTTTCAGTTGTCAGGGAATTTAATTGGCACTGATAAAAAAAGTCAAAGAAATAGAAAAAAAATTTAGCTCTGCTTAGAAAAAAAATTATGAAAGGTTAAAAACTAGATATAAGAATAACTTGATAATATCTTCGACTTAGAGGATTATTTGACTTAACGAGATCAACTTGTGCAGGCTGACTGTAGGCTTCTGTAGGCCTATAGCTCAGGTAAAAAGATGGCCTTACACAATATCATCAATGAAAATACATTGTAATATAGTAAAGAATTCTGGTATAATAAAACATTTTTTTTCTTCGTTTTGAATGTTTTTCTTAAAATACAGATGAATCAATACCCATTTTATCTTTTCTCTGTCAGGATATTTTGTCATTTTTCCG
>CALNVZ010000641.1:14795310-14805751 GCA_940671915.1 Paracentrotus lividus | reverse complement strand
CCTCTGCAACCATGTTATTATTAAAGACCAAAGCATTCATATCCCACCTCTGCACCATTATTATTGAAAGCAATAGCAGGTTCATATCCACCTCTGCCACCATGTTATTATTGAAAGACCAATAGCATGTTTCATATCCCCACCTCTTGCCACCATGTTATTATTGAACCAATAGCATGGTTCATAATCCCACTCTACATGTTATTATTGAAAGACCAATAGCATTTCATATCCCACCTCTGCAACCATTGTATTTATTGAAAGACCAATAGCATGGTTCATATCCAGCCCTACCATGTTATATGAAGACCAAAGCATGTTCATATCCCACCTACCATGTATTATTGAAGACCAATAGCATGGTTCATATCCCACTACCATGTTATTATTGAAAGACCATATAGCATGGTTTATATCCCACCTACCATATTATTATTGAAAGACCAAGTAGCATGGTTCATATCCCACTCTTGCACCATGTTATTTGAAAGACCAGTACGTGGTTATACTCACCCTGCAACCATGTTATTTGAAAGACATAGCATGTTCATATCCCACCTACCAGTTATATTGAAAGACCAATAGCATGGTTCAGTATCCCACTCTGCCACCATGTTATTATTGAAAGACCAATAGCATGGATTCATATCCCACCTCTGCAACCATGTTATTATGAAAAGCCAATAGCATTTCATATCCCACCTCTGCCACCATATATTTGAAAGACCAATAGCGTGTTCATATCCCACCTCTGCCACCATGTATATTGAAGACCAATGCTATTGGTCTTTCAATAATAACATGGTAGGTGGGATATGAATCACGCTATTGGTCTTTCAATAATAACATGGTAGGTGGGATATGAATCACGCTATTGGTCTTTCAATAATAACATGGTGGCAGCAGTGGGATATAAACCATGCTATTGGTCTTTCAATAATAACATGGTGGCAGCGGTGGGATATAAACACACACATTTGAAATTATTGGTGTCCAAGGTCATGTGGTGTTGGTATTTCATTAATAACATGGTGGTAGCAAAAGAAAGAGAACCTAAACCATTGAAATGATTGATGTCTTCTGTCCTATGGTGTTTTCTTTCAATAATAATATGGCTGAAAGACAACACCACAGGAGGTGGAAAGGGAACTCAAACCATGGTAATGATTGTCATTCAAGATCGTTTGGTGTCGATCTTTCATTATTGACAAGGTGGTGGAAGAGTGGAAAAGAAACCTAACCCAAATTAAATGATTGGTGTCAAAGATCGTTTGGTGTCGATCTTTCATTAATTACAGGGTGGCAGCATTGAAAGAGAATGTTAATCATTGAAATGATAGGTGTCCAAGATCGTGAGGTATTGGTCTTTAAATAAGGCCAGTTCTTGCTATTTATGAAAGGGTAGTGGGTCCCCTGATTGAAAGGTAAAAGAGACTTAAATCTATGTTCTAACTACCAACTGCATCTGTCTAGCTTCTTCGATGACTCAGACTCCCTTACCTTCAAGAGCATGTTAGCTAGTTCAAAGAGTGGAGATAGATCCACGCACCCTATCTTCACTATAATCATATTTCGCTGCATAGGCTTATAATTGTTTACAGAAGTGGCAGCAGTGGAAAGGGAACCAATGAAATGATTGGTTTCCAAGATTGTTTGGTTTTGGTTTTTTAATAATGGTGAAATATCCAAGGACTGAGGTTTATGTTTAAAACGTCAAAGTTCCTCAGATATGTAACATATCACAAAGGATAAAGAAATATTGTTTGTACATGGATTTTAAGGAAGCCTACTCTACAGGTGTATATGGACAGAAATACATGTACAGAGTGTCAATGGTATTTATTACCATCAAGCAAATTTCCACCTCTACAGTACACCTTTAAAGACTTACCCTATAATCCTGTTGTACTTCACCCCCTACAACAAACATCACAACGATATCTTTATCCAGAATCAAACTGGATAACTGGCCCAGAGATGGGTAATCCTAATAAAAGACACACAAAAAAATAAATAAATAAGCCAGATACGTGTGCATGATGATAGTAGACAAATATATCCTGCATTGAAAGTTTCTCATTTAAAGCCCAACTTAGGTCATTGCAGTTAAAATAATTTAGAGTGAATCCGTTAAATATGCACTCACATTGTTCCATTTACATAGAAATATTCCTACACAAAATATAATCATGCTCTGTCAAGGATTTTTGATGAAATTTTGAGAAAATAACGGAACAGTCGGTCAAATAGGGACTAAGAGTAGACAGCTATCTCGCCACAAGTCACGGCACAACACACACACACAGATCCGGTGCGAATTGCGTGCACATGCTTCATCCATATACTTTCCACGTGGCTCAGGCAAATCACGCATGTGCTTGGACGTTCCGACGCGTCATTGGATTGGTGTTTATTTTACTCTTTTCTCAGCAGTTAAACAATCTTTTTGCAAATTACTTTGTTGTGTAGTATTAATTCACTATGCTTGAGATTTTAGTATGATCAAGAATTAAAATTGATGTTTGGATTGTTCTTTTCATGATGACTAATCAAGATTATCTTGATGTATGTATGGGCTACAGGCCAGTTCAAAAATAGTATTATATCCGTCATAATAATAACCTAAACAGGTGATTGGTAATGTGACCAAAGGTAATTCCAACCAACATCAGGAAATTGGGCAAAAATGCCATGAATCTTGACATCTGATGTCACAAGCCGTGAATAGTACATGAGAGCCGTACATAGAACAAAAACTATTTACGGCTTGATCAAGTGATCCAGTGGCAAATGCTATCGAGTGATCGAAACTGAGAGCAGAGCCCCCAAGAATCATGAGAGAGTAAACGTCCATAATTTCTTTAGAATCTTTCAGGTCTAGAAAATCTGTTGCATTTAATATTGATGACAGATATAAACCAAATATATATGCCCTTCAGAGGTTTTGGTGAAACTATGGTCCCCTCAGTGAAGCAAATGCAACTAATTTTCTTCGGGGCCTGTGCCCCTCAGGAAGATAGTTGCATTTGCGTCACTTCGCGAGTCAGGGTTACAAAAAAAAAATTTTGAGATCCTTTCTGAAAGAAGTGATAGACAGTGAATGCCTTATTAATGGTTTTGTCTCAGAATGTGACATTGTATGTGAGGGAAAGTGGTTCATTGGGAGCTCGCAAAATCCTGCAGAAGATATTTGTAGACCAACAAAAGTAATTTAAAAACTCTGCAATGTCTAAGACTACAGAGCTCAGAATGTTTCATTCAGGGTAAGGAAATAGGACAGAGTGACTAGTTGGAGACCCGAGGTGATGCTATAAAACTCACCTGTAGTTTGTCTATACTGTATTCTCCAGTGACTGGATCTACGTGGCACGTACCATCATTAGGGGTTATGATACCTCCAAGCTGTGGAATAAAATGTTATAATGATAATAACACAAATCAATACAAGAATTAAATAGTTTAAAAATAAACTCATATCCGCTTTTTGTCGCAATCGCATTGCTGGAAATGAGGTACTTTGGATTAATGACAAATTTGCCTTGGAGGGGGTCTCCAAGCACCCCTTCCCCTATATTATGGATTTATAGTAAATAGTGGTAGGAAAATGCGAGCTGTGATTGGTTAGATTGGTGCCACGTGACCTCCCTTCAGACATTTGCACATATGTACAATATAACTATAAATTTTCGGACGGGGATTTTTTGTTTTGATCAACGCGACCCAACCTCGAGTGAGAAAAAAACCTGCACTTGGGATAATTTATTAATTGTCATACATATAATCTAGTAAATTGCACGATAGAGTGTACACTATTTCAACTACTGTACGCCTCCTTACCCGGCCGTCACCTGCCACATGAAACGGTGCATCTGTTAGATATACAACAAGATGGCGGGCACTCTCTCTCCAGCCAACCACGTCATCACAGACTGCAACCTGCAACATAGCTTCCAGACCGGCCTCCGGCTTGTCTTTGCTAGTGGAGTAACCAGTTGCTGCCAATGTTTGCTGCAAATAAAATAGAAACAATAAATCACTTTTATTCATTATATAACACGGGGGGAAGGCTGCATTTCTACAAATGATAAGGTTGAGCGAAATGGGGGTACGGAGGGGGGGGGAGCTGGGATTTCATGTCCTCTAAATTATATTTTATATAAAATTATATTAAATTATATTTACAAATCAAATCAAATTATTGAAAATAAATCCACAACTTTGGATTATCATAAAAAACAAACAATAAAAATTATACAAAGATACACATGTACATACAAGCATATTTAACAAAATCAATGAATAACTAAATTTACCTACCACCTACCTACCTACCTACCTACCAGGTCGGCTAAACTGCCGAGACCTAGTACGAATCCTCCAGTTATCCCTGTCATGCATGCAGTTCTTCAACTCGTCTGTTCCAACTACTCCAGCATCAGATTTCATGATGTCTAGGTAAGTCTTGCGTTTTCTACCACGCCCCCGACGTCCATGCGTGGGCTCCCAAAGGATGAGACTGCTGGCGGCCAACTCTGGATGTCGAAAGCAATGACCAGCAAGCTGCATTCGTCTTGTTGCTATCTTGTCACCTATTTTGGGTAGTTTTCCATATAGCATCTTGTTTGGTATGTGTTGTCTCCAGTTGATGTTGAGCACCGTCCTAAGCATTCTTGTGTAACATCCATTCAGAGACTTCTCCAGCACTGGGTGACTGTCCATGCCTCACAGCCGTAGAACAGTACTGTTTCTACAGTGGCAATGAAGAAGCCTAGTTTAATACCTCGGGACAGGTGAGACTTCCAGACGGCACTCATTTTGTTGAGAGCTTTCCAGCTATTGCCCTCCTGATTTGACATCAGTTTCTGTTGAATTTACCGCATGATCCAAGGTATTTAAAGTCCTCTACCTCTTTTAGAGCATTACCTGTGCTTGTCCTCAATGAGTCATGTCCTGGTACATTGTATGTCATAAACTCTGTTTTTCCGGGAGTTCAGTCCAAGCCCAACTTTGCTACATTCCGTTTCTATCCTTTGCAGAAGTTGTTGGGCCTCGTCAATCTGGTTGCTTAACAGGCAGATGTCGTCAGCAAAATCTAAATCTGTAATTCTGACTGCTTGGACCCTTTTAGATCTTCTTGGGGTTACGATAAATCCAAGCTCAGCAGCTCCTGGACCATCTGTGGCCTGTCTCAGAGCATAGTCGAGAACTATAATAAAGAGGAAGGGTGCGAGAGTATCTCCTTGCAGGACTCCTGCGAGAATGTTAAATTCTTCCCTCTCTCCATCTGGATTTACAACTTTAGCCCTTGTGTTAGTGTACATGTTGTTAATGGCATTTAGTAGATTTGGTGGTATACCGTAGGCTTTTAGGATTTTCATCATCTTCGTGCGATGGATGGAATCGAAGGCTTTCTTGAAGTCAACAAATGTCAGCACTGCAGACAGGTTGTTCAGTTTTACCTCTTCAATGATGCGTCTAAGAGCCAGGATTTGAGCAACCGTGGTTCTACCTCGCCTAAATCCGTTCTGATTGATTCTCAGTTCTGGATCAATAGCTTCTCTTATCCGGTTTAGTATCATGCGATTAAATAACTTTGCAATGATACACGTCAGGCTGATTCCTCTGTAGTTGTCGGTATTAGAGAGATTACCCTTCTTGGGGACTGGTATGATGTTAGAGAGGGACCATTGCTCAGGTTTTTTGTTCTCCATCAAGACCTTGTAACATATTTTGATGACAACATCATTCAGATCACAACTCTTGAATATCTCAGGGGGGATGTTATCTGGCCCTGCACTCTTGCCTTGCCTCAAAGAAGACTATGCTTTCTCATATTCTCCTTTTGTGAAGGGACCGTCCTCAATTCCGAGGTCTGCGAAAACAGTTGGTACTTCCTCGCCAGTGTCCTGTGTATGTGCTGGTGTGCCTAGCAACTTCTGAAAGTGGTTAAACCAGATACTCACTCTCTCTTCTGGACTTGCTCCAGCAACCTGGCCTTCTTTTGATGTTTTGAAGCATTCTCGCATAGAAACTACTGAATTCAAACGATTCTGAACTCTTTCTTTTTGTCAGCAGTGATGCCGCTTTTCAGAAAGTTTCCTGAATTCAAACAAATTTCTTAAAATTACCACTTTTTTTTATTTACAGCCCTTTTATCAGCTTTTTTGCCTACATACATGCTCGAGTGTGGGTTTTTTTCAGGATTTTTCAATGATACTGAGTGACATCTCCATGTCAGACAGTCCTGAGCAACGTGGTCATGAAAATAAACCAAAAAAATGAAAATGCTCCAAACTTTATAGTCCGAAACGGATATTCTTTTTGCCCTTTTCCTAGTGGGCCCGCAGCCGCTGAGCAGCGCCAGATGGACGTTGCTCTATCCTCTTCTTGTTGAACGCCAAACAGGGTAGCAGCAACTACCATTTTTAATGTCTTTTGGTAAGACGCTGCCGAGGATCGAATCCACAACCTACCGTTTATGAGGCTGACGCTCTATTAACTGAGCCACCACATCGGTCTATAGCCATGACAAAATACAGAAAATCATTGGATTTTGCCCGCAACCAGACATATTGTGGACGAACATACACGACTGGTTGCAACCATGAATAACAACAAGTTCATACAACGAAGGAGAAGGACTTACCGCAAATAGATCTGAACTGTTCGTTAAAGTCTGCCCATTCCTGAACAGATAGGGGTCTCCGCAAAGAGGTGCACAGTCCAATAACACTTCTCTGTTAAAAAATAACAAAGGAAAACAAAATCAGAATCGTAACCTAGCTAGCTGTCTTGCAGGCCTCAAGTTACTGTTAAATAACAACTTCTGGATCAAGATTTAGATTTGTGAAGGTCTCCTGCCACAAAATAATTTTATCAAAACATTTCTTTTTTCAAGTCGCCAAATTTTCATGCTGTGACAGTTTACAGTTATACAGCATAGCAATCAAAGATCTTCTACTTTGGTAAAAACAATTATTCTGTACATTCAATAACTTAGTGATAAGTTTGTAAAGCTCTGTAAAGATATACATTCTAGAACACATCTGTAATTTCAGGACTGTATTTGAAAAAAAAAACAGCTGGGCATATTAGCTACATATCTTAAGGTCCTTTCCCACAGGAGGCAATCTTTGTTGCGACAACTGGCAAAATTGCTACTGTGTGTGTGGTTACCAGGTGTTGTTGTAGCCTAGTGTAGATAGAGTCATAGGCATGTCTACACTCGCCGTTTTTTAGCCAATCTCCTTATGATTCTGACATTTTCAGGTTGTCACCACAACAATTGCCTCATGTGGGACAGGCCTTTTATAAATTATCGAGGGAGTTCACTTACCCATCTTCTCTCAACGAAGCAAATGGTACGACGTTCTTATCAACAAAAGAACCAAAGCCCACCTGGAAATTCCTCGTCAATTCCTGCATTCTTGCAACTGAGATAACACAGAAAGAGCGTAAGTTAGTAGATTGATATATCCACTTTGTCTATTGGCAGTTGGTCCAAATCCCTGATTGTCTAATACCATATGGGCTAAACCAAATGGCAATTAGACGAACTGGTTGTCCACGAAATGGAATTAGACCATGTGGGATGAGATCAAACGTGCATTAGTCAAAGTGGGTTTAGACCAATTGGCAATTTACCAGTTAGTAAACACAACAATTGAAGCAAACAAGTCACTTAGATGTATATTTTTGTAATATGTGCTCTAGTTTCATAGAGACTAGGCCTAATCCTTAATTCTAATTGAGCAAAGTTTTAATTTTTCATTCTAGGCGTATATGATTTTCCAAAGTTCCAAATAATCATTTCTTGATCCGAAAATTGACATCAATTCTTTTAGTATTTCACTCCTATTTCTTTCATTAAGGATAAAACCTAGTCTTCCATGATGCTTTACGAGATTTACAAAATGCAGTGACCAAAATAAAGTAAAGTACATTTTTCTTTGTGTTGCCAATCGAGAGATTGTAATGATTATTTTTATCACTCAAAATTTTGCAATTCTATGAGTTACAATTATAAGAGGACAGTGAGACATCGACTTACACAATTTAAAACCAATTTATCACATCAAAACAAAAGTTGGGGCCAATGTTGTAGTTTCAATCTCTTGCAAAGAACTTTATCTGTAACTATATTTTCAATTTCTATGTGCGATTTAAAAGCCCAGTGCCACAATTACTTCAGATGTTGCTTTATGTTTTCTGGCAATTGGTGCCTGAGCCTTTCCTCACTTAATGCAAGAGCGAACTGACCAACAGTCTCATTGACTGCGTGTTATAAATAGCTAGTCTTAAAAAAATACCTTTTATAAAACTATTAAATAATACAGTGAATTAATTAGCATATAATTATATTTGTATAGGAAAACTAAAATGTCTTGAGAGGGAAAATACTTCTTTTCCTCCTAGGTAACATAATAATTGCGGCATAAATGTATTGATTAGCGAATTAGTGTGTTAACATTCAAACGGGCCTGTATCAGTAAACTACACTGCTCAGAATGTTGCATTATGGGTTGGGAACAGGGCCATTTTTTTATAGTTACGGACTTGAGATGCTGCTATACAAGGCTGCTGGTTTTACATCAGTACCTAAGTCTACACTGCTTGGAATGTTGCATTATGGGTTGAGAACAGGGTCATGTTTGAATCTAGTTGAGGACCTGAGATGGTACTATACATGTACAACGCTGCTGGTTTTAAATCAGTACCTAAGTCTCCTGCCAGTGTCCTAAGTGTTTCCAGATCCTCCGCCATTGACTGGCTGAGGTCCATGAGATAGTACATGTCTACAGGATAATCCTCTGCTTGCCTAATATTCATCCTGAGTCTTGCTGTTTCACCTGAAAATGAGAAAAATACAATCCAAGACATGAATATCAAAAGAGCCCTAATCCAAACTTTTGGGCAAATTTATCTACAGGAGGTGAAATGATTGCTTATACATGGGCCTGTCTTGTGTATAATTTACACCCTTGAATTCCAACCAGAAATATCTAAACATTAATGAAAAACTGAATTACACAAACTGACAAACTAACACATAAAATTTTTAATTTTCACAGATTTACTTGTAAGAACTGTACACTTGTCAAAGAATCTAAATGTTTATAATTTTACAATAAAAATCAAAAGTTAGTGTCCCAGCTAAACAAGCCCTTCTTTTTATAAAAACAACTTTACAGGCATGGATTGGGATGAAAATTTCAGGATAATGTCCTAGTATAATTTCTGACATAAATTCTGTTAATCTATTACATTCTCTGTGTGTATTATCTGTTTATTACATCAACCGTTTGTTAGAAAATTATAATGTATTTTTGTACTATACTTTTTTTTTTTAATATTATGACACAACCATACGTACATGTAGTATATTTTATATTTAATGTCAGTAAGATGTGATATTTTATGGTTGTTTGAAGTCATAAAATTCAACCAAAATGTTTTGAAGTGAGAATATTGAAGAAACTGAATCTGAATCCGAATCCGAAGGCATATATTAAGGGAAGTAGAATCATCCCTCAATAGAGGGCGCCAAATTAGCTCTAGATGATAGTCATTTTTTTTTCCTTTCAAAGATTCAGCTCTTACCTCTCCGTATCTTTAGATGAACCTCTTGTGGCTGGACCTGTACTGCTTGTCCTAGAGGTGCATCTCCTGCATTGCTTAAGGCTTCATTCTGGAGGAAATGAGAAAAAAAAACTTAAATACAGCTAGGGCAAAAATTATGAGACCAAGCTCTTATCCTCTTCATTATTGTACAAGAGTAATGAACATTTGTAATGAACGAATTATACTCACACGTCAATGATATGATTTATGAAGATCGTATTGACGGAGATTTACATGTAGTTCGTGTTTATTGTGTTTTCTTACCACACAAAGCGAGAGGAAGCACACTGAAACCCTTTTGAAAAAGAACTTGGTCTAATAATTTTCATGAGCTGATTATAAATGCAGAGCTTTGCTGCAAATGGGGTTAAATCCGCTTTATATCCAAAAGATTCAGGGGGAAAATATGTTAAAAACATTCCTTATTCACCAAAGGAGTTGCAACCATGTTAAAAGCCCTTATGAAAAAAAAAATGTACCCCAGTACACATCTTTTTAAAACAATTTCCAGAATATATATTCTTTGCATTTTCTCATATAATTATAGCAAACAGATATTTATACGCAGATCTTCACGATATAAAGACATTCTTTTAAAACAAAGGAGTTATAACCATGTTGAAAGCCATAATGAAAAAAAAATATACACTTTTTTACAAGACTAATGACATTGATGTTACTGGAAAGTACCACTTTCCATGCTATTACCTTGGTTACATTGATCACGCTTGCTTCTGGATTTTGTATATCTGTGCAATTCGTCATTTCCAAATTTACAGCCAAGTCGCATGATGCGTTGTAGAAATCCTGATGAGAAAGA
>CALNVZ010000641.1:14777122-14794785 GCA_940671915.1 Paracentrotus lividus | reverse complement strand
GACTGTGAACCTCTTTCTGTTAAAAGAGTTAAAATAGTTTAAGCCTACAAGCAGAGTGGAATCAACTCCTTATGTGAGTGGAAATCCAACCCTAAAAATACAGTGGTCCTTCTCACAACCCTGTAAGTTGCTTTAACTCTGTAACATGCCAATCAAACTACACACATACCTCTATGCCACATTGAATTTCAACAAGGTTTAGTTCCATCTAAAATTTTCTGATTGGATTCCTGGTATCAAACTACTTTTACTGTTGACAAAATGAAATGGGCTCTTACCCAAATTGCTAAAATTAATGTCCTAATGGGTGCCTATCTTTTGTGCAGTTTGGCACATACTCAGGGGCATCCTTGTAGGGCCATGTTTCCTAAAAATAACGCAAATACGTCAAAGTATGTACATGTACCGGTGTGAAGACGAATTCCATTTGAGCGGTACTTTCAATTTGTGGGCCCTTGACCCCCCTTGACAATCCTAACAAGATTAGGTTTAGAATTGGGGCAATGGTTATGGTTTGGGTTAACCCGAACCTAAACCTACAATTAACCCTTGCACCAACTCTAACCATAGCCCTTTAATTTCAAGAGGTCAATAAATTTTATAACTCTAACTCTTATCCTGTATGAAGTTTGACAAAGGGCATCAAGGGCCCATAAATGAAAATACCGCTTCAAATGAAATTAATTTTGTCTTCACACCTGTATACATGGTATATTTGGCATTTCTACATTTAGTGTCGTTTTTACGAAACGCTGTCCGACAACCCGTGGCACATTATTAGGGGTACTTTAGAATGAAATAGCAGAAGAACCCTGAACTTACCCTCTGTGCACACCATGCACAGTTTGGATCAACAGAGATGCACTCAGCACAAGAGGTAGCCATCCTGCAAGCAGATGCATCTGGGTTGAAATATAATATGAGAAAGATTAAAGTTAATAATATATTTTGTCGCACAATTGAAAAAAAAAATTTTTTAATTTATCAAAAACAAAAAAAAAACCTATGACTACAAGAATATATTTTCTAAGAAAAAAAAAAGGGGGAAGTTTCATGAGTAATCCAAATATTGGAGGGCACTGAGTGCTAAATAAAAGAGGGTCTGAAGTTTAAAGATAAAATAATATAAAAATGGACACCAAAAAGTCCACTACTTTCCTCAAATAAGATACCATTGCCTATATCAGTGTCTTAAAATGTACACCATTTTGGAAATTGCTGTATGATCATGTATGCATGATTTTTCTAGGGGTAGAGTAAATAATGTCTGAAGTTATGACCAAGGCCCAGGACTAAAGGTGGTATCTCACTTCGCGGATATGTCTCCGCGACGGATAAAAAGTATTAGAGTATTATTTCAAAGAACCGTCTCAAAGTTGTTTCCGCGACTTATGAAACGTCTCCGAGACGTCTCCGCGACAAAGTTTTAAAACTTGTCACGGAGACGTTTCCGCGACGTTCCATGAGTCGTAGAAACTACTTTCAAACGGTCCTTTGAAATTGATTTGTCACAGTTTTTGAGAACTGTTGTGGAGACGTCGCAGAGACGTCTCTTATACTTTTTATACATCGCGGAGACGATATTTTCTATTCCGTTGCGGAGACGTTTCCACGAAGTGAGATACCACCCTAAGGTCCTGTAGGTTTGGATAGATTTGGATCGACCATGGACAGGGTGAATTCAAAATGCATTGCTATTCTCGATTATTCTTCTCAATTAGGGCTATTCCCAATTAGGCCCTAGCCTGAATCATTATTTTGTAAAAGGGTAATCCTGATTTTATGGCATTAAAAAAATTACACTAACCCTGAGATCTGCAGTATCCCATCACAGTTATGAAGACCACTGCTAAACATATCCTCCAAGTCTCCATGTTGATACAATTTTACAGCTTTTTCAAATTTTCACTTTCTGGTACAAGGCCTCATCTACAACAACAACAAGAGAAAGAGAGAGAAAAAAAAATCAGTAGGAATGACGATAAGATGAAGTCATGTTAATAACCACAAGCTCTATGATTAAAAATTTCTGTTACAAACAGGGGCCGCGGAGCCGGGGGGGGGGGCTCAGCCCCCACATTTATTCAGCAAACATGTACAAAACGCAAAAAATGACCATGGAATTTTGAGACTTTTAGTCTGTTCACCACCCCCCCCGCACTGCAGCTTCAGCCCCTCTACTTTCAAAAAACTCTCCGCAGCCCCTGCAAGACCTCTGCACAGCAAATAAAAAAGAGAGAGAAAAACAATCAAATTTTTAAAAAAAGAATGAGATAATAAGATGACATTGAGTATTTTAATAATTTACAGCCTATTAAAAAGTCACTCTTTTTTAGCACAACCTAATCTGCAGACAACACGAGAGGGAACGATGGACCGTTAGGAAATACAGGAAAAGATAAAATTTGATAATTCAATGCTAGTTTAAAATTTTTAACATCCTTGTTCATTTTTTTTTCTTTGCAACAACAATTGAGAAGAGAAAAAAAGACAGAATGCATTGCATTCTCGTGCCCTATGTATGCATGCTCAGCCCTAAATTAAAAAAAAGGTGACCTCTGATCATTGATCAATTCGACCTTTGAAATACAGAATATAAATTTCTCCAAAATGGAATCAGATCGTCTTTCTAACCACACAAGTTCATGAGCACAGCAAAATTAATCAGATCGTCCTTCTAACCAACAGTTCAATGAGTAAAAAATGAAAAACATTAACCAGGCAATTAATTCACAGATTTTCCACTTTATATTGTTTCCATGACAACGCAATACCAACACATTAAAATCTGTGTGCCAATCGCACTCTCCATCATGAAACAATATGTGTCGCAAGTTCATGAGTGGGTGACAAATGGAAGGATAATTACGCTCCAAAAGATTTAAAACAGACCGGACACACTGCACCACTGATGAAGCCTGATCCTCAAAACCTTTTTTCTTTGTCGGGGGGGGGAGGAGGGGGAGAAGCATAAATGTAAAATCCAATCATGAAATTATAGTATCAACAAATTGTTATACGCTGTAGACATCTGTTTTCCGGAAAAATCATTTGCTATGTTTTGTCCTGGTGGTCTGAAAAGACGGCCTGCTAAAATGGAATTCTTATATCAAATACATTTCCATCTATATATTACAAATGTACATCGTGAATTAAGTTTCAGTAGGCATTACAACAAAACTTATATCACAATTTATCTTAAAGTTGTTATGTCTGAAAGTTCTGAAATAGAATCGGAAAATGCAAATGGGTCAATTTATTCATCCCCAGGTACCGTTTTAGACGACTCTTGATGTGTAGCTGTCCCACTCGGTCCTTTGATAAACAAAAGCCAGACTTTTTGATTGATATAATGCTACTTATGCCGGAGTCAGACATACAAACATCGACAACATGACAAAAGTTATCCATAACAAAAAGCTGAAGTACATTTGTATTAGGCAAAATATTCCACGTTCTGGGATATGTGATGAATATAAGGAATTTGTCCCATATCTTATTTTGTGAGCATTCAGTGCTTAACATATGCACTCCAAAATAGTGACGAATCCTTCGGTCTAATTTGTAGTATATGACCGACAGAATGTTGGTATCTCACCCCCCCCCTCCCCCTTGAGACCGGTTGTGAGAGAGGACTAGTTTGAGGCAGTTTTTAAATTAGTTCGGAAACGTCTCGAAGACCTGTCAGAGACGTCTCAGTCTCCGCATATCATGATCGCAGGAAAATGAATATATTTATACAATTATCTACGAAATTCCCTCCCCACGTCACGAGACATGTCTCGGTGACATCCCGAACGATTTGACATCTCAAGATTAATAATCCCGAGAACGTTCCATAGAAGTGAGATACAGTACCACATAAAGTCACAATTTTAGGTTTTCTTTATTTGTTCGTGCATGAGTATGTTGATATTATCTCTTGAAAGATATCCGTTTCACAGATTGTTCTCGTCAAAGAATAATTACTTAGAATAACTGGCTTGGTCGAATATGAAACTTGTAATTGAACAATTTGATGTGTTTTCGTTTGAAGTAGGCTGATCATTTTGAGTGATGACAGCAATTTACATACCATAATTTGGATCGCCGACAGAAACTTACCACACCTAGCATGACGAGAGCAGCTTTAAAAAAAACAGTAAATTTAGATGATCGTAAGGGAGACCGCCAACCTTTTTTTTTTTTTTATTGCTCATCTCCTTTAGGGGTTACTTTGTAGCATATTTTCCCATTAATCATTATGTACACACAAGTTTGGACATAGCCTGACTATTTTCTTTAGGCTAGACGAATGGCAGTTTCTAATACCAACCAGATACATATGCGACGCGTTTTTCAAAACATGAATGGCAACCAACTTTGGGGTGGAATAATATGACCACTTCCGTGTTATATATCAACAGCTCGACTGCAAAATCATTTGATTCTTTTAATACTTATTTTAAAAAGTATATTAATTTAATAATTTGATTACGAACAGACAAATTACGAAAATTTAGAATAGAGGATGTGCGCCCGGTGAGATATCCAGCAAAGTGATGAATTCGAAGAATCACTTAGGCCTATGGTATAAAAATATTCTGCTATATGAATTCTGTCACAAGTGACTCGTTACGACTAGGTTATCGGGGAATAATTAAAAATGTCTTTGATGCAGGGCAGCATGATTGTATTGACAATGTCTTGGCAACCGCACAAAGACATGTATTTCTGGGGAACGCTTCTCTGCCATTTTTTCGAGTTCCATTATTGAATTATTTCTTTCAAAATGTACACCTATTGTACGAATCCATTCAAAACTTTTGGAGACATAATTATGACACAGCTTCATGATTTAGTTTCAAGACTGATAACCCCCCCTCAAAAATCATGAGTTCCCTGCTGCTTTTTCCTTTCTGTCTTCAGTATTTTTTTTTTTTTTTTTTTTTTTTTTAACCTTTGTTCTTGTCTTGTGATCAGCAATGATCACGTCTGGTCATGCCCTCGCGAGGAGGCAAGTAAACGTCAGTTTTTCCTTTCCTTTCAAATATGATGTAATATGAAAATGACCGATAGAACAATAAATGGTTCAAAATGAAATGTAAAAAATAGACAGCATATTAGTAGAAATGCATCCATTTTAGCTTTCATCTACATTTTTGTATGTTGCAACATGGACGAATACGTTCATGGTTTGCAACAAGGATGTTTGAACCCTCCTTGTGTGCATATTGGATTACAATACATAAACATTGTCATTATTCATTGTCTCATTGTCAACACCATAAAATTCTGTACCTCGACCAAAGTCACTTACAATTCACGTATCTCACACACTTCTTGTCACCAACTTGGCTACCAAGTTTGGCAAAATTAGAGTCGGAGGACCAATATGAGATACCTCTTGCACGAAATGACGTCATGTGTATAGCTGAATTGACACAACCTTGACAAAAAATGAGCGAGGCGCTATTAAAACGTTATCACTGAGTCATTGAAACTGAGTAAATAGATGAGATATAACATTGTGAGGAAGAATAATAAATAGGTGTTTTGTATATTTATATATTACCTTCAAAGCCCCCCCCACTGTTCCTGGTATAAGGGCTCTTCAGCGTTGTTATTGCAGAGACGTCTCCCCGACGGAAAAAAAAAAGTATCGGAGACGTCTCCGGGACAGAAAATAAAAAGTATATGGGAGACGTCTCCGCGACGGAAAAAAAGTATAGGAGACGTCTCCGGGACAGAAAAAAAAGTATCGGAGACGTCTCCGCGACGAAGAAAAGTATCGGAGACGTCTTTGAGACGGAAAAAGGGTATCGGAGACGTCTCTGAGACAGAAAAAAAAGTATCGGAGACGTTTCTGAGACCAAAAAAAAAAGTATCGGAGACGTCTCTCCGAGTCACAGAGACGTCTCCGCGAAGTTGGATACCAACATAAACTCCCAATACTAAGTATTCGGATGAAGTTGCCAAGAATAATAATAATTCCCATAATAACGTACTGCATGCAATATCTATTAGGCAATCAACTCCTTTACATACATTATTTAGAAGGTATGCTATGCATGGCAAATGGATGGATATAGCAGAGGTATATGCATAAGCAGTGTTCTGTAATTATTTATTCATTACAATGAGCATGATGAGCGAATATTTGATGTTGGGAAGCCGGATATATTACATGTACACAGCTACTCAGTATATTATTTTAAAAAAATCTGAACGAAAAGGGAGGAAAGGAATACGAAAAGAGCATCACACGTGACGCATCAATTGGCATCACAATCGTTATTTTTGTCCCATGCGATTTCAGTACACTGATGAGGAGATAGGCATGAGTTGATCTGATGATCTGGCTAAAGTGCAGGGACATGTACATTGTATATGAGGAATCAATTTGATGACTCGAGACGCTTTCGGCGAAAGTTTTCATTCACAATCATGTGTCATCCACGATCCAAACTAGGACACTCCTCGATTTTGTCAGCATACAATACACCTGTAATTCGTATACAGGCTTCAAAACCATGATCATAAAAATTGAGTTTTTTTTTGTTGTTCAACGGTTGCCGGAGAAAATATCGAAAAATAAAGACCTTCCCATAGACGTGTATAGGCCTATTAATTTGTTATGATATTGTTTTGCTTTGTTATGTTTGTGTTGCTATGATTTTTTAATTTATTTATTACTTATTTAGCCTATTTATTCATCTTTTAAATAGCATGTTTAGATCATTTTCAACAGACGACATAATGATTTTTCTCAGGAAGAAAATAGAGACCGCCTGAAAACAAGCTACATATCGTTCTCCCTCTTGTCCTTGGCGGGGATTTCCCTTTGGAATGCCTGGCGAGACAATACCAGGGCCCTTTCAGTAGTGTTTTGTTTGATTTTGTTTGGTTTGTGCTTTTTCCCAAAAATTTTTTTATCATTGATCGAAATTCTCTATATACAGGCAGACAACATACCGAACACGACAGCTCACAATGGCATATATTTTGTCAGTTTATGATTGAACCACAGAGATATATTTCATTTCCGCGAATCGTTGACGAGTTTTTATCTTATTTTATGTTGTCTGTTGACATGGACCTCTGCATCTGCAGATGTGTCTGGAAGAAATTCTTCAATTCAATTCAATCGCCATTTCAGATATCGCATGCACGAGAGTGCTAAAATAGCGGAGTTGTCTCACTCTCTTTCACGAAAATTTACTTGCTCAAAACAAGGGCTATGAAAGACCGGGTTGAAGTAGATGTGTTACAGTCATTAATTATCCCCAATAAATATGAAAGGTTTAAGTATATATGCATGGCCTGTGGTTTGATGGTTGTGTTGAACTACTAACTGAAACATTGCGCTTATAATTCATGTCATCATTATAATCGAATCAACAGACACACAAAAAAAAAAAATAAAAAAAAAAAATATAAAGAAAACATACAAAAAACCCGGCCCCCCCCCCCCGCAATAGGCCTTGCTTTTCGCCTTCCACATTGACCGTAGGCCCCAATGTATATTTCCTTCTTTTTTTTCAACAAAAATGTACAAACTACATGATTGTATATAAAAATAAAATGATTAATGAAACTGGGAGACCACCACAATTTATTTGTACTCTTCCAAATATTGAAAGACAATTCAGTATTTTTCGCATTAAAAATTGCAGGTATTTTTTAGTCAGCTTTCATGTTCGGTTGTAACTTCAGCTTTTTTCTTCCGAAAGTTCTAATATTTCAAAAAATATGAATGAAATTAAAACCGACACATTTCTTTCCATATTGACCTATTTTTAAATTTTTGTGGCGTTGTAATTCGGTTGTTAGGTCGACAAGGAAACACGCACGCATTGGTATTCGGCATGGTATTGTCCAAAATGCTGGCCCCAAATACCGAATTCAAAGGAAATATAATTGAACATTCAGATCGGGAATTATATGCGATGGTCGGGTTTAGGGAGTTTGAATAACTGTAGGACATTGATAGATGGTTCTTTTGTTGTCAAGGTTATGACATGACATTGGGCCTGACTTGGATACATGTATCCTATATTTACAATGTATAATATAGGCTACCATTGTATACTGACTGATTATTTCCTGGTTTGTCCAAAAATCTGATTTCGGTATAATATCAAGCGATTACTTAATCAGGGAGCTTATATAAATGTACAAAAAGGGTGTCAACCTCCTCCCCCCCCCCTCAAACAAAAATGGGGCAAGTTCAATTAAGCGCCAAAATTTTTGGGGAGGTGTTGTTTTTATTCATTTATTCATTTTATTTTATTTCTTTCTTAAATTTGATTTATTTCTTAAGGGGTAGTTTTATCCTTATTGATGGTGAAGGGGCGAATTAGGGGAAGGCCCGAAATAGTGTTATCGTGGATATGCCACTTCATCACGTGACTTTCAATGGAAAGCACTCCATGAAAAGGAAAGAAAAATCGTTTTGGAGTTGCGACATGCATGCAAAGCTACTGTATACACGTAGGCCTACATTGAAATTTCCCCCAAATACAAAAATTCCCTGCCGTTCTCTAATAATAATGGCATAGACGAAAAACATAATACCATGTTAAAATTCGATACAGTGCACAAAATGAAAGCAGGATAGCGTCATATAATACTGTGCCAGCAAAAATGAAAGAAGTTTGTAATATTTGTGTTTAATAAATCTACTTATATTTTGTTCACACATCCTCGTCTCCCAACACTCTTTCTCTTTTCTTTCTCTTTGTTCTATTAATATGTACACGAAATACCTTGATACAATGCACAACATTTCAATTTAAATCAATCTTTATTGATACAAAATTAAGACAATAGGATCATAATCAACATAATACCAGACATACAACATAATATACAATATAAATAATGCAAATAAATAAATCTTTCGCAAAATGTATAATATGTAGGGCCGATACAGGCCTACAGGAAAGTTGGTATTATTTTTGGCAAAATACATTGGGAAGTCGTAAACATTATGTCCCTGGCTATGTGTGACATTATAACCAGCAGATCGTATTTGTGGCATTCCCAAATGAACTCTGATTTCGAAAGTGATGCATTATTTCGTTTCATGAGGGGAAAACCCCGTGTCAATTTCTCAATCCCGAATGAATGGTGTCAACATGGTCAATATTACATTTGACACAATTACTGCTTGATAAAATAATGTTGCAACTGTCGACAGCGGCATTCCACCTGTTATTCAGAGTGTACAAAATTATACAAACATGATGATTATGTTCAGGTAAAAACACCTGTACAACTACAAGCCATGTTTGTGATGCTTATCACTTGCCATGAGACGGGTTTGAAACCTTATCAGGAAAATTACCAATGGACGATTCCCACCTGGAAGACTACCCCAAGACGTACTAACCCAGGACAATCCTCCTCCCGAAATAGGGTTAGGGTTAGGCGTGAGTTAGTGGGTACACTGTAGATTTTTGCCGGGGTAGTTGTCCGGGGGGTAATTGTCCTAGAACCGTTGGAAACGGGTCTGAGATATCGCAGAGACGTTTCAGAGACGTCTCAGAGATGTAGGTAGGCCTATGTCTCTTGAATCTCAGCAACGTCTCATGAGTCGCGGTGAAAGTCGACAGAGACGTCTCTGAGACGTTCCTGAGTCTCTTCTCCAAATTTCTGAGTTATGGAGACGTACGTATCCAATACGCGACGTACCACAAACACTAGCAAATTACATGTGTGTATTAAAAGATGGAAAATGTTTCAATGAACAATATTCTGGAAGCCAATGGTCCCTTTCACACGGGAGCAACCCTTCCATTGTATAAGCATAGAGAAGACAGGTGGGGTAATACTGTATGACTGTAACTTTTTACAAGAAATTTTCCCAATAAATATTATTGTGTGATCTGATTGTGTGAGCTCCAATACATTTCCATGCAGCGTGATCAGGGTATCTCACTTCGCGGAAACGGGTTTGAGACGGATTCGGGACTACTTTGAGATATGGTTTAGAGACGGTTTTGAAACTTGTCGCGGAGACGTTTCCGAAACGTCTCCTGAGTCCCCACGACATTTCACGAGTCTCTAGAATCGCGGGAAGTCGATAAGTTTTCAAGTCTCAAAACCGTCTTAAAGTAGTCCCAAACGTCTCCGCCAATGGGTGCCCCTTGTCTTCATTGTACATGTAGCTAAGCTGCCTCCTTGTATATTACAATTTATATACATGTACGATTATTATGAATAGATTCAGCACTCATCATTATGTAAACCAGAAAAGGGTAAACTATTCACACAAAAAAATAAACTAAAACCACAACCTTGAACTTCATAGCCATGACGAAAATATTGGCATAATTCATTTATAAGTCGTCCTAATTACGACTGAATTAAAAAGTCATTGTTTGTGTATAATCAATGCACACAAAAAGCAAATATAATACCGCTCATGCACGTGTTTTTTTATGCTAAAAAAGTAATTAGTCACGAAATGGCGATTATTTTATTATTAAAACTCCTCTCTTCCTATATACAAAAATAGGTTATTAGTATCCTGTTAACATGGTTAATACATGTAGTTATTTATTTAACACATTGATGCTATCATGATCCATGGCATTGTAAAATTACCCCCCCCCCCAATTATTGTGCAAAAGAGAAACATTGAAAACATATTGGAAACAATAATATGTAGTCGACAAAATCTTTTGCTTCAGCTTCCATGTTTGTTCGAACAAGGAGTGATTTGAAGATTGAAGTATACTATTATATTATTGACTGTTGTTGCTGTAGGCCTACATGTACATAATACTAGTACAATGTAGTCGATGATGTTGATCAATAAGCATTTACACATAGGTTCAAATACGAAAACTACTCTCTCGGAAAATATCAAGACTCACAGATACCTGAAAAACCCTAGATCCCTAAATTTCTGCAACAATTTGCAAAACCCGATGGGCTATACGAAGTGCCAAATGAGATTTCTACAAATCGATATGAAATTTCAATTTGTGGATCTTTGTTTAATTCAGGACTCTTTTTTGTCGATTGAAAAGGGAAATATTAAATGGGAATCTTTTAATCTTTATCGTTATGGCGTCAACAATAAATTATACAAAAAAATTCACAACTTACAATAATCTAGAGTCAGATGCGTCAATCCGTGTTTAGGATTGGGGGGGGGGGGGCAACTGCCCCCTGCCCCCCCCCCCCCCCCCAGGATCGACGCCTCTGTCTAGGGTCGAAGTTTAATTGTAACAGAGCAGATTTATTCTTTTTATAAAGGGTTACTGAAGGGACTAATCGTGGTTACGGTTGAGTATTTCTTATTGGGAGAATTATTGTCACCGACGCCATAAAATACGGTGTACATAGAGTCACAGCATAAAAGAGTTTCATTTTAACCGACTGATCAAGGTCCAAATTGAAATGTCAAGCTACATGTACTTTGTCGGCAAGTACCATGCAAAGATATTAAAGGGGTTGTTTAACTTCATTCGACATCTTCAAATAACACTCTTCCTGCTCAAACTTAAAAAATTAATAATCATGATTATTGCAAACCTTTTCATTTCGTCGGACAGGAATTGCCCAAGATTTTAAAGATCATCAGTGTTTTAATTGTGGAGATATAAAAAGTCGTAAGCGTACCATGGTACGCTTAAGTTAACATTACAGTCTATGGACAATGAAAGAGGAAAATAAAAAAAATCATCACCTTTTTTTTTACTTTAATGTGAAACATGTAATGAATATAAATTACGGTATGCTCTTGAAACATTTTTACATGCACGGTAGCTGTACATGTAGGCAGCGCTCAACACTAACATTTTTAGGAGTTACCCTGTAGGGCAACCAAATATTGGATTTTCCTCCAAAATGGTTCCCCGAACAAACAATCTGGTTGCCCTGCTAGGCAAAAACTATAACAAATTTGAAGATTTGATTTTTCTTATGCATAATTTTGATTTACTATGTCAAAATGGACTGAAATGATGATGGGTCAATGCATAATACACATTTAATGCCCCCATGAAGGCCCTGGCCAAAAAATGTGTTTGCCCAGTTCGGGCAAACTACTTTGATCATTTCTTCCAAATATGGTTGCCCGAGGGTCTAATCTGGTTGCCCTGGACAACATGGCACATGCTAATGTTGAGCGTTGATGTAGGGCCTGAGAGCTCAGATTTTTGCAAAACCCCCACAAAGTTATTCAGTTGCTTTAATATAGACAAGTGTACCATTTTTAGTTTATGAAGAACAAAGTCTATAAGTTGGTTATTTCACCTTATTCTGTCTCATTGCAGATGAGATACCAACCATAACATTGCGACTAAATTGTACATGCAATGTACATTTACTTTAGATACATAAAGGTCAAGTATCAGATTGACATGATTGATGTCATATCAATTATCACGGTGAAATAAAAACTTCCATGAAGATATCCCATGCATTTGCTCCGACTATACGCGGGTAGGCCCTAAATACATGTAGGCCTACATGTAGGCCTACATGCAATGAGATGTAAGTTGCAAATAATTTATATAGGCCTACTATATGTATGCCTACTGGTACATGTCAAATCAAGGACGTTAGGAGCTAAGGGATAAACTTCCACCCCGCCTCTCCAAATTTGATCTTATTAAAGAGACGTTTAGGACGGTATGTAAGACAAGAAAGAAGGAATTTTATTGTATTCCATCAAAAGCGCGAAAATGACAATATTTGTTTGTTTGTGTGTGTGTGTGTGTGTGTGTGTACGTGTGTGTGTTTTAGTTCAGCCCCACCCCCCCCCCCTCTAAACACTTTTCGAAAAACGCTCCGCGAACACTGATATTGAGAGTGGTCACGTTTTATTTTCATGATCAATATTTTGGAAGACCATATTCCTGCAAAAAAAAACTTAATATTTCTGACCATTACAGTGTACCTTGTACCTACATGTACCTTGTAGTTCCATTCCCTGAAGTCCTCCGCCAGGAAGGGTAATTCAGGGCTGACGAGAGTGGGGGTATTATTACTCTGTTTTGTTTTGCATGTTTAGTTCTACTTTGAGTATTGTCATTATTATAATGAAACATTCATTATCTCGAACACTTTTTTTTTTAATCCTACATTGTACTCTGTTCGTTTGCTCATTGTATTTCCATGACGAAAACCGTATGCTTTCAATCACGATCATATTAAGAAACATCACAGAAATAATTACATACTAGTACATACAATGATCAATACAAGACTTTTTGTGTACAGCCATTAGAGAACGTTCTGACACTATATGGAGAAATAAACATAAAATGCATATATGGAAATGTACATACTTACATGTACGTGGCATATATTTCGAACTCGGAGCATACAAATATTTCAAAATATATCAATAATTTCTCGCACATGTACATCGGGCCTACAGGCTAAAAGAACAGCATGTGGTCTAATGACTATACCCACTCTGCATTTTAGTTACAAAGGTCAACTTGAAGCTTCAGTGTAGAGTACATATTTGCTTTGATATGCAAACATATAGGCCTAATGCATACCCTGTGCTGTATTAATATAGGAAGAATGCACTTGAATTTTGAACATGAATCTAATTTTTTCATGGTTTGAAAGTATTTATGTATCATGGCTCTTATGATGGCTGACTGATAGACACATGTAGCCCACAGTAGACTCGATATATATTATTATTTACCTTTACCTTTACCCGAAGTTAAACAATTTGTTATTTTAGGCATATCCTCATATTTATCTCGCAAAATTCGCATCTTGGTGTTTGGAAATATGCATTATGAGAAGTAGTTTTTTTCCTCTCATGTTTTTAAGCAATCTTCTTCTTCTTCTTCTTCTTCCTCCGCTTTTTTCGGAGATCAGCAACAGGATGAGTTGCAGGACAGTCGAGGTAGTGTTGATAGCAATATTATGGACAGTTATTGAGAAGAGAGAGAGGATATGCGTGATATATGGAGTTTGTCAATCAGATCGGTATGCACATCACAAGTTCCAATACAAAAGTCAATGAAAGCTCAATTCATTATGCAATGTACGATATATAAGACAGATTATATGGCATGCTAATATGCTAACTGACTTTTCGTTATTGAAATCAGTAATGAAAGTCAAACCTAATTAAAAATTAATTATAATGAGTGTTTTACTTACGTAATCTCCGAGTGTTCGCGGTCTACCACCAGTACCAGAGCTGAGCACAACCAGTCGGTTTGGTAGGCTTCCTCTGCGAACCACTGGCCGAGTGAGAAGGCGGGGTATCTTTCTATAAATCCACTCACTCTAGCTAGCTAGAGTCTCATAGTTATTCCAAAAAGAAATGTCCACTCGAGTTGGAATCCCACAGTAAATATCCGGGTTATATATCACAGGTACAACGCTGTCATATCACGTTATAAGACTCCGCTGTAGAAATGGAAGAAAAATTGAAATGCTTTTATAGATCAATGCCGTGCTACGGAGTGTACAACAGTGACACACCTCTAAACTCCGTGCGTTATTGGTAAACCCCGCTCGTATTCCAGTGTGTATAATTTTGTGTGAGTGATAAAATAATAGACAGACGACACAGAATGATCAAAGAAGTCACTTATTTATGGTTAACCGCACACGCACTATACATTACAACAAGCTACGTCATAATAGTAAATACAAACAATAGGCCTTCAATGCATGTAGTAACATCATGTAGGGGCCTTCTCCTAATGCGTTTCATTTGATTTTAGTCACTCGTTTGAGAGGTTTGAGACAGGCAATTGTCTTATTTTGAGCGAGCTGTTGGCAATATTCCAATGAAGAAGTGAGGTCACCATGAATATACAATATTAAATTTTGATCGCATGTAACACAAATGATGAAGAGGTAGTCCCCAATGGCATGCAGCGGAACATTTATATTCTTTCGTATTTGAAAAAAAATGGTATCTCATTTTAAATTGTCGTAGGCCTATCGTTTTAAAAAATATTAGTTTTATTGGTTTCGGAAAGTGAGCTCTCTCGTTTTTTTCAATGGAAAATAATATCTGATTTTTTTTTTTTTTTTTTTTTTAATATATGTTTTATTGAATATTTACGTGTACATTTCAAAAGATTAGAACAATTAAAAGCAAAATCAGATACATATTACGGGAAAAATTTAAGGCTTCTTATGACTTTTCCGCTTAGGCCTATATAGGCCTACAAGTCACGTACAATAAATTATTTCTGAAACCCTTGATTTCCTTTGCTCGCAAGTTTTCTTTTCCTTTTGGGGTTCACAACGGCGAACCATTTCCCGATTAGCAAGAAAAACAAGCACAATTTTCGGGTTAAAACACGGGATATGATTGTGTAGGACATATCCGGGGGACATTATGCTTCAATACAACGAAATGCTATAACTGTTGTCAATCACATATCGCAATATTATTTATTACAACCCATGCAGTGTATTGTGAGGGGAAGGTGAGAAGACGGGTAACTTGTCCTGTCCCTAAAATATTACCAAATAGGGTCTATAATGCACATCTATCTCAGATTTTGAGCTCAAAATTTTCTGTTCGCGCTCGCATTCCTTTTGTTTATCATTACTATTCTTAAAATTCTTAAAAGCATAAATTCAAAAGCTAATTGTCTGCGCACCCCCTATTTATCGGAATACTTTTCTCTTTATGTCTCTGATCTCAAGTGCCCCTTTTATCAGAAAAAAGTACCCCTTTACCATCTTGACCCCCTCTTTCAAATTCGTTCCACTGCCTCTGGTTACGCATTTCTGTATTTCTACTCAGCTATAACGTCTTGTATATTGTTATCATTTAATTCTATTATTGAAAATTTAGAGAAAATATTCTAAGGCAGTGGAGGGGGAGGACAGCCCCATCCAACTCATTTCCAGTATATAAAACGCGAAAATGACCATCAGTCGTTTATTAGCCTGCTCACCCCCCCCCCCCCAACACACACACACACACATTATGTTATGAATCACACGCCCCCTGTTGCAGATTCATAACACTTTCGTTATCAGAGATATGATTAACATATTTAATCGAAACTAATAGCAGCTAGCTGACATTTAAGACAAATGAAATTTGTCAAGGAAATCGACACCGTTGATATTGAACACTTATATTGTAATTTATTACAACTTAAACTGTCCACTCTATACTTATTTATCTTAAATAGTATCGGCTCGAATGTTTCACTTCTTGAATATCGAATATAAAATCATGAAAGAGAAAGGCAAAACCGACGGAAGGTTGACTAACTTTGTGCAAAATCTGAGAGTAAAAGAAAAGTTGCTACGTTCACACAGAGCCGAGAGTCTAGTACGAGTCCTTGCGAGCTTCCGCGAGTTCCAACTCGCGGAAACTCGCGGGAAATGACACATTTTTTCATGCTTGTAAATATTCCAATGCGAGTTCAATACGAGTTGAACAGAGTTCAGTGCGAGTAGCAAAGAGTAAACAACGAGTAGTAGCGAGTTGTTCTCGAGTTATTGCGATCTTGTCCCGAGTGAAAGAGAGTGTATTGCGAGTAAAGCCGAGTTAATGCAGGCGCGTATCCAGGATTTCGCACCCCGGGGGCCGACGTGATTTTGGCGCCCCTGTGTACTTTTCAAAATATGGCACCCCCCCCCCCCCCCCAGCCAGGCAAACATGAGCCTACGGCTTAAATGTATGTTAAAATAATTTATTTGACGGGTGTTTTTTTTTTCTTTTCTTTCTTTTTAATTCTTGCCAATGGTGATTCATTGAACATGTTGAAAAGAATTTCTAGTTATATGAGGTATTACCGCTATAGATGAAAATACGAATAATTCTAAATACGAGCGCGAATCGCGATCAGATTGTTTTCCTCTACTTTACGATCAGAAAGCAAAGAATTCTAAGCAATTAGGGGTATCAATTTTGTTTAGCTCTTCATCAGAATATCATATGAACGGGAGCTGTAATTTGTCCATCAAAACGATTTGAAAGCAAGCCATATAAAATCATGTGAAATTTGTCATGTGAAATTTGTCCATCAAGTAATGTGAAGTCAAACAAATGTATATTGATGTTTTGTTGTTCAGAATCCTCATAATCTGGTTACAAGAAAGAAAAAATAGGCGAGCGTGAATCGCGAGCGGAAATTTGATGTATCGGAATGATCTCTGAAAACGTGGCATTTTATGCATTCCTCAGGAACACAGTGTAATGACTCTTTGGAAAATGATGCGAGCGCGAAGCGCGAGCGAAAATTTTGCTCTTTGTAATAGAGACCTGAAGTTTAGGATTTGGCCTCCATAATTTAAAGACCGTATGTGGCCCAGTAATTTTACATGATTGAAGGAAAGAAACTTAAGATGAATATCTATCTATCTATCTGGCTGCTTATCTATTCTTCTGCTTCCCTCAATAAGTTTAAGATAAATTTGGCGCCCCCATAAGTTTCAGCTCAATTTGGAGCCAACTAATCATTTGGCGCCCCCTAAATGTTGGCTTGAATTGGCGCCATACATGTACGGTTTAGGTGATTTGATGCCCCTGGGAAAATCCAGAAATAAATGTAACGTGTATTCAAATAAATTTAAATGTCTTGATGATTAGTATCCTATAATGTAAATTTATGGTCAGAGAAAAAAACACAGGCGAGAGCGGAATTTTGATGTCTTTTAATGATGAGAAAACATGGCATTGCATACGTTCCTCAGGAACACTATGTACTAAC
>CALNVZ010000641.1:14761564-14774976 GCA_940671915.1 Paracentrotus lividus | reverse complement strand
TTGAGCGAGTCCCTTTTAATTTAAGATCGATTTGGGACCACCTTAACTTCAGGTTAAATCAGCGCCCTAAGTCTCCAGGGTCAATTTCAGCGCCCCTTAAGTTTCATATCATTTTTGCGCCCCTACATTTGATCTAATTTGGCGCCTTTACGTTTGAGATCATTTTGGCGCCCCTCTAGGTTAAGTTCGATTTGGCGCCCCTAAATTTAAGGTCGTATTTGCGGCCCAAAGTTTAAGGTCGATTTGGCGCCCTAAGTTTAAGGTCAATTTGGCACCCCTTGTTTACTGTCGATTCGGCGCCCCTTAAATTAAAGGTCGATTTGGCGCCCCTAAGTTTAAGGTCAATTTAGGCCCCCTTAGTTTACTGTTAATTTGGCGCCCTAAATTTAAGGTCGATTTGGCGCGCCCTAAGTTTAAGGTCAATTTGGCACCCCTTAGTTACTGTCGATTTGGCGCCCCCCTTAAATTAAAGGTTCGATTTGGCCGCCCCTAAGTTTAAGGTCAATTTTGCGCGCCCCTTAGTTTACTGTCGATTTTGGCGCCCCCTAATTTTAAGGTCGATTTGGCGCCCCTAATTATTAAGGTCGATTTGGCGCCCCTAAGTTAAGGTCAATTTGGCGCCCTTAAGTTTACTTGTCGATTTTGGCGCTCAATTTAAGGTCGATTTGGCGCCCCCTAATTTTAAGGTTGATTTGGCGCCCCCCTTTTTTTAAGGCGCCCTCCCCCTCCCTTTCTCCCTTACTCTCTCTCTCTCTCTCTCTCTCTCTCTTTTCTTTCCTTTTTTTTTCTTCCTTTTTCCCCTTTTTTCCCTTTTCTTTTTCCCCTTTCTCTTTTTTCCCCCTCCTTTTTCTTCTTTTCTTTTTTCCCCTTCCTTTTATCCTTTTTCTTTCCTCTTTTCGAACGCCCCCTTGCGGCGCCCTGCGCTCGGGGGGGGGGGGGGGGCCGGGCCCGTAAAGCTCCCCCCAGAATACGCGCATGTGTACGTGATTGTTTTCGCGCCAAACTGAACCACGTGATAAACCCCCAATTATTCGTACTCGCTATAACTCGCCATAGACTCGGTGAGCTTGTGCAGAGCTCTCAGTTGCTCGCACAGAACTCTCAGTTGCTCGCACTAGAATCGAGGTAAAGCGTGTATTGAAATTTATGGTAATTTATGCAAATTACCTCGATTTGTCGCGAGTTGCAAAGAGTCTCTTACGAGTCTCTCACGAGTTGTGCGAGTCTACTACGAGTTGTCCCGAGTTTGACCGAGTCATTCAAGAGTTCTCAAGAGCTTGACTGATTTTTGAAATTTTTAAACATTGCGCGAGCTTCACGCGACTTGTGCCGAGTTGCAAAGAGTCGATGAGAGTTGTAAAGAGTTGTGCCGAGCTGCGGCGAGTTATGGAGAGTTATCAAGAGTTGAAGCGCGAGTTCTCGCGAGTCCCCTCAAAAATCAACTCGCCACAACTCGCGCAAACTCGTACTCAGCTCTCGGTTCTGTGTGAACGTAGCATCATAGTGTGTCAAGAGGAGTGAAACAAAGTGATAATATTGTCCCTCCATACACTCACTGCAGTGCTAATTTAAGCGAATCCAGGTACGCTTATCATTGTAGTGATATTCATTCATCAATACAGTCTGTGTCAAATAAAACGGTACAAGTGGAAAACATTTTTTTTATAGTATGAAGATTAATCACCACCTGCTATTGTTTGGTATTTTCATAAAGCAGGAAGATCAGACTTTCACCTGCAATTTTTTTTTCATCACATTTGGTGTTGTAATTTTTGAAATATGACTAGTTTTCTACAATCAAGAAAAATCCATTTTTTGCACGCCGTCCCATGCCTTTGTGTATAGGTTTCGCATAATGGCCATAACGTGCTCAATTTCGATTTGTTCCTCGTTGCACAAAATTTAGCATAACTTTTGTTTTAAGAAAGCAAATTATACAGAACAAAGCGCATCAGCAGGGAACCGTTTTGGCTTTATTTGGTACCACATACACACATTATTTGAAAATATTTCACACCTAAATAATTATTTTCCGACTGTACCATTTTTCTTTTTACCCAGACTGTATATTGGAAATTAACAACCGATTAGATTAAAAATCGAAGGCGTCGAAAGGCGACTTAAAGGCTTGCAACTAATGATTACAGCATCCAGCTAGAAGTGAACTTTTTTTTTTTTTTTTTTTTTTTTTTTTTTTTTGGGGGCGCGAGGGGGAAATTGAATGAGGAGTCAAATTATAAAGATCTTATGTTTCAAATGATGGGACAGTTCTAATACGTGCACGCTCACAACTTATTAATCCTTTGTGTCACATGAAATCATTGCTAATGAATTTCCATCCAGAGATGACACAATAGCTATGCAAACTACTTGAGTTATGACAACTATGAGGAAGTAACAACATACATTACAAAACAGTGTTTGGAAAGTAAAACAACAGCATCGTTTTGCTAGTACTATTTCTAACAAGCTACAAGAAATCTTTAATATAGTTACACTGATGCAAGATATGATCGCACTAAGAAGTAGCAAATGGCGGGTATTGGGCACAATTTTGCGTAATCAAATATATCCAAAAAAAATAAACCAGTATGTAGATGGTCTGATCGAGGCTCCATAGTATTTGACGGTCCAATGTTCAGTCGAGAACATCTTTATCACAATTAAATGCCTAAAATGAACTTCCCGCCTTGGAATTTGGAATTTATTCCTATGTGAATTCGAACGAATTATTTCCGGTTCTACAAATTCAGTAAATACTCATCTGATTCTAATTGAACATAGAAGAGGTTTAATCTTATTTCTAATTCGATACTCGCTAATTCATCGCTATCTATAACCAAAAAGACCACCAAAGAAAAACCACAAATCACACTCTCTCCCATACCGAACCTCGTGTTTCTTTTCTCCTCGCACATCCAGCCGCGGACACCTAGTAAATGTTTTAAATGATATTTGGTAAAACTTTATGTGTAATCGCTATTTATATTTCTCCTTATAAGCTTTTCTCGAAACACAAGAATAATAAGCAATAAGGTAAAGTAAAATTTTAAGGTATAATAGGTAATCATATTAGTGTAAATATCTGAGAGGAGAGAAAACAATAATTACAGACGCCTCAAGCTTATAATATGAAGAAAGTGTTAGCTATGCCAGACTAAACATTTTTTAAACAACGGATAATGGCGCACTGTTCCTGGTACAGCGTCGATATGCTTAAGAAAGTCCCTATTTTTTGGAGGGGGGGACGCCTAGAGGTGATCATTGCGCCGTCAGATTTAGCGCTGCCCTAGCAACATAATGTCCTTTCGAGAAAGGAAAGGGAAAACGTCTCAAAATAAGTTGATTCAACCAACTGGTAAAGGTGCCCACGCACGCCGTATAAGATGTAGACTGGAAACAATGAGTGTAAGAATACTAATTTAAAGGATGTATTACTCATATTAATAGCTACCATTCCTTCGCAGACATCCAAAATATTCTATCCAGTCCAGTCTATGTAAGCAATTGTGTTGCTAAATTTATGAAACTCAATTGTGGATGTGATGCCGTTTTCTGGAAGGGTGGCGCTTTATCGTATAAGGCGTAAAAAGTTAAAGAGGATTCTCATAGCCATGTGCACCGGATTGCTAATTTTTTACTTAAGATTTTTGCTTCATGTCATGTGACAGAGCTTAGGCCTAATCAGAATGTTTCAGAAGCTAAGCAAAATTAAATGTTGAAATGACTTGCATTGCATTTTGAAGGAAAAAAAAGAACAAAAAATTGTCACACACAATGGCATCTAAATATTCGCAGTTCATGCCTTTGATTCGTAACAGTCTATAACGGGAAACCGTACGTAAACACTTGTGCTAGTAAAATGAGCAAAAAATATTGTTGTATACAGTATTTATCTCTGAGCGTCTGGCTAGTATTCTATTTAGTTTGGCCCAAAATCCATGGTGATTTGGAGGCAAGAAAAGAAAATTGTTTGGTGATTGTTAGCCGGCTCAGATAAATTGGAACATATCGTGGATTCATTTACGTACGACTATTGGACGGGTTGTACATTACTTATCCGAGTGCGCGCATTATTTATCTGGATTATATTTTTTTTTTGGGGGGCGGGTAGGAGAGAAACGGCACATAAAAGTTAATATATTGATCATATTGAAAGTTCTGATAGCAGGCCAACAATAGAAGGGACCCCAAATGTAGATTGGCAATACATGGATGATATATTTCTTGTGGAAGAAGATGTAAGAGATTGTGAGTGAAATACTTTTGACAGACATCTATTATGATTCAACTAAGAGTGGCAGTATGCATCCGAGTTTAAAATGTGAAAGAGAACCTGAATTCTCTATGAACAAAGCATCAGCTTGAGTTCGAGTGGCTTACCGGCAAATTATTGTTTCCCGATTCACGATGTTGTCAGCAACTTATTAGAAAAAACAAAAAAGACAAAACGTATGGAGATTTCCTACAAGATTTGCCTAGACTGTGGTCAGAATCTTGAATAAGAAGATCTCCATATTTTGATATATACCTTAGATGGATTGACTTTTTGAATTAAGGTTTGTTAATTTTTGTGATATCGCTGTAATCTTTGACCTCTTTAGTGAAAGGGTTTTACGGACCATTATTCAACTCCTCTTCTCTCTTTCCAATGACATAAAAGTTCAGTTTTGGTGTTGTATTACGGTATAGACAAGACAATCATCCTGCCATTAAATTCTTTTATTGTGTATAGTGTATGATTTCTTTTTTACACATTTATAATATATTTGTTGAAATACTCGATCTGTGAAAAATTGTTGAAATTTATGTGGATTGTTATCTTCATACTTTTTTATAGACTGTATAGTTTAGTTGCGAACTATTAGGTGAGATCACGCCGAGGGAAGCGCCAATTTCCCTCGTCACTCGCAGGTTTACTTCCCCCAGAGCGATTAGAGGAGAGACCAGTGTATGAGGAGTGGTGTTAACAATTGAAGGCACTTTGAGGAGGGTGGCTGGAGCGTAAAATTAGAAACGGATGAATGAATATGTTATGCATATAGGGTCTGAAGCAGGAATACCAGCGATGCAATGATATTATTTGAAATGTTCTTCGCGAATCAAATTTCCAATGCTGAAAAAAAAAATACAAAACGAAATAAACAAACAAACTAACTGTTACCAAAATGTATATGAACCTGCTCCTAGCGTCAGTATTGTGGTTTACTATGTATTATCCATTCAGTTAATATGCGTGTTCAACATTAACATATCTAGTGTACTAACATACCACAATGTACTATCCCATTTTTGCCCGGTCATTGTAATTTTTGGCCGACGTCCAAGAATCATGACAACAATTTTCTCTTCCCCTTTATACAGTAATGATTGAAAAATGGTGAGACGTTAAATTTAATTTTTCTGACTTTGAATTTTAATTAAAAAACCACAATCGTGCACTAACACTAGTGACTTTTTTTGTAAATTTCAGGCAAAACGTTTGAAAGTACACTGGTCTTATTCTCCATACCATGAATTGTTTGTATATAAAGTCGCTGAATGGATATATGTATTCAAAACCAGTTTATTAGGGCCCATTCAGACTCATTTAAGTAAAGAGTGAGAACTAATAGCGTCCCGGTATAATATTAGGCGCATATAGGAACCTGAAAATAAAAAAAAATATTTCGTACAAGAACAAGGGAGAATAAAAAAGAAGAGAAAGGAAGAAAAGAAAAAAAAAAGAACAAAAAATAAGAAGAAAGAGAATGAAAAAACACGCTAATTTTTATTAGGGTCAGCAGCAGACGCGAAAAAAATATACAGCTTTGTTATATCAATAGTGGGGTGAGCAGTAACTAGGAAATGTCGGTATAACAAGGACCGATGTACCAAGCATATTTTTTCTGGGTTTCTAAATTGCTAGAAAGGATAAAATATCGTTATTAGAAGGTCAATTGGCTGATACCAAGCCATTTTGTCAATGTCCTATTTATATTTGATGTTATCATTATATGGATTATATATTAATAAAATACAAAAAAAAAAAAAATCGGAAACAAACAATTTACTTCATTATAGATACCCGCAATACTTAATATTTGGCGTGCGCCCCGTCCTCAACATATTGAACAACACTAAGAATACGGCAGAATGGTTGGGGTGGGGGGGGTTTCTCATTGCGACATTCGCACATGGTCTTGAGTCTTATAAGTCTGTCCTCTACTCAATTTATTTTATTTATGGTGGCAATTATTCAAATACTTCTCATAAGTAGGCCTTGACAATATATTTATCAATGTGGGCTGGCTGTGCCTTTAATGAAATGCAATTAGGATCGTGAGAGAGGTTCAATCGCAGGCTTCTTTACAATAAGGAATAACAATATTATTTAAGTGTCTAACATTAAAATGGTGATCGCAGTTGTTCTTACGGCCTGAGAATAATTGAGTCAAACAGTTAATTTGCACGTTTTATGGGATTCTATGGTGGCTTTAAATGCCTCCTTATTCCTTGAATAACTGAATCACTTTTGGTCAAGATTTCTTTTTTTTGCTTAAAGTAAAATAATTAAGAGATGGACCGTACGCTAACATTGGCAAAATAATAAATAACCTTAAGAGGTAATGTATGGATTTAGTTATTTTACTTGCAAATGAATTGAATTAAAAATAACAACTGAGCGCTCGGTCTACTCACTTTATTTTTGTGAATGTCGTGATCCACTCACGGCACGATAGAGGTGATGCCATTTTCCACAGAGAGGGAATTCAATTGATAACCAACTAATAAATGTAGAGGAGGTACAACATTATACTATTTATATAGCGAAGTATACCAAGCGCTATAGTGTTATCCCTTAGGACGGATTTCTATCGTGCGGACAAGTCTAGCAAATCCACCGAACACCAGTGATGGTCAGAACCAACATGTTTTTTTTTTCTGTCGTGTCACTCACCGTCGAACTGTTATTCTTTAAACTCAATCATTTCCAAAGGAACCAATTGTAAAAAATTCTATTATCTAACTGGTATATGCGCGGACACGGCCACTGGCCTACATTATATCATAAATTTTTTTTTTAATATGGTAGGTTCATTGATCATTCATAACCTACAAGTGAAGATATGCGTCCACCTCTTATCAAGTCCAAGCATGGTCGTGTCTCTTGCACGTTGAATATGACCGTCAAACAAGGGATGTCCTATCCGGGTTACCCAAATTTGTTCCCGCCTTGGTTGCCTCTAATCTCTGAAGTTACTAAAACAGAATATAAAGGATACAGGTTCGTTCTATCGCCACAGACGTGTGTACACGGTGGTGCATTACGAATCAAGTACTATTACTTTAGTATTTCATAAACACAGTCGATGGATACTACTGTAGTTAAGTTATTGCCACACCTAGATTTTGACGGTCTAGGTGTTTGTCTGAGGTGACTATCGCACGTGTTGCGTTGCCTCACTTGTTTATCGCCTTGTTGCTTTTGAGGTTATTCTGAGGTTTACTTCATTTGCTCCCATACGTAGGTAATATCACACAATTGTATTTGACTGTACGTTATTAGCTCACCTTGGACGTGCATCGCGCCTTAGTGACTTTGTAGAGGATTGTGAACTGACAAAGGGTGGTATTAATATCTCAACCGCTATGTTTTAGATAAGAATCAACACTCCGTGTTCGTTCAAAGCACTGGAGTCTAGGTGTCCTCTGCGAGGACGTTTCCGTGTATGGCAGTTTAGAAAAAAGGGGCTTTGTATTCACATTGCCACCATTAGCTTATAAAATTTTAACAACTTACGTCCGTTAAATGGCCGCGCTAGGTTCCCATGCCTATTTTAAAAAGAAAAAAGAATGCACAATTTGAAGACATTTATTTTCCAAATAAAAATAATTAGTATTCCATCAAATAAAATACACCGTGATCGTATGCTTGATAAGATACGTTCTTTATGAATATATAGCGGAAATAGAAGCCAGATTACATTTTTTTTATCAAGGAAAAATCTCTTAAAAGTAAAGAAAGTAAAGGGTTGATTGAGGTACAGTTTAATTATAAACTGATACTTGGTACATTCGTGGGCAAGATGTTATTAATCATTTCTTTCAGATGTCAAATGACAGTGACAATGACGTGTGGATTATGAAAATTCCACATCTTGACTTCACACCGGACGCTGAGGTCAGTCAAAACAGAAGCCCTAACATACCTAACGAGATTTAAAAAAAGAAAAAAAAAAAAACATAGAAAAACGAACTTTAGAAGGAATAATGTAAAGAGGATAAGCACATATTGGATAAAAGGAGGGATAGTTCTAGTGTGCAAAGTTTGAGAAGTGATCTTGTTTGTAGGAGGCCGTTGGCTGCATTTTCTCAATATCTCTCAATAATATTAATAAAAATTGGTTGATGTTGGTGCTGTTGGGTGTTGCGATAGGCAAGAGGCGTGGCTCCTTCTATCTATAGTGACCTCCTCGGTTGTTGTAAAAATCTCCAGGGCTTGCGATCCCGTAGATGTGCAGCCTTGGCGAACTCTATCGCCGTCCCCCCTGCGCCCGTCACTATATGTCTTGCTTTTTAGTCTCTGTGTTGTCACTGTCTGTCTGTATGGCTCCCCTTCTTCTCAGAATTCCTTCTCATCTTCTCTTTTGGAAAGTTGGTTATGGAGGAAAGTCGTTTTCATATTTCGTAATGACCACTGACCTCCATCACTTATTAAAAAAAAAACACAAAGACGCAGACAACATAATTACACAGCCATCTTGTCTCTCTGTGTGTCTCTATGCGTCTGTCTCTGTCTCGTGTATCTGTCTCTGTCGTCTCTTCTCCTCTCCGTGACTCGATTCTCTCTCTCTCTGCTCAGACACACACTAATTGTCCCAGATTGTCTCTTTTGAGTTATCTCAGTCTCCCTACCCACTGCCCATTATAGTGGCGGGTCGAGGATTGCATGTGAAGGGTGGGGGGGGGTCATATTGGAAATTTGTTAGAATTTTGCTTAACGCCAATTTATCCCGCCGTCCATCGGGTGACGCTCGTACCACTGCCCCGAGAGATTTGACAAAAAAAAAAATAGAATAAATAAATAAATAAATACAATAAATAAATTAAATAAAATAAGATAAATAAAGTATAATAAAATAAATAAAGTAAATATAACTGAAAACGTAAAATAGTTTAAAATAATTAATAAAAAAAAGTTTTAATATAAATATAGTATAAAGGACAGTAAACAGAAAAAGAAAAGAAATAAAAAGTTTTATTTTATCCCCGTGACCAGCTCTTCTCTTCACGCCATTTAAGTCAATTTCTGACACAGACGCGGTTATCAGGTTAGGCCTTATACCCCTGTTAACTGTAATTAAAGCTGAGGTGAGTGTGTGAGGGCGGTTGGCCTAAAGGATTAATCAAATCCCATGTAATTACTCACTTAATCATAATTAATCTAAACGATCTGATATGAGAAAACATATACCAATCGGAAGCCGTTTAAAAAAAATGAGGGAAATAGATTTTCGAATTGACAATTATTCAGGTGAAAGCTTTTAATTGGAATGTACAACATGAAATTGGGTGCGGATCAGATGTATTATTCGAAGTATGATGTTTGCCCCCTTTTTTTGTCTTTAACGTTATTGAAGCGAGCGGGTACTTGCAATGGGTGTAACCCTCCAAGGTCGCATAACTATGCAATGAGTGTCCATTGCAGCTTCATTACAGCGGAGGTTCTCCATTCTCATTCTAGGGATTTAGGCAGACGCACTTTTTAAACTTGGAATGCGATGGTAACTGGTAATCTTCTTTTTGAAGATGAGTTTTTCCGTTAATAAACTGAAATAACTTGTGAAGTATGTTGAAGAATGAGTGTATTAAAAGAGTGTTTTAATAAAAAACTTTTATTTGTATCTAAATAATGCCTGCTAGATATAAATACTTGTAAACGTCTCAACCTATGGATGTACACACACTATATATTGTATTGTATTGTATTGTATTTATCAGACCAACTGTCTTAGGGATTTGTCAGAAAAGGATTTGTAAAAAACACCGCGCTGAGTAAGGTCTGCATCCCCGATAAAAAAACAATAAAATTAAGAAATCAATATTGCATCAAAAACTAAGTTACATAATATAACTCCATCTTATACAAAGCGATATAGCAAATAACTATCAAATGAAGCACGATGAGGTAAAACGGAAGTATGTGACATGAGTAAATACTGAGTAGAATAAAATCATATTCCAAAATAATGTAATTGAGTACTACATATTGGAAACTATTAGGAAGTTTGCAAGCATAACAAGCATTTATGTATATATTGATATTGCAAGATTTTGAGTGATAGTTAATGTATATTATTAAGAAAGAACAAATACTGTTTATTGTCGGAGTGAAAGTGAGGAGTTAAATGTGTAAGGATAATCTTCAAGGCTTATTTTTGAAAGTAGAGAGAGATGGACTATTAACGTACTATTATTTGGGAGTAAGTCCTCACATTACATTTTGGCATGTTTCTTACAGAGAATTCTTGAATACATTATTTTTCGTCCTTTGCAGAATATGTTACAATTATTCCTTTCACAATAATCATTGTCATTACCGCTGCGCCTATTCTTATGAGCAACGTTTATGAGTAAGTATCTTTCTAAGTTGCACGTAGATGTTCGCCTGAACCATAAGTGCATCAATGTACTCAAGAGAAAATTTTATAGAAAAGCATTACTATGAGGGGGTACTTGACGTCATTTCTCTTTCTCTGAATGCTACCAAAACCTTTGTTTTGTATAAGAGAAGATCATTTAATTACACTCTTGTTTCCAATCTTTAAACATTATCCTAAATTCGTTTTTGGACGGCCGTTCGATGGTATTTTATATGGTGGTCACTCTGTAGGGTCCGCATTGCGTACACAATGACTACGAGACATGGACGTACAAAGAAGTCGTGTAGGGTCTTAAGACAGATTATTTGGGCAATTTATAAAAATTTCCTTTTTATTACTGGCAACAATCTTACTACACTTCAAGACAGTATGTTTTCGTTAACAAGTGGGTTTAAAATTGGAGTTTCAACGTCAAGTTAACACATTGATGGGACTAGGGTAGAAAAAAAAAAAAAAAAAAAAAAAAAAAAGGTTGAAAAAGTAAGTATCTCGAAAAAAAAGAGAAATAATAAAAAAAAAAAAAAAAAACTAAAATAATCATCAAAAAAAAAAGAAAATCAAAAAAAAAGAAAAAAAATTAAAAATAAAAAAAAAAGATAGAAAAAAATGCATCCTTCAAAAGTTATCCACCTGAAGTACTCATCTTTCTACTCAGTGATTTGTTTAAATTAGTTCTCCCAATATTATGAGTACGTAGTTCGGAGGTAGATATTGGACCTTACGTGTAATTTGCATTATCTAGTGGCTGCAATTTATTTAATATGTATAATCATCAAGAAGCCAATAAATTTGCTCCATTTGTGTAATGTATTAAGATCCGCTTCTGTTAACATTTTCACAGTCGTGCAATATAGAATTAATATAGTCTATTATAGGATGCAGGTCGTCCTGCGAAATCTAATAGTTGAAGAGAATATTCAATCAGAAGATATATCATTATAAAAGCTATGAAAAAGAGATAATTGGGTAGTCTAAAAAGTGGATCTCTTGTGGAGCAACTGACTTTAAGGAATCCAATTAGAACATTCCTACTTTGATAAAGCGACTCTTTTGTAAACGCAATTTTAAAAAAATTCATGATCCATTTTCAAAATTTGAGTTTTGGAATACCATACATATAAGTTTCTGTTCTAATAAATTATGTGACCACGCTATTCAAATGCTATTAGGCGAAGTCTAAAAAATGCGATGTCAATACTGTGACGCTAGGGGTCTATCAAGAAACAGCATCAATACGATTAACCAGTAAGGATATTACAATGTATTTCATTAAAAAAATATGTTACTGCCGTCGCTGTCATGTAACGTAACATAACAGAAGCCGGAGAATGAAGCCCACCCTCTCCCGATGTTGTTTTTTTCTCAGAAATGTGGTCAAAAACGCGAAAAATTACCATACAATATTGTGATATTCAGCCCTGTGAATCACTCCTCCCGCCCCACCTCGCACACTTTCGGCTCAGCCCTTACAGTTACCCGTGTCTACAAGTATGTCAACCTTTCATGCTTTGTCAATTCATGAAGGAATTGTTACTTATTGGGTTAGGGGACTGTCATTTGTGGCTGATAAGAAATTAGATATGAAATAATAGAGCCGGTTTTTACAATATTTAATTGTTCTTATTATTTTTTTCGTTAACTATGTTTTTATTATTAAATTAAGATGTCACTTTCGTACGCATATCCGGAGTTATGACGTTGTCTCAGCAGGACTTAGCGTATTGGGAGCCTTTGTTCAGGCACTCGCTATCAACATGACACTTGAACTGTCTTTCCTCCTCCCATCATGCACGGAAGGTACTACTGAATTAGTTCAAAGACTTTGAAGCGGCTTGATATCGACTCCCTGTCTCCTGGAATTTGGTATGTGAGATAGTATGGAGTGAATAAGGTCATTTGAGGTCACGTAAACTTGTCCACATCTCTCCCTCCCATTTCCCCCCACTCTGGTTCTTCATCATGACCGCAGTGGGGTGTAACACAAAGACTTCAAGATTGATAAAAAGTACGATTCTATTTTTTCAGGTAACCTCAATCTAATGGACAAGATGCTCCTTCCAACAAGTTGGTGATCTTAATCCTAACGCCTAGCCTGCCCCTTTCTTAGATCATATCCAAATCTCTAATCCATGACTGTACCTGGTTTCTAAAATGAGGCTAACCGAGGAAAAAAAAAATCAATAGTAATCTTTTTATCAATCGTAAGTCTTGTGTTACACGCCCGCAGAACTACAAAACCTAGAAGATAAACTGACCCGGACAAATACCTTCCGCGGATGAAATAACCCTAAACCCTATTCTGGGGTTAAATTATCCTTGCGGTATAATTGCCCAGGGGGTAATTGTGTGGATAGCGAGCCGTTTGATATATCTCGGTATGTTTTAACAATATAGACCCTCCCCCCCTCCCCTCTTGTCATGGACGTTGTATACCAATGTATTTGGTAGTCTCATTGGTGTTAAACGGTGGGGTACCCGACATGCTTCCAGTGATATCATGTACTGGGCTTTTCGAAATTTTGAAAATGATCATCTAGTATGTTCTTCAAAATAAAGTACCCATTTTAGTCTGGGGTAAGCAAATTTGTTTTGGTTTAACTTCAAGGGGTTCGAATAACCGACCATAACCTGTTGGCTCAAAATGTGCAATAAGGATATTAAAATATAAATCTTCATTCATTGTAGCTAAAGGTCTGTTGTATCAGGGCAGTTTATCTTGTTACTCTGTTAAATGATGTATTAACAAATTAAAAAAAAAAAATACCC
>CALNVZ010000641.1:14750536-14761539 GCA_940671915.1 Paracentrotus lividus | reverse complement strand
ATGAATTTTGAAATTTTAAAACCTTATTTGTTACCCCTTAGTTTCAGGGAAATTCGGCGCCCCTTAATTTCAGATCATTTGGGCGCCCAAAAGTGTAAGCTCAATTTGGCGCCCCTAATTTTAAAATCGATTTGCCGACCCCTTAACTTCAATTCAGTGCCCCCATATGTTTCAGGTCATCTTGGCGCCCGTACGTGTAAGCTCAATTTGGCGCCGCTAATATGTTGAACATAAATCTGAAATGCCAATAAACAAAATAATAATAATATAAAATAATTAAAAAAATAATAATAATAAAAAATGTAACGTGAAAAAATTTTTTTTTTTAAGTTTTGACGGTTAGAATCCCATAATGTAAATTCTGGTAAAAGAGGAAAAACATAGGCGTGTGCGAATAGGAAACGGAAATTTTGATCCATCTCGATTGTGAACGTTGGAAAACGGGTCTGAGATATGCGCAGAGACGTTTCAGAGACGTACTCAGAGATCGTAGGTAGGGCCTATGTCTCTTGAAGTCTCAGCAGAGTCTCATGAGTCGCGGTTGAAAGTCGGACAGAGACGTCTCTGAGGACCGTCCTGAGTCTCTTCTCCAAATTTCTGAGTTATGGAGACGTACGTATCCAATACGCGAACGTACACAAACACTAGCAAATTACATGTGTGTATTAAAAGATGGAAAATGTTTCAATGAACTAATATTCTGGAAGCCAGATGCGTCCCTTTCACACGGAGCAACCCTTCCATTAGTATTAAGCCATAGAGACGACAGTGGGTAATACTGTATGACTGTAAACTGTTTACAAAGAAATTTTCCAATAAATTTATTTGTGATCTGATTGTGTGAGCTCCCATTACATTCCATGCGCGTGGATCAGGGTATCTCAGCTTCGCGGAAACGGGTTTGAGAGCGATTCGGACTACTTGTTGAGATATGTGTTTAAGAGACGGTTTTGAAACTTGTCGCGACGACGTTTCCGAAACGTCTCCGAGTCCCACAGACATTTCACGAGTTCTAGAAAATTCCCCCCGGCCGGAGGGAAAAGTCCGGGGGATAAAAGGTTTCAAGTCCAAAACGTCTTAAGTAGTCCCAAGACGTTCTCCGCCAATGGGTGCCCCTTGTCTTCATTGTACATGTAGACTAAGCTGCTCCTTGTATATTACATTTATATACATTACGATTCATTATGAATAGATTCAGCACTCATCATTTATGTAAACCAGAAAAGTGCGTAACACTATTCACACAAAAAAATAACTAAAAACCAACACAACCTTGAACTTCATAGCCAATGACGAAAATATAGCATTAATTCATTATAAGTTCGTCCTAATTACGACTGAATTAAAGTCATTGTTTATGTTATAATCAATGCACACAAAAAGCAAAATAATAATACCGCTCATGCACGTGTTTTGTTATGCTAAAAAGTAAAGTTAGTCACGAAGAGGCGATTATTTTCATTATTAAAACTCCTCTCGTCCTCATATACAAAAATAGGTTATTAGGTTATCTGTTAAACATGGTTGAATACCATTTAGTTATTATTAACACATTAGAATGCTATCATGATCCATGGCATTGTTTTAAAATTACCCCCCCCCATACTTGTGCAAAAGAGGAAACATTGAAAACATATTGGAACACAATAATATGCTAGTCGACAAATCTTTGTTCAGCTTCCATGTTTGTTCGAACAAGGAGTGTTGAAGATTGAGTATACATATTATATATTGACTGTTGTTGCCTGTAGCCTACAGTACCATAATACTAGTACATGTAGTACGATGATGTGATCAATAAGCATTTACACTTAGGTTCAAATACGAAACTTACTCTCCGGAAAATATCAATTACTCACAGAACTGAAAAACCTAGATCCCTAAATTCTGCAACAATTTGCAAAACCTAATGGGCATACGGAAGTGCCCAAAATTGAGATTTCTACAAATCGATATAAATTTCAATTTGTGGATCTTTGTTTAATTCAGGACTCTTTATGTTTCGATTGAAAGGGAAATATTAAATGGGATCCTTTTAATCTTTATTGTTATGGCGTAAAACAATTAAATTATCAAAAAATTCTACACTTACAATAATCTAGAGTCAGAATGCGTCAATCCGTTTTAGTTGGGGGCGGGGGGGCAAACTGCCCCTTGGGCCTCCCCCCGCCCCCCAGGATCGACGCCTCGGTTCTAGGGCGAAGTTTAATTTAACAGAGCAGATTTATTCTATTTATAAAGGGTTACTGAAGGAAATAATCGTGTTCGGTTGAAGTATTTCTATTGGGAGAATTATTGTCACCACGCCATAAAATACGGTGTACATAGAGTCACAGCATAAAAGAGGTTTCACTTTAACGACTCGCCGATCCAAGTCCAAATTGAAATGTCAAGCTACATGTACTTATGTCGGCAAGTACCATGCAAGATATTAAAAGGGTGTTTAACTTCATTCAGACATCTTCAAATAACATCTTTCCTGCTCAAACTTAATAAAATTAATAATCATGATTATTGCAAAACCTTTCATGTTGTCGGCAGAATTGCCAAGATTTTGAAATATCATCAGTGTTTTAATTGTGGAGATATAAAGCGTAAGCGTACCATGGTACGTATAAATTACATTACAGTCTATGGACATGAAAGAGGAAAATAAAAAAGATCATCCCTTTTTTTACTTTAATGTAAACATTAATGAATAAAATTACAGTATGCGCTTGAAACATTTTTACCATGCCGGGTAGTCTGTACATTGTAGCAGCGCTCACACGAACATTTTTAGAGTTACCCTGTAGGGCAACCAAAATTGGATTTTCTCCAAAATGGTTCCCCGAACAACAATCTGTCCCTTCTAGGCAAAAACAATAACAAATTTGAAGATTTGATTTTTCTTTGATAATTTGATTTACTAGTGTCAATGGATGAAATGATGATGGGTCATGCATAATACAATGTAATGCCCCCATGAAGGCCCTGCCAAAAATGTGTATTGCCATTCGGCAAACTACTTGATCATTTCTTCAAATATGGTTGCCCGAGGGTCTAAATTCTGTTGCCCTGGACAAACATGGCACCATGCTAATGTTGAGTTGATGTAGGCCTGAGAGCTCAGGATTTCTTGCCAAACACCCCCAAAACCCCAACAAAGTTATTCAAGTTGCTTATAATATAGCACAAGTGTACCAGTTTTAGTTTATGCAAGAACAAAGTCTATAAGTGGTCTATTTTCACCTTATTCTCTCATTGCAGTGAGATACCAACATAACCTTGCGACTAAATGTACATTGCAATGTACATACTTATATACATAAAGGTCAAGTATCAGATTCGACATAATTTGATGTCATATCAATTAATCACGTGAAAAAAAACTCCATGAAGATCTAATCCCATCTTTGCTCCACTATACGCGGAGCCCAAAACATGTAGCCTACATGTAGGCCTACATGCGAAATGAGATGAAGTTGCAAATAATTTATATAGGGCCGACTATATGATGCCTACTGGTACAGTCAAATCAAGGACGTTAGGAGCGAGGAAAACTTCCACCCGCCTCTCCAAATTGATCTTATTAAAGAGACGTTTAGGCGGTATGTAGACAAGAAGAAGAATTTATTGTATTCCAATCAAAAGGCGAAATGACAATATTTGTTGTTTGTGTGTTGTGGTGTGTGGGTACTGGTGCATGTGTGTGTTTTAGTCAGCCCCACCCCCCCCCCCCTCTAAACACTTTGCGAAAAACGCTCGCGAACACTGTTAATATTGAGAGTGTCACTTTTATTTCGGGATCAATACTTTGGAAGACCATATTGCCTGCAAAAAAAACTTAATATCTGGACATTACGTGTACCTTGTACCTACATTACCTTGTGTTCCATTCCCTGAATCCTCCGCCAGAAGGAATCCAGGCTGACGAGAGTGGGGTATTATACCTCTGTTTTGTTTGTCATGTTTAGTTCTACTTTGAGTTGTCATTATTATAATGAAACATTCATTATCTCGAACACTTTTTTTTTTAATCCAACATAGTACTCGTTCGTTTTTGCTCATTGATTTCCATTACGAAAACCGTATGCTTTCAATCACGATCATATTAAAGAAACATCACAGAAACTAATTACTACTAGCTACATACAATATCAATACAAGGACTTTTTGTGTACAGCCCTAGAAGAACGTCTGACACTATATGAGAATAAAACATAAAAGCACATATATGGAATGTAACTACTATGATAGTGCCTATATTTCGAACTCGGAGCATACAAAATTTCAAAATATATCAATAAATTCTCGCACATGTAACATCGGCCCTAACAGCTAAAAGAACAAGCTTGGTCATAATGACTATACCCACCTGCATTTTGTTCAAAGGTCAACTTGAACTCAGTGGTAGAGTACATATTGCTTTGATATGCAAACATAAGGCTAATGCATCTACCCTGTGCTGCTATTTATAGAAGAATGCACTTGAAGTTTGAAGAATCTAGATTTTTTATACATGGTCTGAAATATTATGTATCATGCTCTATGATGGCTGACTGATCAGCACACATGTAGCCACAGTAACTCGATGATATTAGTTATTTACCTTTCTTTACCCAAGTTAAAACAAGTTTGTTATTAGGCATATCCTCATATTTATCTCGCAAAATTCGCAATCTTGGGTTTGGAAATAGCATTATGAGAAGTAGTTTTTTTCCTCTCATTTTTAAGCAAATCTTCTTCTTCTTCTTCTTCTTCCCTCGCTTTTCGAGATCAGCAATCAGGATGAGTTGCAGACAGTCGCAGGTAGGTTGATAGGCAATATTATGACAGTTATGCAGAAGAGAGAGAGGATATGTGAGTATATGGAGTTGATCAATCAGATCGATATGCACATCACAAGTTCCAATACAAAGTCAATGGAAAGCTCAATCTTATGCAATGTACGAATAAGAACAATATATGGCAGCTAATATGCTGAACTGACTTTATCGTTATTGAAATCAGTAATGAAGATCAACCTAATTAAAAATTATATATAATGAGTGTTTTCTTACTAAATCTCCGAGTGTGCCGATTCTTTGGCCACCAGTACAAAGCTGAGCACAACCAGTCGGTTTGTAGGTTCCTCTGCTACCACTGGGCGCGATGAGAAGGCGGGTACTTTCTTAAATCCACTTCACTCTAGCTAGTAGAGTCTCATAGTTATTCCATAAGAAGAAATGTCTCCACAGTTTGCGAACATCCCACAGTAAAGTATCCGTTATATATCACAGTACAACGCTGTATATCACGTTATAAGACTCCTGTTAGAAATGGAACGAAAAAATTGAAATGCTTTTATAGTCAATGCGTGCTACGGAGTGTACAACAGACGACACCTCTAAACTCCGTGCGTTATATGGTAAACCCGCTCGTATTGCCCGATTGTATAATTGTCGTGAATGAAAATAATAGACAGCAGACACAGAATGATTAAAGACAGTCACTTATTTATGTAACCGCACACGCACATATACAATACACAAGCTACGTCATATAGTAAATAACAAACAAATAGGCCTTCAATGCATGTAGTAACTTGGGCCTTTCCTCCATGGTTTCATTTTTTATCACCTTTGGGTTACCAGCAATTCTTATGTTACGAGTGTGCATATTCCAATAAGAAGTGAGGTCACATGAATATACATATTAAATTTTATCGCATGTAAACACAATGATGAAATGTAGTCCCCATGCATGCACGACTATTATATTCTCGTATTGAAAATCGTAATCTCATTTTAAATTCGTCGTGCCTATCGTTCTTAAAAATATATTTTATTGTTTCGAAAGTGACTCTCTGTTTTTCAAGGAAAATCAATATCGATTTTTTTTTTTTTTCTTTTTTATAATGTTGATTGAATATTTACGTGTACCATATTCAAAAGATTAAAACAATTAAAAAGCAAATCAGAAGCATATTACAGGAAAAATTTAAGCTTCTATCTTTCCGCTTAGGCCCTATATGCCCTACAAGTACGTACAATAATTATTTCTGAAACCCTTGATTCCTTTGCTTCGCAAGTTTCTTTCCTTTGGGGTCACAACGGCGAACATTCCTCGATTAGCAAGAAAAACAAGCACAATTGTCGGAGTTAAAACACGGATATGATTGCTGTTAGGACATATCCGGACATTATTCTCTAATAAAACGAAATGCATAACTCTTGTCAATCAAATATCGCAATTATTATTATTACAACCCAGCAGTGTTATGTGGGAAGATAGAAGCCGGGTAACTTTTCCTGTCCCTAAAATATTACCAATATTCTATAATGCCACACCATACTCAATTTGAGGCTCAAAATTTTTCCCTCGCATTCCTTGTGTTTACATTTACATTTTTAAAATTCTCAAAAAGTCTAAATTCAGAAGCTAATTGTCGCGCACCCCCTATATCAAGACTTCTTTAGTCTCAATCTCAAGGCCCTTTTATCAAAAAGCTAACCCTTTACCATCTTTGACCCCCTCTTTCAAATTCGTCCACTGCCTCTGTTACGCATTCTGTATTCTACTCAGCATATATCTCTTGTTATTGTTATTCATTTATGCATATGAAAATTATAGAAAATATTTAAGGTGAGGGGAGGGACACCCCATCCGAACTTCATTCCATATATATACGAAACGGAAAACTGCCATCCGCGTTTTTGCACTGCTCAACCCCCCCCCCCCAACACACACACACAGCACACTATGTTATGAATCACACGCCCCCTGTTCAGATTCATAACCTTTCTTCATAGAGTATGATTAACATATTAATCGAACACTATAGCAGCTAGCTTGACATTTAAGACAAAATGAAATTTCAAGGAAATCGACAGTTGATATTGAACACTTAATTGTATTTACAACAACTTCCACTCTATACTTAGTTTATCTAATGACCCGAATGTTCACTTCTGAATATCGAATTTTAAATCAGAAGAGAAGCAAACGCGAGGTTACTAACTTGTGCAACTGAATTGAAAAGTAGCACGCATCACAGGCCGAGAGTCTAACGGTCTCGCAGCTTCCGGATCCACTCCGGAACTCGCGGGAAAACACATTTTTTCATCTAAATATTCAATGCGATTCTCAACTAGTCAGTCGATAGCAAGAGCTAACAACAGTATATCGAGTTTCTCATCATCTCCCAGCGAAAGAGGTACGAAGTAGCTATGTAATCACAGATTCGCACCCACGGCCACGTATTTCGCCTGTCTACTGACCCCCCCCCCCCCCCAGCACACATAGCTACCGGCTAATTATGGGAAAATATTTACTGGTTTTTCTTCTTTCTTCATTTATCCAATGATCAGTTGCATTTGAAAGATAAATACCGCTATAAGAAATACGATCATACGACGCAACGCTATCAATGTTCCTCTCTTTACTCCAGAAAAATTTAAGCATTAGTACATTATTTTACTCATCAGATATGCATATGAACGGAGCTGTAATTGCATCACTTAAAGCAAGCCAGTAAAAAATCATGTAAATTTCATTAAATTTGCCATCAAATGTCAACATTAATTTTTTTGTCAAACCTCATATCTGTCAAGAAAGAAAAAAAGGCACATGAATTGCGAGCTAATAATGCAATGATCTCTAAAAGCTGCATTGATGCTTCCTCAAACACAGTAAGACCTGAAAATATCGCGACGCGAACGCGAGCAATTGCCTTTAATAACGAATTAATTTGCCCCTAATTAAAGACCGTATGCCCAGAATGTACATACGAAGGAAAAACAGATGAAATCTATCATCTATCTGCTTCTATCTATTCTTCTCTTGCCTCAAAAGTTAAACTAAATGCGCCCCCAAAGTTTCAGCTCAATTGGACCAATAATCATTTGGCGCCCCTATTTGCTGAATGCCCATACATTCGTTTAGGGTATTGATGCCCTGGAAAACCAGAAATAAAGTACGGTATCAATAAATTAATGATCTTGAGATAGACTATATAATTAGGTCAGAGAAAAACACACGAAGCGAATTTATGATGTCTTAATATGAAAACATCTTCTTACTCTCGCACTATGACAACCATGGAAAATCAATTCTTTACAGTAACACAGGGATTAAATTTAGAACCATCAATACCAGTTGCCCCTTATAGGTAATCGCCAACTCCCAATTCAAAAATGCCCTACAGAACATGAATCTGCTCCTAATATCAGTATTTACGCCCCTACGTTTAATCATTGCGCCCGTAGTTTAGTCATTTGAAATGCAAAAGTGAATTAACTGACAAATAATTTATGATGGTAGATCCAAATAATTTTGTAAGAGAAACACAGGAATCACAGAACGAGGATTCAAAATTAGAAAACGAATTCATCTCCCTAGAACACAAGTAAATTCATTGGAAATTATGCACAAGCGCACGCGAGCGAAGATTTGCTATGATACATCACCCGATGCATGAATTGAAATTAAACATACCCTGTTTCAGGAAATTCCGCCCCTTAATTGCAGATTCTGGGCCCAATAGAATGGCCCCTAATTTTAAAATCGATTGCCGATAACTCAATTCAGTGCCCCCACATGTTCAGATCATCTTGCCCTCGGTAACTCAATTTCCGCGAATGTGACATAAACTGAATCCAATAAACAATAAAATATAAAATAATTAAAAAATAATAATAATAAAAAATGTAACGTGAAAAATTTTTGTTAAGTTTTTGGACGGAAATCCCATAAAAAGTTGTAAAAGAGGAAACATAGCGGTGCGAATAAGAAGAATATCCATGAATAATTAGAAAAACAGGGACATACGCGGTCCTCGACACAATGTATAAATCAATTGGGAAAATGAGCGAGCGCGAAGGAGCCGAAATTTCTATGTATTATACAAACCAGAGGCATGGATTGTGGAAAATTGTGCATTGTCTAGAGAGAGACATGTTAACCCGGCTTGGTTTTGGCGTTTGTTGTTGGGGCCCCTTAGTTTTTCACGTAAAATCGGCACCCCCAAGTTGAAGGACCGGTAGGCCACTAGGTGTGAAGAAAAGGGCACCCCTAGAGTCGCACGTTCATCGGGCCCCCCCAGGCGCACGGCCGTAAGAGATCGGAGGTACCCACGTTCCCCCCCCCCCCCCCCCCCCCCCCCCCCCCGCCCCCCCCCCCCCCCGCCGTAACCCCCCCAAGGTTCAGCACAGCCTAGTAGCAGGCCCCCACAAGGCTAAATGGCCGACTGCAGGGCCCGCGGAGTACCCCCCCCCCAAAAGCAGCCCCAAAGCGGTTGGGCCCATGGAACAAGCACCCGGAACGCAGTCGCCCCCTAGAAATCAGGGCCCCATGGGCACGACCCCCCACGGGGAACCCCCAACGACCCCCAAAACAACCCCAGGACTGCCAGCCGCCAAACCGCCCATACCAAGGCCGACGCCAACCAAAAACAGGTAAGCAACGCCCTTTGCTCTCCCATTACTCTCTCTCTCTCTCTCTCTCTCTCTGCTCTCTTTTCTTTCCTTTTTTTTTCTTCCGCTCTTTTTCCCCTTTTTCCCTTTCTCTTTTCCCCTTTCTCTTTTTCCCCTCCTTTTTTCTTCTTTCTTTTTCCCCTTCCTTTATTCCCTTATTTTCTTCCTCTTTTCGACGCCCCTTGCGCCCCCCCGGGGGGGGGGGGGGGCCGGCCGGCACCGTAAAGCCTCCCCAGAGATACCGCGCATGTGTTGACGTGACTTGTTTTCGCGCCAAATGAACCACGTTGAAACCCCCAATTATGCGTAGCTCGCTATAACTCGCCTAGACTCGGTGAGCTGTTGCAGAGCTCCAGTTCTCGCAACAGAACTCTCAGTTTGCTCGCACCTAGAATGCAGGTAAAGCGTGTTAATTGAAATTTATTGGTAATTTAGCAAATGTACCTCGATAGTCGCGAGTTGCAAAGAAGTCTTCTTACGAGTCTCTCACGGAGTTGTGCGAGTCTACTACGAGTTGTCCCGAGTTTGACCGAGGTCATCAAGAGTTCTCAAGAGCTTGACTGATTTTGAAAATTTTTAAACATTGCCGCGAGTTCACGCGACTTTGTGCCGAGTTGCCAAAGAGTCGGAGGGGAGGTGAGAGTTGTACAAGAGTTGTGCGAGCTGCGGCGAGTTATGGAGAGTTATCCAAGAGCTGAAGCGCGAGTTCTCGCCGAGTCCCTCAAAAATCAACTCGCACACACTCGCGCAAAACTCGTCACTCAGCTCTCGTATCTGTAGTGAACGTAGATCTTAGTGTGTCAAGAGAGTGAAACAAAAGATGATAATATTTGTCCCTCCATAACACTCACTGCAGATGCTTAATTTAAGCGAATCCAGGTACGCTTATCATTTGTAGTGACGATTCATTCATCAATACAGTCTGTGTCAAAATAAAACGGTACAAGTGGAAAACAGTTTTTTTATAGTCATGAAGATTAATACACCCACCTGCTTGTTTGATATTTTCAAAGCAGGAAGACAGACCTTTCACCTGCAATTTTTTCTCATCACATTGGTGCTGTAATTTTTAAATATACTAGTTTTCTACAATCAAGAAAAATCCATTTTTTGCACGCCGTCTCATGCCTTTGTTATAGGTTTCGCATAATGGCCATAACTGCTCAATTTCGATTTGTTCCTCGTTGCACAAAATTTAGCATAACTTGTTTTAAGAAAGCAAATATATACGAAACAAACGGCGCAATCAGCAGGGAACCGTTTTGCTTGTAATTGTACCCATACACACATTATTTGAAAATATCTTCACACCTAAATAATTATTTCCGACTACCATTTTTCTTTTACCCAGACTGTATATTGGAAATTAACAACCGATTAGATTTAAAAATCGAAGGCGATCTAGGCTTGCAACTATGATTACAGCAATCAGCTAGAAGTGAACTTTTTTTTTGTTTTTTTTTTTTTTTTTTGGGGGGGGGGGTATTGAGACGATCAATTATAAGTCTTTGTTTCAATGATGGGCAGTTTCTATTACTCTCACAACTTATTAAATCTTTGATGTCACAT
>CALNVZ010000641.1:14711183-14750511 GCA_940671915.1 Paracentrotus lividus | reverse complement strand
TCACATGAAATCATTCTATGATTTCCATCATGCACATGCATGCAAACTACTTTGAGTTATGACAACTATGAGGAAGAACACATACATACAAAAACAGTGTTTGGAAAAAAAAACAACAGCATCGTTTTGCTGTTATGTTTCAATAACAAGCTAAACTACATATTTACTGATGCAGATTGATGCCATGAATTACAATGGCGGGGTTGGGCACATTTTGCTATCATTATCCAAAATAATACATTATAATCGACGGCAAAAACATTGAAACTTCATCGTGAATCAAAATCAAAATCCCAAATTGTCCTTATGGATTATAGTACTAATCCCGGTTCAAAAATTCAGAAAATCCATTGATTCTAAAGACCCCAAGAAGAGGTTAACCTTTTCTTTCACTGCAATTGCAGTCTAACAAAGGGTTGCCGATCCAAATACACCCTCGATCGGTCCATTGAAGGCGCGACAAAAGTCAGAAAATTGGCCTCTTTTGTAATGTATACGAGGATATTCTGAGGCAACCTATTCAGTATTGAAACATAATTTTAACAACGATAATGCAGTTTATGCGTCGATATGCTTAAGAAAGTCCCTTTTTTTGGAGGGGGGGGGTGTATTCCGAGGTACCCCTCTCAGCATTGCAACATGATTTCATTTACGTACATGCGGTGAAACGGGTCGATATTTCTGGATTATTATTTTTTTTTTGGGGGGGGGGGGAGATGGATATATTACAAGGTTGATAATAATTCGAAGGTAGCACGTTATAATCTCAATAGGGGCACCACGTTAAAAATAAAAGGAACAATACACTCTTGATGCTTACCCACCGAAAACGTATGGATCAAGCATGGGCGTAGGCCAATGAAAAGTATGAGGGTAGGCTATACCCTCCCCCAAAAGTTCAGTTTTGTGTTTTAATATAACAAAACTATCTTTTTATTTTTAATTTAACTTTTAAAACAATTTTGGATACTTCACTTCGCAGTCTTGCCAACTAGTAATCGAGGGAAGCCAATGTCTCGTCTCGTGGTCGCGGGGGCAAGAGAGGTGACAATCTTTGAGGAGGGTGCTGGAGGGGTGTAAGTTGATCCCCTTACTGAAAAATAAGCTGTCAAATATCCCTGTTCGATTCGGTTACTATGTATTATCCATCAGTTATAGCGATGTAAACATACATCTAGTGTATAAACATTCCACAATTACTCCATTTTTGCCCGGCATTGTAATTTTTGCCGACTCCAAATCATACATTTTCCCCTTTATACAGTATTGATGAATGGTGAGACGTAAAATTTAATTCTGACTTTGATTTTAATTAAACCACAATCGGTGCACTTTTTTGTAATTTCAGGCAACGTTGAAAGTCACTGGCTCTTATTCTCCATACCATGATGTTTGTATAAGTCGCTGAATGGTTATATTCAACCAGTTTATAGGGCCCCTCAGTCATTTAAGTAAAAGTGGAACTATATTCCCGGTATAATTTTTGCGCATTTAGCCTGACAATAAAAAAAAATATTTCGTACAAGCAAGGAATAAAAAGAAGAAGAAGAAGAAAAGAAAAAAAAAAAAAAAAAAAAAAAAAAAAAAAAAAAAAAAAAAAAAAAAAAAAAAAAAAAAAAAAAAAAAAGAAAAAGAGAAGAAAAACGTAATTTTATTAGTCAGCGCGAAAAAAATACACTTTTGTTATATGGGTTGAGCATACTGGACGGTATAAGGACATGTACCAGCATATTATTTTGTTTCTATATGCTTGTTAAGTGATAATAATTACCTGTATTAGAGGTCAATTGGTGATACCAAGCCATCTTTTCATGTCCATTATTATTGTATTTCAAGTATGGAAAAAAAAAAAAAAAAAAAAAAAAAAAAAACGAACTAAACAAACGAATCCCGCAAACTTTTATTATGGCGGCGCCCCCCTCAACAACTAAGAATACAGAAGTTGGTGGGGGGGGTTCTCATGCGACACGCACTCTCGAGTCTTAAGCCCTTTACTCAATTAGGTCATATTTAACTAAGTGGCTTGAAATTTTAATGTGGCACTGTGCTTTGAAAAATGCAAATTAGGATCTGAAATCAACACAAAGGCTTCTTTACAATACAAACAATTATTTTAAGTTCTAACATTATGTGTATCCAGTTTTCTTACGCTGAATAATTGAGCAAACAGAGAATTTGCACGTTATGGGACTATGGTGCTATTAAATGCCTCTTATTCTTAATACTAATCACTTTTGTCAGATCTTTTTTTGCTTTAAGTAATATTTAAATGGACTACTCTAACATGTGCATATAATACTAGATAGTAATTTGGATTTAGTTATTTACTGAAATGTTGAATTAAAAACACTGGTCGTGTCACTCACATTTTGGATGTCGTGATCACTCACGAGCACTTAGAGGTGACATTTCACAGAGAGGGAATCATGTGTAAACACAATATAATGTCAGAGAGGTACACTATTTTATATACATATACCAGCAGTTATGTCCCTTAAGAGTCTACTTGGTCACAATCCAACCGTAACCAGTGATGGTCAGAAAACCATGTTTTTTTTCTGTCGTGTCACTCACGCACTTGTTTTTTAAACATAATTCCAGGGACCAATTGTAAAATTCATATCTAACTTGGTAATGACACGGCCACTCCTACATTATACATAATTTTTTTTATGGTAGTTCATGATCCATTCATAACCTACAAGTGCAAAGATATGCGCCCTTCTATCAGTCCAAATGTCGTGTCACTTCACGTTTGAATATGACCTCAAACAAGGGATGTCCTCCGAGGTTACCCTTTGTTCACCCCTTGTTGCCTCTAATCTGAAAAATCAAAAAGAAGACCCCGTGTGTACACGGCACGAACACAGGCTGAACACGAGTAAAATGCACCCTAGACGGTCTAGGGTGTGTCTGGAGTGACATCCACTGTTCGTCCACTGTTTACCGTTGCTTTGGTGGTACTCTCAATTGCTCCCATACGTATACACACACACCGAGTGCATCCTAGATTTGAGTTGTGAACTGAAAGGGTGGTTATTATCTCACCTATGTTTTGATAAGAATCAACACTCCGTGTTCGTTCAAGCAGGGTCTGAGGTGTCCTCCGGAGGACGTTCCGTGTATGGCAGTTTAAAAGGGCTTTATTCACATCCATTTCTTATAAAATTAACCCGTTGTAAAAATCCCCTGTCCCATGCCTTTTTAAAAAATGATCACATTATTTCCAAATAAAAATTATTAATATTCCATCTAAAATAAACACTGATCGTGCTGATAAGATACGTTCTTATGAATATATACGGAAGCTTAGATACTTTTTTTTTTATCAAGGAAAAATCTCATAAAGTAAAGAAAGAAAGGGTTGATGCCTAGTTTATTATAACTGGTACCTGGCAAGCAACTTATTTATTTTTTTATTTTCCGTGTATGTATCTGTTATTCTCTAATTTCATTTTTATGTATGCTCGTATGTTCATAGGTTTTATCTTAAATTGCAATTTTCCTTTCTGGTGTTCAATGACGACATGAGCGTTGCGATTTGAAATTACCACATACTTGACCCGGCCGGCGCTAGGTCCACGTCAAAAACAGAAGCCCTAACATACTAACTGAGATTCTAACAAAAAGAAAAAAAAAAAGAAACAATCGAATTTAGAAGAAATATGATAATGTGGAAGCCACCAAATATGGAATAAAGGAGGGATATTTTAGGGAAAGTTGAGAGTATATCTTGCAGATCTGGCCAGATTTTATATCTCCATAATAACTAAAATTGTTGAAATTATCAGGTCTTAGTGTGATGAGCGCGTGGGCTACCCCTTTCTATCTTATTAACTCTTCACTCGGTGGGATTAAAAAAAATCTGCTAGTTCTCCATCATAACTCTTCCCAACCCCTCCCGCCTAGTACATCTAGCTGCGCTGATTAGTGTGTGCTGTCTGATCGGTTGGTATTAGTCCCCCTCTTGCTCTGCGTACCATCTGTCTCACTGACGTCTCTTCGGTAGCACGTCATCTCATCGTTGTTATAGCCAACTGAAGTCATATATAAACATCTCGGTGTATACTCATTGTCTACGTTCACTCTAGATCCTGTCTCTCTCTCTTCCTTCTCATCTCTCGTGGCTTCTCTCACACACACCACGAATACCTAGTGACCGATATCATGATACTTTGATTTACTCATCCCACCCCCCCCATTATAGTGGCGTCACAGGACTTGCATGTGTGACGCAATACAGATATTGAGTGTAATGGCGAGAGCACAAAAGAGTCGCAATAACCACGGAACTCTAAAATGGATGCCAGTGGGTCAACTTAATGTGAAATGCTGATTTTTGTTTACATCCCAATTTCACCCACCCTCACAAACGGGTGACCATCCCCCCTCCCCCCCACAAAAAAAATAATATAATAAATAAATAAATAAATAAATAAATAAATAAATAAATAAATAAATAAATAAATAAATAAATAAATAAATAAAAATAAATAAAATAATTAAAAAAAAGTTTAAAAAAAAGAAAAAGAAAAAAATAAAAAGTTTTATTTTCCACCCCAGCTCTTCTCTTCACGCTCTTGTCAATTCTGACAACCGTTATCATGGTTAGGCCTATACCGTATACCTGTAATTAAAGCTGAGGTGATTTGTGAGCGGTTGCCTAAAAGGATTAATCAAATCCCATGTAATTACTCTTAATCATAATTAATCTAACGATCTGATATGGAAACTATACCAATCGAACCGCTTAAAAATGAGGGAAATAGGTTCGTCGACAAATTTTCAGGTGAAAGCTTTTTAATTGCATGTCAACATGATAATTGGGCCGATCAGATGTATAGAAGTATGATTTTGCCCCTTTTTTGTCTTTACATTTGAACAGGGGTCCTGCGAAATGGGTGTAACCCTCCAAGGTCCATAACTATGCAATGAGTGTCCATTGCAGCTCATTACACGGAGTTCTCCATTCTCATCTAGGGATTAGGCAGAGCACTTTAAAATGGAAATGCGTGGTAACGATGTCTTCTTTTGAAATAGTTTTCCGTTTAATAACTGAAATAACTTGAAGATTTGAATGAGTGTATTAAAGAGTGTTTTAAATAAAAACTTTTTTTTTCTAAATATGCCTGCTAGATAAATACTACGTCTCAACCTGGATGTAAACATATATATTGTATTGTATTGTATTGTATTTATTCAGACAAACATGTCTAGGGATGCAGAAAAGGATTTGTAAAAACCCGTACAGGTCTGCATCCCCGATAAAAAAAATAAAATTACAAGAAAATCAATATTGCATCAAAACAAAGTTACAAAATAATCATTATAAAAGCGAATATAGCAAATACTCAAAATGAACACGATGAGGTAAAACAGGAAGTATGTACATGAGTAAATAGAGTAAGATAAAATCATATTCCAAAATATGAATATTGAGTATACAATGATATTAAACACTATTAGGAAGTTTGCAGCATAACAAGCATTTATGTATATATTGATATTGCAAATTTTGATGTATAGTAATTATATTTAAAAGAAGACAAATACTGTTATTGCGGAGTTAAAAATAAAGTTAAATGTGTAAATAACTCTTCAAGGCTATTTTGAAAGTAGAGAGAGATGGACTATTAACGACATTATTTGGGAGTAAGTCCCACTCATTGGCAGTTCTTAGATAAAAAGAATTCTTGAAATAATCCGTCTTTGCAAATAGTACATTCATTTTCATATCATTGTCATTACGGCCTATTCTTTGAGCACGTTTAATTCTTTCAGTCGTACCGATGCTGACCATATCATATACAATTTTATAAAACATTACTAATCGGTGGTACTTGCGTCTTTCTTCTAATTTTACAAAACCTGATTTTTCTAAGAGTTCATTATAACTTGTTTCCCAATCTTTAAACATTAATCTTAAATATCGTTTTTGGACGCGTTCGATGGTATTTATATGTGTCACTCTGTAGGGGTCCCATGCAGTACAACAATACTCGAGACATGGACGTACAAGAGAGTCGTGTAGGGTCTTAAAGACAGATATTGGGCAATTTATAAAATTTCTTTTTATTATGGCAACAATCTTACTACACTTAACGTATGTTTCGTTACAATGGGTATTAAAATTGAGTGAATCATTTATAGTTATCCCTAAGTACTTTTCTGACTTCGTATTTTTTAAATTATGTTCTCCCAACTTATAGTCGTAGTTCGGGTTAATGGACTTTCGTGACATTTGCATTATCCTGCATTTATTTAAATTAAAATCAAGAAGCCATAAATTTGCCCATTTGTGTAATGTATTAAGATCCTTCTGTAACATTTTACAGTCGTCAATAGAATTAATATGCCTATATAGGATGCAGTCGTCTGCGTAAAGTCTAATAGTTGAAGAAATATTATCAGATATATCATTTATAAAACATAAAAAAAATAATTGGACCTAAAATGGTCCCTTGTGGAGCACCTGACTTTACAGGAATCCAATTAGAATATTCACCATTGATAACGACTCTTTGTAAACGACATTTTAAAAAATTCATGATCCATTTTAAATTTGAGTTTTGAATACCATACATATAAAGTTTCTGTTCTAATAAATTATGTGACACGCTATCAAATGCTTTAGCGAAGTCTAAAAATGCGATGTCAATACTGTGACCAGGGGTCTATCAAGAAACCATCAATACGAATTACCCAGTAAGGATATTACAATGTAATTTCATTAAAAAAATATGTTACTGTCCATGTCATGTAACGTACATAACAGAGCCGGAGATGAAGCCACCCCTCTCCCCGATTTTTTTTTCTTCAGGAAATGTGTACAAAAACGCGAAAAATTACCATACAATATTGTGATATTCAGCCTGTCAATCTCTCCCCCCACCCACACTTTCGGCTCAGCCCTTCCATTACCCGTACGGTCACAAGATGTCACCTTTCATCTTGATCAATTCATGAAGGAATTGTTACTTATTGGGTAGGGATGTCATGTGCCTGATAAAATTAATGAAATATACGGTTTACAATATTATTGTTTATTTTTTTTGTTAACATGTTTTTATTATTAAATTAGATGTCACTTTCGTTACGCACCGATGTTATGACGTGTCTCACAGATAGCGATTGAAGCCTCTTGTTCAGCATGTTCAACATGACATTGACTGTTTCTCCTTCCCATCATGCACGGAAGGTACTACATGAATTTAGTTCAGGACTTTGAAGCGGCTTGATATCGACTCCTGTCTCCTGGAATTTGGTATGCGATTAATGGAGTGATAAGGTCATTTGAGGTCACGTAAACTTGTCCACATCTCTCCCTCCCTTTCCCCCCTCTCTGGTTCTTTCATGCATGACCGCAGTGGGGTGTAACACAAAGACTTAAGATTGATAAAAAGTTACGATTTATTTTTTCTCGGTAACCTCATCATGGACAAGATGCTCCAAAGTTGGTGATCTTAATCCTAACCCTAGCCCTAACCCTATTCTTAATCATATCCAAATCCTTATCCATGACTGTACCTGGTTTCTAAATGAGGCTACCGAGAAAAAAAAATCAATAGTAACTTTTTATCAATCGTAAGTCTTTGTGTTACACCCCGCAGAACTACAAAACCTGAAATAACTGACCCGGACAAATACCCCGCCGGAGAAATAACCCTAACCCTATTCTGGGGTTAATTATCCTTGCGGTAATTGCCCAGGGGGTAATTGTTCGGATACGCCGTTTGATATATCTCGGTATGTTTCCAATATACCCCTCCCCCCATCCCTCTTGTCATGCTTATACCATGTATACCAGCATCTATATTATCTTACGAGACAGTATGTTTGACCTATGTTCAATGCCAATTAAAATATGCACAATATAAACAACAGTGTGACCTTTCATAATGCTCTCCGGCACACGTCGTTCACAGAGATGCCAACCGTTATGGAATAATATAACATTAGAAATTAGAACGCGAATAACGCAAATAGTTAGAAAAGCTAAGACAAATGACTTCTCACTAGAGAAAGCATGAATAATAACATTTTGCTCGGTCATTTTAGTTTGGGAATGTGTTCAAAACATAGTTTTCTTTTTCTTGTTAACACGAAATTTGTTTCACCTGTTTTAACTATTTGAGTTATTCGCGTTCTAATTTCTAATGTTATAATTATTTCGTAACGGTTGGCATCTCTGCGTTCATTTGAAATTATATCGAATGCATGTTATACTCAATTAAAATATCCTACTACCGAAGATTTTTAAATACACTATCAACGCGTAATCTAAAAATACTCGATGGGCATGTTTATATAGTGTATAGGCCAGGGCGGCGATTTCATGTCACAACTGGGGGGGGGGGGGGGGGGCGGAAACACCGGAAGGGGAATTAATAATACACTCCCGCGGAAGCGCCCTAAAGAAACATTTTGTATATCCAAAATTCGAAATAGAATAACCCACTTCCCACATTAAGCAATTCAAAGAATAAAGCGTTGGAAGAAATTAAACATACATGTATCCCCTGAATACATATAGCGACCTGTGTAAAGTTGTCTTGTGTTTTGTTTGCGAGCGCGAAGCGCGAGCCGAAAATGTTGCCTTAATACAGGGGCCGCGGAGCGTTTTTGAAAGTGGAGGGGCTGAGCCGAAAGTGGGGGGGCTGAACAGGCTAAAAATCACAAATGTATGGTCATTTTTGCATTTTTGTACACGTTGGCTGAAAAAAGTGGGGGGGGGGGGGGGCCGCAGCCCCCCAGCCCCCCCCCCCGGCTCCGCGGCCCCTGTAATATAAGAACGTGCATTTAGCATTGTTATATTTTGCCTCTTCACTAGTTTCACTAGCTGATCACTACCAGGTAAATAAAAAAATGTTAAATATTAACCTCTGATTGGCTGAACAGTGTTAACATCGGTAAATTTCGCCCCCCCCCCCAATATCGGGCTTGGCCTGCTGGCGCCCCATATATTCAAATACAGTATATGTCACTAAATTGCTATGCATTAGGCTACATAGCTTTTCAAACCAAATTAATTAAAAAAATTAAAAAAATAAAAAATAAATAAAATAATAAAATAAGAAGAATACAAAAAATAAAATAATAAATCGACTGCGTGTCATAAATAATATTGCGAAGGCAAAATTTCCATGCCGAGAAAATTAATGATTGAGTGACAAAGACTAAATTTTGCATTTATAAATTTTGCATTCAGTGAGTTAATGATTTTAGGTTGCGTGGTTTTATTATTATTATTTTTTTTCCGTTCAATGTTTTCTTTTTATGTTGGATTAGTTCTCAAAATACATGAAGACCCTACTAGTAGTAATCATGGTAATATTTTTATTCGAGGGCAAAATAAGGGTATTAGGGTATAAGCATTATAGCCCTTCTGACCATCAACATCATAAAAAAAAAAGATTAATAATGAGCGATAGACGTTTAAACAAGGCTAAACAGGCAATTTACCTTTAAATAGTGGAGCGGAAAAAAACAGGGGACGAAATTATATCACGACCATCAAGGTCATCTAAGGTCATGCTCACACCTGTTATCAACTATCGTTACCATGGATACAAGTCACGCCAGGTATTAAAAGCAATCACATCAGGACTAGTCTTACTTCAGGCGTTCTCAAATTTGCGATGACATAATCAATTTCATGATTCAGCTATTGTCAAGTGTCGTTCCAGAAAATGAAAAGATTATTTAGTTTTCATTCAATATAATGCACCTATTATAATTTAATTTTCATACTTCGATTTTATTTTTGGAAAGAAAAATTCCACATCCTGATCCACCAATGAAGTAATGATGAATACAAAATCATCTATGCAAATAAATAAATAAATAAATAAAGAGGTAAATACATTTTTAAAAAATAATTAAATGAATAAATTAACGAATTAACATGATTAATAAATAAATGAATAAGTAAATGGATAAATAAATGAATAAATAAAAAACTTAATAATAATTAAATAAACAAATAAATAAACAAATGAACAAAAACAAACAAAAAGAGACACCATTAGAGGGTAAGCCTATGGATAATCGTGTATCCTGCCTCCCCCCCCCCACCAATCTTTAAAACTTTTTGTGTCAATCTGTAAAAAATAAAACGATGAAAATAAAAATATGTAAGGAGTGATAGTTAACTGACTCCAGTTCACTGAATATTATACAAATAGTGCATGCTAGCGAGTGCAATATACCATAATATGAGTGTCCATAAATTTCAAATTTCTCGCGTGCGTTTATATTTCAACGAGGCCGTAGGCCGAGTTTAAATATAAACGCACAAGAGAAATTTGAAATTTATGGACACGAATGATATGGTATATTGAACGACAATAAGCATGTGCTATATGTTATATTAGATGGGAACAGAAAATTGTATCAAAGTATATCTGAACTTACCTTACTATTTATATGATGAATCCTCTGTCCAAGAAGACTTGAAAATCCCTTAACACGTAAAAACAGGAGAGTTTTTAAACCTTGAAAGTTAAATGTAACGCGTGAACTAGTCTATGATGAATCCTCTCTTCAGCTCTTGAAGTATTTAGTTCTATTTAGTAGCTCTATTTAGTATTTGGAGTTCACATAGTCAGTAATGTTGCATTAATAGATGCATGCAGTATTTATTATAGTAAATAGACCCCTAGATATTTGACCTTGCCTAATCTGGTTTTATCTTTGCCAATATGTTTGCCAAACTTTTGGTGCTAATTAAGCTATTGTGACGTATATTGTTGCTCCGCGTATCTATTGTTGTGCGCACCATTTTTTTTACTTGCGCAACAAGGCAGTGCAGAAATTGCCGGTATAGTGCACGCGGTGCACTATACCGAATTACGGCATTGCAAAATAGGGCAATTGACCAATCAGAAGCCTTCTCTCATACCACCCATTTTATATATTAATTTAGTCCGTAACAACAGGTTATGAGGGAAGGCAATTTCCTTTAAATTCATGACTACTTTATTTATATCATCTGATAATGATACCAGTTAATATTACAAAAATATAAGGCCTATATATTCTGAGTCAACATCTTGTAGAACAACGAAGCAATGAAATGACCAGCACTAATCTTTATGATTGCCATTATAAACTGAATATAATATCCGTGATCATTTTCAAGGTTAAGTCATGATACATTTTCGTAGAAACAATCAATATTTCCACTGCACTTCTATATCCTGTAAAATAAGAATATGTAATTCATATTGTTCACGATCAAAACAAATTCATGGTAGGCCTACAATTGGCAATGCCGGGGCGGGGAGGGGGGGGGGGTAGCTATATATAAAAATCTAACATCAATTATCATAATAACAAGACAATTTTCTTGACCGTTATTGTTAAACGAGTACACAATCCCCATTCGTTCATTGCCCTTCTTTATAAAATATCTTGCCACAAACATGCTAAAGAACAATAGGCTATTCATGATACGGTTTATGAATTTATGATTCAAGTCATATACAGGTCAACAACAAAAAAAGTAATCATTTGAGTAAAACCGATAAAATTATGCACATTATGAAGTTCATATTGAGTTCGGAATTCTGGTCTTTGTAATAATTTCATCGTGTTTTTGTTTTGTATTAAACGACGAAATTTCTCCATTGTGTTTATGGGTCATTAACTTTTCCGCTCTATTTTAAGAATCAGCGCAATAGCATACAATCTGTTTACTGAACCCTTGGAGATTATGTTTCGATAATATTATTCCATAACTATTAGCTTTATAGAGGAGTCTGGCTAAAAATGACTAATAATCAATAAAAATAGAAACTTAGTGATATTTCAGCAAAATTTGAATTATTCATGTTTTGATATGTTTCCTTCTACGCTGTTCTTTCAAACGAAATTTTGTGCGAAACGGTCATCCTTCTATTTGACAACACTGTTTAAATCACAGATTTTGTTTTTATTTATCTATTCATTCATTTGTTTTATTTTATTTTTCATTTATTTTATTCCTTTATTTATTTATTTACAAATTTATTTATTTATTTATTTATTTATTTATTATTTTTATTTTTATTTATTTATTTATTTTATTTTTATTTATTTATTTATTTATTTATTTATTTATTTATTTTTTTTTTTTAGGGGGGGGGGGGTTCACTTGCTCCTTTTGACAAAGAACGCGTGTATGTATTTAGGGGAGACCGGTATGGAAGTTACACGGTTCAGTTGTTACAGTTCTCAGTGTGCTAAGATGGAACAAGAGAGGATGTGCTAACTGGCATCTATATACAGCCTACACATAGCTGTGATGAACTGCCGGTCTTGAGGTTTCTCCGTTGTTTTATTAAAAAGTAAATCAACAAAAAGTAGTTTTTACAGTTTAAAGTAAATTTTTGACAAAAATTGGAATTTGTAATAGCTCTTACAACTGAAGGCACATGATGATAGTCTGGTAATGTAAATACAGTACATGTATGTCACTAATATACCCCCTAGCCATGCCCTGTAATTCTGCCTAATGACCATGATGACTGTGCTAGTACAAATGATGTCTGTGTGTAAAATCACCCATGGGGTAGGTTGTTACAACAACCTACCCCATGTTGATGTAACAACTTACCCCATTACTGTAAAATTACATTTTGTCTCAATTTTCAGGTGTTAAAGGGGAAGGAAACCCTAGGAATTCATTAAATTGTACAAAAACAGGAAAATCAAAGAAGCTGATCAATGAAAATTTGAGAAAAAATAGATGAATAATAAGAAAGTTATGAGCACTTGAATGTTGTGATCCCTACTGCTATGGGGATCCTCACATTGGCAACGGGCCCAAGATGTGTGATGTCATACATAAACAACTTCCTCATTACTTTTGTACATATTTCACTCAAATTGTCTTTTTTTTATTAATTCCGTTAAAAGATCTGAGATTCTTTGCACGGGAGGACATGTGATACAAGTTCACAAAATATAATCATGTGTGAAGAGTCTGTACTACCATTAGAATGAGGAAAAAGAAGAATTTTTGGTATTTTTTTGTATGTCATATGGGAGAGTTGTTCATGTGTGACATCACACATCTTGGGCCTGTTGCCAATGTGAGGATCTCCATAGCGTTAGTGATCACAACATTCAAATGCACATAACTTTCTTATTATTTATTCAATTGTTCTCAAACTTTCTTTAATCTGTTTTTTTTTTTTGTTTTTTTTTGTTTTTTTGTTTGTTGTTTCATACAATTCAACTGAATCCTAGGGTTTCATTGTCCTCTAATATTTTTATTTTTCTATTATTACTTTTGTCTATTCTAGAGCTCTACTTGATCTACTGTTAACGATGTCAAGAAACTGGAAAGTTGAAATTAAAGTATGGTATAAGAGATTTACACATTGTCAACTTACCCTGTATGTTTACATATTGTAACACTTGAACCCGTATGGTGTAACAACCTACCCCGTATATGGGGTAGGTTGTTACAAAAAAAAATGTCTTCACTAATTAAGCTGTAGTTAATTAGTGTTTACATGTTTTCAAGTTTTATATGCCTCAGGTTTTAGGTAACATAATAGGCTAACTACGGACCCAATATGGAGTGCGTGAGTTCTTTAATTAGAATTATCTGGCCCAAAATGTGAATTTTGTAACGTCCATACCCGGTCTCCCCTACCATATTATTTACTCATTTTGTAATACAAGGCAGGAAATAAATTGATCCACATCTCACGCAATAATGCTTTTTCCGAAAAAGATCATTATGACGAGGAATATACTCAACGATATTATAGTCCCTATAATCGCGTGGCCTCGTTACGGTTTAGTATCAATTTCCCGCCTTGACTACTGTGCCCCTGGACTTCTAGGGGCGTCTAGACAGACAATTATTGAAGGCGGTGTCCATACAAATATTTATATTTTCTTGACAGGCCGGGGTCCGCCCAAGTTAATTGGCACATTTTGTATAATTAGATTACGAAGTACGACCATAAACGAAGATTCAAATCAAAATCGTGGATACTACCAACATGACCGAGCGTTCTTGGGGAGGCAAAAAGGAAAAACTAAACAAAACAAAAACAAAAACAAAAACGACGAACAAGGAACTTATCTGAACTTTCAGGACCTTTCATCGAATCCCTATATAAATGAGTCCAATATTTTAATTTTCTGATTTTATTTCCATTCACAGTGGCGGATCCAGGATTTCATAACAGGGGGGCCCAAAATCAGAATTTCAGATTTTGGTACATTCAAATTTTTTTCGCGTTACACCGGGCGAGCCAAAAGGTACAACAAATTTTTCCACGTCACGCTGCCGAGCGATAAGCGGGGTGGGGGGGGGGTGTTAATTTTTGTCTTGTATCAGCCATAGGGTAAGGTTGGGGTCAATCAGGGCGCTCGTCCATTTTTACTGCCGCTTTTTTTTTGTTTGTTTTGTCTTCGCCCATCAAAGAGGTCATCAGTTATCAGACATAGGGTAAGTTTGGGGTCAATCGGCCCGCTCGTCCATTTTTACTGCGCTTTTTTTTTTTTTTTTCCTCTCTCTCTCCTTTTTTTTTTTTTTTTTTTTTGCTGGCGGGGGGGGCGGGGGCCGGGCCCGTCGGGCCCCTGGATCCGCGCCTGATTCATATAGATTTATGAGCATCGATCCAAATATCATGAGAGTTATAGTTAGAATACCTACTATTATCGAAGAAATCCGCTCAGAGATGTAGGCATATAATATACTTTTTACAACATTTTTTGTATTTGTTTTATTATTCTATCCTCTGGCTTCAGCCATACAAACAGTCGATTCCCTACTATAGTGACTAAATGATAGTGAAACAGACGATGGTTGCTATGGTTACTAAGTGAACATTATGCAGTTGTCTCTCTTTCGCGCCAACTTGACCGCAGTGACTCAATGAAATGCCGAATATCGCATTAGAAAAAAAAAAAGAAAAAAAATCAGCCATACAATGCATTATAACTAGCCCCTTCCCCCAAGACTTTCATTCAAGCTATTATTGAAATACGAAATATAGTTATGTCGAAAAGGTAATAGGTGTTTATCGGACAGATTATGATATTGCAGAAGTGTAATCAAAACATAATAATAAAGAAATGTCAAAAGGTGTAAAACCCGATACAAAAACAATTTTCGTCTCCGTGTGAACAGTGCATGGATCCTATACTTCCCAGCTGGACATGTACATGATGCAGGCCTATATTTTGATGTTATTATTACAATTATGTAAAAGGACGTAAGCCCGCCTCCCCCCCCCCCCAAACTCAGGGGGTCAACCATACACGTATATATACGTGTATGGTGCTATCGGTAGGGGAATCCGTGTAAAAATGACCCCCTATTACAGGCTTTTGGAAGGTGAGCTGCATCAAAATTACCCCCTATGTCATGCTTTTGGAGGGGTAGCCAGCAAAATTACCCTCTTTTCACAGGTTTTTGGACCATATTCGGGACCATATTTCAGGATTTGTCCTCCAAAAAATAAAAACTGCCCCTAATTAAAAATAGGTCAGGGGAAAAAACGCTAAAAGACCCATATATCAATGATTTCTCGGGATTTTCCCCCCTACTTGAGCCCCTAACAAATACCCCCTTTCCGGAGAAATCGGATATAAGCATACAAAAAGTATTGTTGACCACGTGAGTGCACCGGGAACGTTGCCCCCTACAAAAAAGGTATCTAGTAAATATAACATATGATGCCCCCACCACTAGAGAAGATAGGTGAATAAATGTTTTGGCCTATCATAATGAATAACACTATTTTCGGTATGCGGGGGCATGCACTGCTGTATGAAAATAAACAGGGCCTACGGAAATGTATAATTCCCTTCTTTCATACCGTTTCCGTATTATGTTTATGTGTGAATGAGCTGGTATATCAAGGGTGAACATCTGATGACAGCTCGGCCCAGGAATTTGAGGCTAGAAATCCTCGACAAAACCACATGTAAATTTAAAGGCAATAGAAGAATGGGGCTTTGTCCTTGTTGTCCTGCCCTTGACTCAATATTCATGACAAATGCATCAGAAATAAATATCATCATCAAATCATGATTTGGCTGGTGTATTGTATTAATTTTGTCTGACATCATTGGCCTTAATATAGATTCGTCCCCCCCAAAAAAAAACAAACAAAACAAAACAAACAAACAAACAAACAAACAAACAAAGAGTGACATAATCATAAAAGTATACAACCACACTTAGTTAGTCCCGATAATTTGGAATTTTCAACCAGTTCCCTTTATTTTCATAATTTAATAATGATCAATCTCGGCGGAGGCTATGGCCATTATAACACTCTTTGCAGTCTCGTCATACAGACGTATCGATTACTTTTAACGTTAAACTTATAGAGCAATGGCAATATCCGCACCCCCCGCCTAGATTATATCTGCGCCCCTTCTATTTCAAAATTATGGAAACTACTGACTGACTTCGCATTTAACGCAATGTGGATCCAGTCCTTTCATTATGATTACTCCGTTGTGGAACGAACAACGAGAAATATTATAGGTTTTCCCGGTCAAGTTTATCTATCTCCGATCAATTTGACATTTCTTATCAGCACTTTCGTCGGAAATGTAATCGCGATTAAAAATATAAACGTTAATTTAATCGACCGATAGCTCCGCTCCATGAGGTATCATTTAAATTGAATGAACATAAACGAATTCGACTGCAAAGAGTTTAAAATTGACCGGGAAAACCTAAAATTGCTCAGATGAGGAGGGAAAAGAAAACGACAAAAACAGATTCAGTGACTTTTCATGATATTATACTGATAAGAAGGCGGGAGCCTCATCAAATGTACATTAAGGGATATGGGACAACCAATCACTTTAATCACGTCACCATATGGACAGACATCTGTTGAATATGAACCTTTGTCTATTACAGGTCGAATGTCAAGTTCCAATGTATTTCCAAGATGCCGCAAACAGAATTGAAATCACTTTTGGGGTTACGGTAGGTCCATGTAAAAAAAAGTAAAAAAGATGACAAGTTTTTCCCTCTCCATCAAAAATTCATTGTTAATAGATGGCTTCATAGTGTCGGACATTTATTTATTTTTTCTAAAAATGACGAGAATTATAATATTACATCCCCATAAAATTGGGCCTTCTGATTAAAATGCATTAATTTCAGAGTTGTATAAACTAGTGAATAGCCGCGTGAGTAAAGAAAAAAAAAAAGAAGGAAAATGAAGGGGCCTACATACTACATTAAAACCATGTAGATATGTTGTGGTTTAGTGGATAAACGTATGGGCCTGATATGCCACATGAAGGTTCGAGGTTCAAGTACCTTCGACTTTATTTGACAAGAGATGACCTAAATAATGCCATACTGGGCACGTGGGTAACTATACTCTATACTGATCATGCTGATTATTTATTTAAAAAAAAGAAGAACTTTACCCCAGGCTAGACGAATAGACGCGGTTATTGAAACTCATGCCTTTAATGCTACAGTCACACAGACACTTACGTTGAGTTACGTCCGGTTGCGTCCAAAAATTATTTTCTTTTTTTACGGATCCCCACGGATGCCTACCCTTCATAGTCAGCAGTGGAAATATTGATAGTTTCGTTCATCCAGTAAAACAAAGAAATACATGAGAAATGATAGAATAGAAGAAGAAATAAGATTAAAACAACACAAACGTATCTATACGCAAGTGTCTGTGTGATTGTAGCATACGATAAGAAGCAGCAGCTATTCAAAATATTATCATATAATTACATTTCTATAATAATAATGCAAATTGTAGAAATGGCATATTTAACTCCATAATATATGGGGGGAAAAAAGAAGAAGAAGAAAAAAAAACGAATTTCACGCACCCCAGGCTTTATAAATTTTAGCTATAAAGAATGGGCGCAGTAATTGGAATAGACACACGAGCGTCCCGAAACAAACGTTCTATTTTATTATATTGATATAACTTAGTTTACTGTTATTTTATCATAGAAACTGTCCGATTCAGAAGTGGCTTATCTAATAATTTCATATTTTCGTCAAAATCAAACAAAATTAAAGAAACTGAACTTCACATCGGGCTTACTCAAAATAACACAAACGCAGATATTGAAACAAATTGCCAGAAGCAGTCTTCAGTCTTGAAGCAGTCACACCGGGTACAGATACTCAAAACCGACCGCTTACTTGCAATTTATAGAAATGTAAATCTTTTGTTTGAGTCTGGTGGTGGTTTTACAAGTGTGTCTCAGACCAATAAGCCAATGACCGGAGGGGGGAATGGGTGAGATGTCATCACGATTCGAAAGTAGCTGTTGGTCATTGGGGCGAGACACTGGCAGAAGGGGGTGACTCACGGGTCTGGAGGCTACGTTTATTTCACGGTGCATTGCCCCCGATTTTTTTAAGGGGGGGGGGGGGGGAATAGGTATCATTTCCAATTATCTGCCAGTGCCACCTCATTCATTGGTTATCAACATGATCATTATACCTTTGCCACCCTCGACCCAGGTGGGGTTATTGTGTTCCTGGCAGAAATTTCATTGGTGTACCTTGAATAAAGCATTTTGGTATTACCAAATCATATATAAACCGGAATGACCAACAACAACAAAATGGTGGATGGGAAGTGTTTTTATATCCAAATGTCACAGGGATCTTATGTTGCCAAGACAATCAAAATAAATGGTTTGAAACCAAAATTCTACACTTTATACTAAATTATTTTTGTTTCTTGTGATTTACACGATATCTATTTCAGAGTGATTTTTGTTTTGAGTGTGAAAGGGTTCTCTAGCTGCCAAGACAACCAAAAGAAGAGGGGTACATACTTCCTGGTCTTTATGATTCATCGCAGTTCCTGAAGGAATAAAGTTTCCGGGTCCGTCTGATCTAAGAGTATACTAAGGCCGAGTATATCTCTTTGGTCTGATATATACCATACCATGTATATCAAGTGCGTATAATTATGAAAGCATACATGACAATGCATGACTGAGATCAAATGCCTATATTCGGTGTCCTTTATGATAGTTCGTACACTGTAAAAAATATTTGTATTTTTACAGCAAATCTGCTGTCAGCAGAGTAGCCATAAAAAAAATGTAATTTAAAAAACAGTTTTGTTGTAAATTTCTCCTGCAAATAATTACGTGAGAAATACAAAATATACATCAGGAGTAACACATTTGTTCCGTTTTAACCAAATGTGCAAGCTACAGAACTCTAATGATTTTTTTTTCTTCTCTTTTATTAATTATTAGAGGAGAAATTTACAGCAAAACTGTTATTCTAAATTACATTTTTGTATGGCGACTCTGCTGACATCACTTTGCTGTATTATTTTTCTTACAGTGTAAGTATTTGGCAAAATGCAACATTCCATTGCTTGTTTTAATTTTACCTCTTTAAGAATAAAAGACTCAGATGCCCGATTTTGGTTTGGTTTCCTTTTCATGTTCATTATTTAATTCCCTTTGTTTTTCTTAAATAATATTATTCCACTGCCCTTTTAATAGCGACGTTCTAGTTTCCTTGAAGGGGGCCGGAGCGCACCCCTGTCGCGCCCTCACATTGATCCGCCTCTGATGCGCATGTTTTCCCAACCAAAAAAAAAAGAAAAAAAAAGATTGGAAAGGAAGAGATGGGACGCCATGAGGGAGATATACACAAAATGAGAGAGAGAGAGGAGAGAGAAGGAGAGAGAGAGAGAGAAGAGAGAGAGAGAGAGAGAGGGAGAGAGAGAGAGAGAGAGAGAGAGAAGAGAGAGAGTCAGTCATGGGGGAGAGGGTGGGGCGAGAGACACAAATGCAGAGACTGGTCCAGTATCTTTAAAAAGTGACGGGGAGGGCGCATACGGTAACTTTACTTTAATATTCAAAGATGTATGCATAATTTTATGAAACAAAAAGACATTTAATTTGAAGAACGAAGGAAACCGACCAACATTAGATTGGAAAAAACGAGCACAAAAAAAAACAACAAACAAACCCAAAACAGGGTACCATCGGGATGCGGAAATAAATTAATCATAACGTAACTTATATTAACGTTTAAGTTTATCGAGAGCGAGATACTAAAATTTTTGTCAATAACGAACATTAGGAGCTCGATTCCAATGCGACTTATTAAACCATGAATAATCGGGATTGAAATGAACATTTAACGAAAACCCTTTCCCACTGCCCCTGTCACTATCCTTGTTGTGAGGTCATGGCACTCTGCTCTCTTAATTGAATAAGTGGTTGAAGGGGTTTAATAGTACTCCCCTACCCGATATCATTGGATATAGACCTCAATTAATCCCATGTGGTGGTTAACCAATCGAACTTGTGGCGATTTAATTACCATTACGTAAGCTCGACCGCTGCGGTATACTCGAGTGGTCTAATTTTGAATTAGGCCACAAGATAAATCGACAATGATAGGCCTATATGATGAATCATACTTTCTAAATCATCACCAATAGTCATGCATACATAGGCCCGAATTCACAAAAGCCGCCTAACTATAAGCCTGGCTTAAACCTGCGGTTTAACTATGGCTGGCTAAAAGGGAATCAATCTGTCTATGTTGCATGTTCCTATCACTTTCACTGAATTCTGGAATCGTGTTTTAATATTATTGTAAGGGAAACTTTTGACTTGTTCCCATGCAATTTTTAAACAGTTTCAGCGCCCAAAATTATGATGAATTGAACATCTACTTTCCGGGATTGATTCCCTTTTTGCAGGCCATATTTAGGCCACAGATTTAGGCTAGGTTTAAAGTTAGGCGGCTTTTGAGAATACGGGCCATAGTGATTATAAAATTTGTATTACTAATTCGAACTAATTCGTTCTCTATTTGCATGATTTGAACCTTCAATTCAACAGGGCAGCGGATCAAAGTTTTGGAAATAAGGGAGGGGGGGGGAGCAGAAAACAAAAATTGCCATAGAGAGGGCAAATCTAATACTTTCCCGGATAAATTTCTTTGACATGTTTGGGGCTCTTTTTACTGCCATTATAGCTAGAGCAAGGAGTAACGTCTTACTCCCCGTCCCACGCCCCATCTGGGAGTTAATTTTCGCCACCTTTATGGGAGAGGTCGTCTGCACGGTCGTCCGTCACTCAAGTTCGGACTCTTCATTTCCGAATTTATTTATCTGTTGCACAACCCGAGAACAAGATACAGGGGCCGCGGAGCGTTTTTGAAAGTAGAGGGGCTGAGACGAAACTGGGGGGGGGGGGGGGGGGGGGGAGCCCGAGATATATAATCGAAATTACTTCTCAGTAAGCGAGTGTCTTATCTAATTGATATTTTAGTGGGTGGAGGGTGACAAATTCAAAATGACGTTAACTAAAATCCAAACTTGAATTCAGAAGAAACATAATCAGTTGTGCGCCCCAGCTTATAATTAAAAAACCGCTCATTAATTGACCCCGATATATGGGCCTGGCGCCCCCACAATTTTTAGATCCTAGATCCACCACTGATATTAGACCAGGATAAAATGAAGGACATACCTGATTGTTGAGATAGCAATACTAATATCACATTCATACACCAACTTTAGGCCACGTCCTAAATTTCAATTCAGTGATCTAATATTCCGAAAACTCAACTAATGTAGCAGGAAGTTAGCTGCCGAAAAACTTTTGAACTTCTGAGTAAGCCAACTAAACTAGGCCTACTTTAACTCCTCTTCTTTATTACGAAATCCTGCTCAAAATACCTCCATATTTTCTCAGAGACCACATTCGCCTGGTCGGCCGCTAGATATTGATTCGTAAGTAATGGATACCAACTCACTTCCAATAAATCCGCCGCTAGTTATTTCCCTTGGTCCGATTAACTCGAAACAGTGTCAGTGACTTTGATTTTGATTTGTCGCGCTCACGCTCAACTCATTCATCGCTCATATCAATGTAACTGAGCGTAATCAAATGTATACACACTATACTCAGACCAATGTATTCGAGAGCCATTGGACAAAAAAACGAGTGTTGAAAGTGATGCTGATATATAGTATTCACCCAATAAACCTTATCCTTCTTTCCTTCTCGGATGGACAAAGTCTGTTTATGGCGGAGTCATTCAATAAACGTAAATGTTGATATATATATATATATATATAAACTCACCTATATATATATATATATGTTTTTTCGTCTGTTTCAGAAACGGATTTTGAATACATCTTTGTCACATCATGAGCACTGACGTAGAGTGTGACTTCGCCTTTCAGTTTTGAGAGCTATGTTCCTTTTTATTATAAAATCTATGATTTTAAATGCTTTTGGCATTCTTCTTTATCAACTGTGATTCATATATTATATATATTATATTATATATATATATTATATAATATATATATATATATAAAATATTATTAAAAAAAAAAACAAGAAAAAAAAAAGAGGAAGAAAAAACAAAATCTGCGCACCCATATTTTTCCAAACGGTGCAATAGTTCCACCTGCACCCCTCCCAAATTTTCAAATGTCAGATCCACCGCCGAAAAAGATCATTTTAATACAAAAAAAAAATATGTCAACTAGTATTTTAAATTTTGCATTTTGCGCGCTCCTTGTGTCCACCGATGTAAAAATAAGGGCGTTGCGAAGAAGCATATGTGGAGTTGCAGGGGTTCTAGGACAACTACCCCCTGGTCAATTACCTCGGATAACTACCCCCTGCTAAATATCTATCCCAACCCTAGTACACCTAACCCTAACCCTATTATTATTATTATTATTATTATTTTTTTTATTTTTATTTTATTTATTTATTTTTATATTATTATTATTAATTATTTATTTATTTATTTATTTATTTCTTTTTTTGGGGGGGGGGGGGGTGGGAGTTGCGTAGGTGGCAATTGTCCAGGGGCTAGTATTGTCCTGATACGAATTGTAGGGGCAGGAAGACATTGACCTACTCTCCTCCTTCCTGTATATGCACTGCTTTTTGCAACGGACTTTTCCCCTACGATACAGTTGGGGCTTTCATTTTTTTTTTTTTATCACAAACTTAACACTAAGCTTTTTGTCTTTTTCCTCCCATAGGATCAACACACCAAAACCAAAATTGTGCCGGAAAAAAAAAAAAAAAATAAATAAATAATAATAATAATAATAATAAAAAATAAAAAAATCTGAGATGGCGCCCTTCAATCTTCGTTTGGATGATGAATCCATCAGCGCATCATTATTGGCAGTTGGTACTGAATGGTACTGGATAGGGACCGCGGATCCGGGTAAGGGGTTTGAGCCCCAAATTTTTCATTAAAAGTGGACAAAAACACGAAACTAAAACTGAAACTGAATTTTCAACCTGTTCAGCCTCCCCTTTTTCTTTAGCTCAGGGGCCAGAGTTGAAGGGAAGCAATAACTTTTTTTTTTTGCGGCACGGACTGGAATATGCCTAAATGCTTTGTTTGTTTGTTTGTTTGTTTATTTATTTATTTACTTATCAACTATCATGGTTCGGTTACTATGCTTACAAAAGTTTACAGGTCATCCGTTTGAAGGTTATCCGTTTTATTTTGGTGTGAAATACGTGATTTATGATTATTTTCTTCGATTCAGTAGTATAATTTAACTCAATAGAATACTATTTACCCTTATGGGCAAGAAATTATTTTTTAACAAGCCATGTCGATGTTTTAAGGAAATCAGGAAGATCTCTTTCTCTCTCTCTCTCGACCCGGTTCTTTATACTTAGTTTTGATTCCAACATTTTTCATCTATTATGACTTATGTTTTTTTTTTTGATATTCATTTTCTTAATGAATTCATGAAATGGCTTATCATAATATCTAATTGCTTTACTCAAGTGAAAAAGTAATTTATAATGTGCGTAAATTAGTCTAACAACTCATTAACATGATTAAGGTCTTACATATGAACCTTTGTAAAATCATATTGAATTGGAACAATGGCAATTAATAAAAATTCGTTTCATTTTTCTTCTTGCAAAATTTTCAAAAACGTTCCTTTGTTCATTCGTGCGTTATAATACCTTAATCCTTGATTTGGGATTCTTTTAATTTTTGAAATAAATTATTATTCAGTATCAAAGCCTACTGCGAATGGCTTTAATACAGACGAGCAAATGGCATTCTGGTCTGGTGAGACGAAATTTTCTTCTGCGACAATTGCTGTGGCCTTTATTTCGTCTAAGATGTAGGGTTGGGATTGCAATAGGGTTTTATGTTAGGTTTATGATTAGGTTTAGGATAGGGTGTAGCGTTAAGTCCAGGGCTTAAGTTGGTCGTTCGATTAGCTTAAGTATTGGCGGATCCAGGATTTCAGGATGGGGGTGGGGCGCCGCCGAATTTTTCCGATTTTAACATGTACAGTCAATGAGTGGTTTTCAAATTATAGGGGGGGGGGGGTGTCCCCTGCACCCCCGCCTGGATCCGCCACTGGTATGGAATTTGCAGCGGGCCAATTGTTGCCGGAGAAATTATTGTGATCGAATCCATAGTCAATAAAGATTGTGAGAGTGCCTATATCATGGAGATGTATCGCCATCATAGAGATGTCTCTATGATCGCCATACAGGTCGCCCTCTATAGACTATTGTATAGATAGGGGTATCACGTTAAGTTATGAGTTTTAATTGAATAAAACAAACATTATTTTGAACAAAATTATAGGAGTGCCAAAAAACACACACAAAAAAAAAACAAAACAAATAACGGTGGCATATAATTATTGACTCTTGGCTGGACTGTGGATTGATGATTAAGATTGGCTGTTTTGTAATAGATTTATAATTATGATAGGGTATAATATATCATAATAGACAGTTAACCCTTATTCTCAAGGGAACCCCATAATCCTAACCCTAAATCTCAATTCAGCTAAGCACCAAATAATTATTCTACTCAAAGTTGAAGTTGGCGTGACCTGGACAAAAACTGAGTGTACCTTTTTGCTCGGCCGGCGAGACGTAGAAAATAATTTCGAATGTACAAAAATCTAAAATTCCAATTTTGCACCCCTCATGAAATCCTGGAACTGCGCGTGAGATAATAATAACCAAATATTATATTAGCTCTTCATAATTGATGTACGTGCTTTATAAAATATCATTCCTTATCATAGGCCGAAGAATAGGAATCATTCCCCCCACCCCCGAAAACCAATGATTCAAACTTGGAGGGGGTTAATTGCTAATTATACCGTACATTTATGCACACAGCCTCCCACGCAATATCCCTATTTTGAAATTACGTCACTATGATTCTCGCTTCTTAAAAACTGTTGTCGCCCTCTGTGCAGACAATAAAACGACCCGTCCTATTTCACTGAAAATCTTTCACTGGAGCCTTAAAAGGAAAATTAGTCTGTCGCTACTTTCATGGGCGTAACGACGCGCGAAGTTTGTAACGGATTGTGAAATAAGGGGACTGGCCGCGAGATTTAAATCGCGCTCGTAAACCGTCAAGTAGACATAACAATCATTTAACGGATAAAAAGTCTCCTAACAGCTCAGTGCTGTACCAAAATATTTAAGTTGACGAAGCAAATTGGTTTCTTAATTAATTCACCTGCAAACGAACATTTTATCACTGTTGGAGTAAAGCTGTCAATGATGGAACCAGGTACCAGTACCAGCCAGGCAGGCCAGGTAATAAACAGGATAAAATAATATTAATATATTTGATATACAATGTTCGTTATAAAGGTGGAATATTTTTCTTTCGCTCCAACAACATCATTTTGCTCTGGCTTGAATAATTTCTTCAATATGTTTGTCCTCGCTTTCACCTTTTGGGATCCTTGCTGTATTTTTGACGTTCCCCCAACACATCCAGAAGATTTTTTCTTATTTTAAAGGGTGTCGACCCCCAAATATGCCAATTTTTGCAATATTTCTCATTTTGGGGCCCATGAAATTCGTCTGGGTTGTAGTTCTAATAGTTCTTTAAGTTAATTCAAAATTCATGGTTACAAACTTAGGTCTCTTTTCTAGAGGAGAGGTTAAAAGTGTGATTGGTGCAAAATATTTCATTCTACCTTCATGATAAAGACAAAAGAAATAATAATAATAAAACATATCGGTTTTCCCTAAATTTTGTTCAGACTTCATGAAAAGGTTGCAAATGGTATTTTTCATTGTGATTCATGTTTGGCAGATATTCTACGATACACTTTTATGAAGATTTCCACGGTGAAATTTTCATGGTGTACAAATGAATAAAAACAAGTTGAACCTCAATCCAACTAATTTCATACCCTTCCCTTAGACAATAGACCTTATCCTCTATACCACAACATTGGGATTAATTCAAAGAACGATATCAGCCTTACACCCCCATACGCATTTCATGGGAGTAGAACTAAGGGGGCTTCAGTCAATGGGTAAACAAAAAAGGCTCCCAAAATGTGAAAAATAATAGCATTGTGGGGGTTGACAAACTTTTTGTTTCAGAAAATCCACGGGAAAGATTGGGGAAACGTCCGAGGTATAGCCAAGGTTCGGAAAAGTGAAAGCAGGAAAAAACAAAAAACAAACAAATTCAAGAAATCAAAGCCACAGCGAAATATTGTTTTCTGTAGCGAAAAAAATATGTTAAGAAGGATTTCGATTGAAGTAAATATGAGAAAATGCTACGCCTACATAAGTATATGGAATCGACTGCAAAATTGAAAAAAATGGCCGGGCATACCTTAATTAGTGACTTTAAAAAAATGCCACGCAGGCCTTTTCTTTAATAATAAAATGGCTTACAATAATGTTCTATTTCCATTTTTAAATGGATTAATTAAACGTATTAATGTTTTTATTTTATCAAAGACGTCTTTTTATAAATCAAATATTCCCGTTCTTTTCCACTCTTGCATCACCCTGGTTCTGCGTTTACAAATATTTTTGTTCAAACATTTTCTGAATTCCGTTGAATTCGTGAATTGTTTTCCTCTCAGCATTGCACGATTTTAAGCCTTCTACATGCTGAGTGAATCTCGGCTAGTTTTGATATTGAAAAAAAAAAACAACAAACAAAAAAAAAAAAAAAAAAAAAAAAAAAAAAAAAAAAAAAAAAAAAAAAAAAAGGAGGAAAGTAAAAAAAAAAAAAAATATATATAAAAGGCGAGCGCAAATCCCGAGTGATTAATGTTGAATTGAAGAGTGTAGTAAAGAAGTAGTTAAGTCCTGAGATACAAGCGTTAAAATATTTCACATCACATTTTTAAAATTTAAAATTCAAACTTGGTGGAGTTGTTTTTCACCACAAGAGAATAGGGCAGTCCAAGCTATTTTGCGCGGTAACAAAAGGGACATTCAGAGCCAAAAATAGGGCTTGTTTGAAAAATCTTAAATGAAATGTCAATCCTTAGGTATATTCTTGAAAGTACTAATAATCTTCAACAAAAACATAATAAATACTTGAAATAACTAAATTCATAATTAATTTATGATCATTTCTTCGTCGGTAGCAAACGGGACCAGAAAATATGTTTTTTTTTTCCTTCAAATTTTGACTTTGTTCACATATAACTCTAAATTTAAAAAGTATAGATCTAAACTTGCATAGTCTTATCCTCTTAAACATGTAATAAACATTGTAAGGACATATTTTAACGTTAATACAACTTCTAATCTTCTGGCGAGGTCAAGTTTTAAAAAATATGCGAGGTAACAAATGGACAGGTAACACACGGGACAATTATTTCCTATAATATTTTTCATCAAACAATTGGTGTAGCCAAGGCGTAGAAACATCTTTTGTTCTTTTGTTTAAAAAAAATCGCTCTGATAAAGCAAAAGACACATAATACACTGTTCGTCATAAAGGTGGAATATTTTTTTCTGGCTCAAGCGACATTATGTTGCTCCGTTATTAATATTTTGAATGTGTTTGTCAACGCTTTCACTTTCTGGGATCCTGGGTATATCTTGGACGTTCCCTCAACCCTTCCCGGGGATTTTCCTTCAAAATAGTTTGTCACTCCCAGAAGACATGGAAGATGGCCATTTCGTCATTTTTCTTATTTTTGGGGCCCTTTTTTGTTCACGCGACCCACCAAGGCCCCCTCAGTCCTACCCCAAGGAAACACGTTTTGTTATTGTTCTTTAAATTAAATCTAGATTCATGGTTACAGGCTCGACTCTTTTGTCTAGGGGAGGGGTCAAAATTTATTTTGACTGGGGTTCAATATTCATTTTATTCATTTTTACACCATGGAAATTTCTATGTACCCTAAATTGTATTGTAAAATCTCAACCAAACATAAATGAAAATAAAATATTATCAATAATTACTATTTACTGCCTTGTCATCAAGGCTAAACAAAATTTAAGGTGAAAATGATGATATTTAAGGGTTAAAGGTGGTTTTTCATTTCTTTTGTTTTCAGCATAAAGATGGAATAAAATATTCCGAATTTTCACTAATCTCCGCGTTTTTTACTTCAACCCCTCCCCTAGACAAGAGACCTTAGCCTGTCCCCAGAAATATAGATTTAACTTAAAGAACAATATAAAACAGTACACCTCAGTCGCGTTTCCTGGGGGTAGGACTGAGGGGGGCTTGATCGGCCGGGAAAACAAAAAGGGGCCCCAAAATGAGAAAAAATGACGAAAATTGGCATCACGCGGGTTGACAAAACTTTTTTGGAAAAAGGTCAATGTAAAGGGTTGGGAGAATGTCCAAGATATAGCCAGGGTCCCAAAAAGGAAAAGCAGGGACAAACATATTCAAGAAATTAAAGTCAGAGCAAAATCATGTCGCTATAGCGGCAACAAAAATATTCCACCTTTATTACGGACAGTGTACAAAACTCAAATGTAAAAAACACTTAGTTTGGTTCATTTTTAAAGGTGGGAGGGTGAGTAATAAAAATGCATGATTTTACATCAGCTCCGTAAATTTTGTGAGACTATTTCTGAGACCTGAATATTTTAAGTCTAAAAATATAGAAAGCTATGTGCTAGGTTCTTGATATTTTCACCAGTGTTAGCCAAAAAGATATAGAAACAGAAAATACATACTTTTTTTTTTGTTGTACTCCTATGACAAAACTCTTTTTTAAATGGTTGAAAATAGCATTTTTAATGCATTTTACTATATTTTTCATGAATATTAATGAGCCTTGTGACTTCATTTGACCTTGAAATGACTTTTTGACCTCATTTGTATCAAGTTAATTTCATACCCTTTATGATGATATATGACACATCATGTATACCTTTACAAACCCACTGACACACTTGACACAAAAATGGTCAAAAAGTCGAAAAATCACCACCTTGGGAACAAATAGCGTGGACTTGCCCAATAATATGTGCCAAATTTCAGTAATTTTGTGCTTATCGATTTTCGATAATCAATAAACCGTATCGTGGACTTAAGTACTTCTTCCAGTGCAAAACCTCATTTTTTTTTTCAAAATGGGGGTTGCTGGTTGGGGCACTTTGCCATATTTTTTTTTTCAAAACTGACACTTGCACATGATTTATGATGGTATGTAAATAGCATTTATGCAAAAAAGCTCGTTTTTGAAAAAAAAATGTGAAGTACGTCTTCCACTACACTCTTCAATTCTTGATTGAGGTTAATTTCACACCTTGATTTTGGATATCGATTTGAAAAGATTTTTTTTTCGTGCTTTGGGTAAACAATTATAGGAAGGCCTATACCAGCTATAGAAACAAAAGGGCATAATTTTTTATGTGACAAGGCATAAGCAGGCATAATTTGTTATGTGAAAAGTTTTGGGGTTCCGAGTCCCGAACCCTCCTTGCAATTTTATGCTTTTGCACAAAATAAATCTTTGGATTGTCGACAACATCCTTTCACAAGATGTGTCCCCAGCAGTAGGGGGCAATTTGATTGGGTCCAACATTTGTATTCATACTTATCGTTACATCTTCATGCCAGATCACATAGCGACCGATTTTTATTTTTTCATTTTTTTTATTTTTTTATTTTTGTTGAAAATAAATTTCAAATGTGTCTCTTTTCAAGAACATTGTTGGTAGTGCACATTGAGGCTAATTATGCTAACAAAGCTATGATTTACCTCGGGTTATTAAATACTAATTCGAAATAGTTTTGCTTTTTAAGTTAAATGGACGTTTTGTATTTCAACGCTAGGCAAGGCTATTAAAAATTGCATCGAATAGGAAACTAATTTTAGGGGCTGACCACTCCTTACTCCCTCACCATTGGGCCAATGGTTCCGATAACACCCTTTCACAAGATTTGCCTCCAGCAGCAGGAAGTTCAATGCATCTCTCTCTCTCTTTCTCTCCCTCTCTCTCTCTTTCTCTCTCTGTCTCTGTCTGTCTCTCTGTCTGTCTCTCTTATGAGCAGCGATGTTGCTTGGCGACCAAGCGGAAGATTTTTAATACATATTGAAGTTTTGAAAAAGGGATTTTCAAAGTATCTATAGTGTTTCCACATAAATAATGGAATTCTATAAATCTCAGGTAAAAAGGACACTTTTGGGTAGTGACTAAAATGTGTGGGGGCATTATGCCCCAGCCCCTGTCCTGATTCCTTGCCTTTTGTCATAATAAACATTTGATTTGATTTGATTTATTTGTCAAGTATAAACAACATTCACATAAGCTTGACGGGATGGCCCTTGAAAGCCCTAGAGCTTATTTACAACGGGGTCCCAACATAATAGAATAAAGTTAATACAAGTACAAAATTATAAATTGTAATATATACATGGAAACATATATATATTTTTTTCTATGCGTTGTTTTCATGTAGATAATGTGAATTTAGTTCAGTTTCAATATTGTATCCATGCGAACTCGAACAATAAAGCATAAACCAGGGAGGTGTCGTCGCGGCTGTCATAACACCTCCCCGATTGTGAAACCCTTGATATACGTAATAGCTCTGTCCCACTTTCGCGATATTTAACATGTTTAAGTTGACAGCTGGTGCAAAGGCGGCCGCCACTCACGAGCCTATCCAAGCTAAAATCGACAGGCCGCTGTCAGGTAGAAAACACTCGATCGCCTGCTACAGTCGCAAGGATCACCACAGTGCTCAATTTCATATTCGGTTGATTTTGTGCGGCGGTCACAACTCGCCGTACCATCGACGTGCAACTCCCTACGATGGATTTCGTAGAAAATTCGTGCAGCGGAGGTACCTTGCAGGTGCAATGCATGTACGACGTGCAGGAAGTTTTTACAATACCCTTACCACAGAAACGCAGGAATCGCAGAATCGCATTGCACATGCATCGCAGGCTACGTTGATGGCACGTGCCCCGTAGCCTACGACGAGTTGTGACCGCCGCATTAAGCTTCGACAAGAGAAGTCGAGCCGCAAGATGCGCGAACGTATATTGTATTCTCGGAAACAAGCTTGTTAGTCTATTGTTTGTGTGGAAGCAAGCCGTTGTAACCTACCGTACACAGAGTCTAATGCGGCGGTCACAACTCGTCGTAGGCTACGGGGCACGTGCCATCAACGTAGCCTGCGTTGAATGTACAATGCACGCACAGGTCCTGGGTCAACTTCTGCGATTCCTGCGTTTCTGTAGTAAGGGTATTGTAAAAACTTCCTGCACGTCGTACATGCATTGTACCTGCAAGGTACCTCCGTTGCACGAATTTTCTACGAAATCCATCGTAGGGAGTTGCACGTCGAAGGTACGGCGAGTTGTGACCGCCGCATAAGGGTGCTATCTCACTTGGCGGAGACGTCTCGATCCGCGACAGAATAGAAATTTCGTCTCCGCGACGGATGAATAGCAGGCCTATTAGAGACGTCTCCGCGACAATTTATGGAAAAAAAAATCTGTCTCCGAAATTCGGGAGACGTCTCTAACACTATTTATCCGTCGCGGAGACGTCTCCGCGAGGTGAGATAGCACCCGTAGGTACGTATTATGACCTACGGTTACCTACGATTTTGACACCATTCTGGCAGGTTCTAACAGGCGTACGTAGGTTGTCGCCACAAAGATGGCCTCATGTGGGACAAGCCCTTTTAATGCGTCACTGCGACATTATTACCGGTCATAACAGGGCGCATGTATGCGTGCTTGGGATGCCCCTAGTCTTGTTCGTCTAGCTACACCTCGGTGGTTGTTACCAGCTGCCGAAGTAAACAGCTGCATGGTGGGACTAGGCCCATGCAACTGTTAGAGGTGCTATAAAGACCTTGGTGGTTTTCCCCAACCCAGAGTTGGGCGAATCGAGCTATTGTTCTCACACAAACAATAGCTTCGATAAATAAAATGAAATGAATAACTGAAAATAAGTAACGACCATAGGCCTCTGGGCCTGTCATGTTTACCCATGCATCATTATATGATATTCTAGAGAGTAAAGACGGGGTTGATGCCGAGAGGTCTTTCGGTGGAAGTAGGGGTGACCTGTACGTCACGTCCTCTTCCCCACGTACCGCGCTTATGACATATAAGCAATAGCTCCCCCAGTTTGCCAACTCACCATAGTAACATTCTACACCAATTTGGCCGAACCGCGTCAGGCAACCATCAGGCGACTAAAGCTCGATGCCCGCTTAGTTGCCGACTATCACCTGCATATCGCAATAGTGGGACATGACCACTTCACCTTGGGGAAAACCCCACCCAGGTCTTTCCGATACCTCTCCCTCCCTCTGAAAAGAACTCTGAAAGGAGGGAGATGTATTAGCATGTCCTATACCATGCTGACTTTTATGACGGAGGTGGTATCAACCACCGATGAGTAGCTAGACGAACAGTATGCTATCCTAAGTAGGCCTATACATATATATGGGGCCCAACCTTATCATAGTTTGAAGGTAGCATGCCCCCAGCTCACGTATGTTTATGATATGTACAACCAATGGGGGTACTGAAGGCGGGGCCATGTTGACAGATATATAGGCATGGGCGCAAGAGGCCGCTGATTATTTTCTCTTTTTGTCTTTCTCCAACTTGGGTTGAAAAAATTTCTTAAAACTTTCAGTAAAATATCTATTGAGATTTTAAATGTGCTACTTACGCATTTGGTCATGTTATCTCCTAAAACTTCCATCTGAATAAACAATTTTGGTAATCAGGCTCCAAAGGCAATTAAAAACTCATTTTATGATTAACGTAATTGAAGCAAGGCTACTATCATAATTTGATTTTAACTTTCATCAATTTGTCATCTTCTCTGAATTTATGTGACTATGTTGTATCTTGGATCTAATGTGATAGTATAATGCGATGTTGCTGTGATATTTGGTAAAGATGTATTTTCTGTGCTTTTTGGTAAATCGTCGTTTAATTACATACACAAAATACATCATGTGGGACAATGTATCATTATGCTAAGAAGGTCATGCGAGGTTGTCTCACTCCAAGGCTGATACAAAAAAAAAAAATTCAGTAAAATATCTAATGAGATTTAAAACGTTCTTCTTACGAATTTGGTGACGTTTTCCCTTTAATCTTCCATCGATATAAACAATTTAGGTAATCAGGCTCCAAAGGCAATTACAAACTAATTTGATGATTTACGTAATTGAAGCAAGCCTACTATCATAATTTGATTTTTTTTGGAACATCTAACTTTCAACCCAGTTCGTCGTCTTCTCTGAATTTCTGTGGCTATCTTGTATCTTGTATCTTATTTAATAGTATATCTACGATGTTTCTGTGATATTTGGCAAAGATGTATTTTGTGTGCTTTCTTGTAAATCGTCGTTTAAGTACATACACAAAATACATTGCGTGGGACTATGCTTCATGAATATTCATTAGGGTTAGGCATGCGCTTGCGGCATTGTTCAGTTGTTCATGGCATTGTTCAGGTGCATTGATTCTTTTCATCATGGCGACCCGCTCAGTCTTGCCGCTCACGTATGTTCCTAATACACGCAACCAATTGCCGCGACGTGGTAGGGGCCATATTGACATATTTATAGGCATCGACGCAAGAGGGCAGCTAATATTGTCATGTGAGGGCGCCAATTATTTTCTCGCTTCGTCTGTCTCCAAGGCTGATATAATTTTTCAAAATCTTCAATAAAATATTTAATAAGATTTATAATGTTTTATTAACGCATTTGGTCATGGTTTCCCCTGAATCTTCCTTTTGAATCAACAATTTAGACAATCAAACCGGATTGGCATTTAGAAACTCATTCGCTAATTTAGGCACTTGAAGAAAGGTCAATAGCATAATCTGGTAATTACACTAAACCCAATTTCTCTTCTTTTCGAATTTGCAGTGTTTATTTTGTTTCTTTTATCTTGTCTTGTAGTATATCTACAATGATTTTGTGAAATTTGGTAAGATGAATATGAGTGATTCTTTATTTTTAAAAAAACTTTCAAATTGGGCTGAAACTTTCAATGATCTACACAAACATAAATATATGGGACTATGTATCTTCAAACTCTAATATGGTCAGGTGAGGGCACTGATTATTTTCTTGCTTTGTCTCTCTTGCTTTGAGAAAAGGGGGAAGGGGGAAGAAAATGAGAGAGAGAGAGTAGAAAGGAAAGGGGGGGGTGGCGGAGGAGAGAGAAAAAAGGTTCGCCAATTTCGCCAAAGTGAGCTTAAAAATAGGGGCGCCAAATTGACCATAAACTTAGGGGCGTCAAGTCGACCTTAAATTTAGGGGGCACCAAATCGACATTAAACTACAGGGGCGCCAAATTGAGCTTAAACTTAGGGGCGTAAAATCGATCTTGAATTAAGGGGACGCCAAATCGACATTAAACTACGGGGGTGCCAAAATGAGCTTAAAGGTAGGGGCGCCATATTAAGCTTTAACTTAGGGGCGTTAGATCGACCTTGAATTTAGGGGTCGCCAAATCGAATTTAAACTTAGAGGGGGGCCGAATCGACCTTAAACGTAGGGGCGCCAATTTTAGCTCAACATAGGGGCACTAAATCGACTTTAATGGACTGAAAAAATATGATCTGAGGGGATCTGAGACTACTTGAGCTTAAACGTGGGACACCAAATCGACCTTATAATTATGTAGAAGGGGGCTCCAAACCGACCTTAAATTTAGGAGATCGAACTTAAACTTAGGGGCATACATCGACCTTGAATTTAGGGGTCGCCAAATCGAATTTAAACTTAGGGATGCCAGATTGAGCTTAAATGTAGGGGCGCCAAATTTATCTTTAACTTAGGGGCTCCAACTATATCCTAGACTTATGGAAGTGTGCGGAATTGGCATTAAACTACGGGGGCAACAAATTGCAATTCTTTTAACTATGATCTCTATCTAGATAGAGCAAAATTATAAAATTCTATGCCTCCTGGTTTGTATTTACATTGCAAAATTTTCGCTCGAGCTTCGCGCTCGCTTTTGTTTTTCCACTAACGAAAATTAATATTATGGGATACCATCAATACATTTATACATTTTTTTAATTACACATTACATTTTTTGCATTTCACATTGACCTGAAACTAAAGGGCATCACATTGATTTTAAACAAAGGGACATAAAGATTGACATAAAATATGCATGTATGGCGCCAAATTGAGCTTAAACTTAGAGAGGGAAGCAGAATTATATAAGCCTATAGATATATAGATACAAATTCATTTTTCTTTCACATGTAAACTTACTAGGCAACACTCGTTGCTGGGCAACAAATTGGTCTTTAAATTATGGAGGCCAAATTGGTCCTAAACTTCAGAGGGTCGTTTCATGAAAGGACTTGTCGGACGTTTTATCCGACAAACTTATAAGCTATTGAAATGCTTGCATCTGATTGGCTAAGAGCAAATTTGTCGGATAAAATGTCCGACAAGTCCTTTGATGAAGTGCCCCCCTGGTGTCTAGTATCAATTTACATTGGTTCGATTACACATTACTTGATGAAGATATGAACCAAGCTCGTTCAATTGAGGTTACATATTTCTCACAAAACTGACCCAAAGTTATTTCCAACAAGAAAAAGTTTGTAAAAATTTTGATCATTATGAATAATATTTTTTTTCCTCATTTTTTTTTCCCTTTCGAATTTTCACAGCTTTACCGACCTTTAAATACTGTGATACATTTTTTAAAATAATTTCCATCATTTCCGGGAGATGAACACGAAAAAAATTGATGTTCGAATTAGCTCCAGAAAACAGGTAATTTTCAACAAAATTTAAATAGCGCTTTCCGTATACCATGAAGCTACTAAGTTATGCGTGTTATGCGTATATTATGCAATGTATCTAGAAGGTCAAGTTATAATAAAGTAACTTATATTGAATATAGTCAGTGTATGAACAACAACTTGGAGGAACAGTTGTATTTTGCGGATGTATCTAGTAATAGAGATCTAAATTAAAGGCTATAATATTCTGAAAGCTTATTAATTCGAAAATGTTGACAAATGCAATGGCAATGAAAAGGTTTTCCCATTTGTTTTGTTTGTTTGTTTGTGTTTTTTTAATTATATTTTTATATGATATAAAAAAGTAAAGCATTTGTCATTTATACTTTCATAGATCGATTATGATATAAATATGGCCAGGTAGAGTTAGCATATAGTCTACAAACATGTGTCAAACTTTGCATTGTAAAACTAATGGATATGTAAGATACCGTAGGCTTACTAAACTTAGTAGCTCCATGGTACTACCACGCAGGCCTCCATGATTAAATTACTAAATACATCCACAAAATACACCTGTTCCTCCAAGTAACTGATGTTCATACACTGACTAAGTTACTTTATTGTAACTTGACCCTCTAGATACATTGCATATATAGCATACGCATAACTTGCTATGACTTGACTATGCTTTGTTTGTTTGTTGTTAATTTTTTCTTGTTGTGCATTGATTATGAAGTGGTATATGTCCGCACAGGGTTATGTGTGATACCAGTCAGGCGCTAACAGTCTAAACACCTATGTTATGACAAAGTATGTGTCCCATGCCCCTTGCATGGCATTAATTGAATGGTTGTCTTAAAAGGGGTATATATTTACTATGGGGTTATCATAAACTTCATAATCAATGCACAACGCACGAAAAAAAAAGAAGGATAATACTAGAACTGCAATCGTTGACATGAACGATATGCGTGCATTGACGCCATGACTAAAAGATTTGAAGGGCTATTAAAATTGAAACTTATATTTTGAAATATATTGAGTAAATGTTTGTAGGTTTTACTTATGCAAGATCTGTGTGTTAAACGAACACGGTTTGTGTACTCTAGTGTAATTTTGAAAACTCTGCTTTCCATTCTATCCGTGTGTTCACATGGCTCTGTCAAATTTGCAATTATTAGGCAAGCGGGTATAATGGCTCCTACAAAAATGTGATTTACTCGAAATTTTCTGTGACAACCTATATTATATTTGGTATCAATGGAAAGGCAATTTCAATGCGGTCATTGTGATGTCGATTTCAGAAGCAAATATTGAACGACAATGACGTAATGCCTTGTTACGTAATCCATTGAAAATTCGCTATTTTTTGTCCATAACTTTTTGATGACGTCATCAAATTTTACAAAAATTGGCAGATAGTTGTGAAATGTATTGATACATATGCCTGCCAAGTTTCAAGCCCCTAGATTGAATATTCGCAATTTTAGGGGAAGTTAAACTTGATTTCCTAGTATCCATAATTTTTTACATTCAACAACATTTTTGAGCAATTTGGTCAATGATTCGATGTATTTTTCTTTACATTGCTGGAAAGGACATATTCTGAACTACCTAAATACAAAAAAGGGTACGGTTTTCACGCGGCACAACGCAGATGCAGCCTCTTGGATTTTAGCCAAATTTTGAAACTTTAGAGGGCGCTATTTGCATTTTGCGTATTTTTTGGAGCGTGAAACATGTTGGGTGTGTGAACATTTATTAGAATAACATGCCCTGAAAATTTGAAGCAAAATGGAATTGATTTAAGGAAGTTATAGCCATTTTTGTGTGTTTTTAGTCACAATTTTTTATTTCATAACGGAATTGATTTTTGAAATTGATTAAAAATATGAAAATGGTTTTGAAATGAACAGTTGTTGGATTCATATGAAAGGACAATTCATGGACTATTTAATGCATTTTGTTAGAAGTCTTTAGCATCTATAATGACATAGATATGGAAACTGGAAGAATGGCTTTCATATGGCCGAAAATTGACAAAATGGCCGATTGGCGGTCACGGATGAGTGATTTTTGAAATTGAAATGTCAGGGGATCAATATTGGATTATGGATGTCATGTCTATGAAGTTTGAACAAATTTGGATCCCTGATAGCAAACATGGTCGTAATATCGTCGTAATGACGTCGTAAACTAGTAATACTGGTCATACGTCGTATATACGACGTCTTCATAACGTCATATTGACCACTTTCAACAACAAGTATATTTTGCATTTTTAAATGACAAGATTATGACGTGATTATGACGTCTACTATTTACCAATCTACGACGAGTAAATTTGCATTTTATATGACCAGATTATGACGTGATTTTGACGTCTACTATTTACCAATCTACGACGAGTAAATTTGCGTATTCATATCTCCAGATTATGACGTGATTATGACGTAATTTATTGACCAATCTACAACGATTATATTTGCAATTTATATGACCAGATTATGACTTGTATATGACGTCATTTATTGACCAATCTACGACGATTAAATTTGCATTTTATATGACCAGATTATGACTTGATTATGACGTAATTTATTGACCAATCTACAACGATTAAATTTGCAATTTATATGACCAGATTATGACTTGTATATGACGTCATTTATTGACCAATCTACGACGATTAAATTTGCATTTTATATGACCAGATTATGACTTGATTATGACGTCATTTATTCACCAATCTACGACGATTAAACTTGTATTTTTATATGACCAGATTATGACGGGATTATGACTATTGGTGATAATTTTGTAATCGATTATAAAAAGAAATAGTAATGATTTTGGGTAATTAGTCGAGTTTTTATCATGTTTCTTTCATAAAACAATGTTAAACTCTTTACACAAGTATTTTTTTACTAAGAAATAAATCAAAAACGTCAGAATTAAGCGGTAAAGTAGAATGAAATAAGTATGCAATTCATTAAAGAAGAATTAAGGAAACTTTAACCATGAGATAGTTATATAATTTGTAAGATAAATACATGGAACTATCTCAATCAGATATGATTAATGTTCCCTCAATAAAATACAGGCCATGAACCATGCCTTATGAGGAAGAACTGAGTTACTCTTGCTCCATATCAAAGTATATGAGACACGTATGTTTATGATATGTACAACCAATGGGGGAACTGAAGGCGGGGCCATGTTGACAGATATATAGGCATGGGCGCAAGAGGCCGCATAGCGTGGGACTATGCTTCATGAATATTCATTAGGGTTAGGCATGCGCTTGCGGCATTGTTCATGTAATGGCATTGTTCCAGTT
>CALNVZ010000641.1:14683937-14711143 GCA_940671915.1 Paracentrotus lividus | reverse complement strand
GCCGCTGATTATTTTTCTCTTTTTGTCTTTCTCAAGGTTGAAAAAATTTCTTTAAAACTTTCAGTAAAATATCTATTGAGATTTTAAATGTGCTACTTACGCATTTGGTCATGATATCTCCTAAAATTTCCATCTGAATAAACAATTTTGGTAATCAGGCTCAAAGCAATTAAAAACTCATTTAATGATTAACGTAATTTAAGCAAGGCTACTATCATAATTTGATTTTAACTTCATCAATTTGTCGTCTTCCTCTGAATTTATGTGACTATCTTGTATCTTGGATCTAAAGTTGATGATAATGCGATGTTGCTGTGATATTTGGTAGAGATGTATTTATGTGCTTTTTGGTAATTCGTCGTTTAAGTACATACACAAAATACATCATGTGGACAAATGTATCATTATGCTAACAAGGTCATGCGAGGTTGTCTCACTCCAAGGGCTGATTAAAAAAAAAAAAATCAGTAAAATATCTAATGAGATTTAAAATGTTCTTCTTACGAATTTGGTGACGTTTTCCCTTTAAATCTTCCATCGATATAAACAATTTAGGTAATCAGGCTCCAAGGCAATTACAAACTAATTTGATGATTTATGAAATTGAAGCAAGCCTACTATCATAATTTGATTTTTTGGAACACTAACTTTCAACCCAGTTCTCGTCTTCATCCTCTCGTATGTTCATGGCATTGTTCAGGTGCATTGATTCTTTACAAGATGGCGACCCGCTCAGTCTTGCCGCTATGATCGATCATGAACATACGTGGAGATCCTTTGAGTACAAAATCAGTTGATGGTCAATAAAACTTCTCTAGAAATATTTTGAATTACAAACGATCACATTAAAGACGTATATATCACGTCATAAACCATACGTCTTTATGACGTCTTTAATCACAACAAATAATCATGTCAATATGACGTCTTATATACTGGTCAAGAATACGGTGTAAAGACGTCATGAAGACGTCGTAGTTGACTATTGACGACGTCATAATCACGTCAAAATACGACGTCAATATGACGACGTACGTTGGTGCAAATCTTTGTCTTTAAGATGTATTTTTACAACGTCAATATGACGTGAGACACGTCGTAAAATGACGTAAATAAAACATCTTTTTTACAAGTTTCTGCTATCAGGGATGAGTAATTTGACCTTGACAGGGTGAACAAGGATCATGTGTTAAGTGAATGGCTTTTTGTGGAAGAAGAAGAAGAAGAAAACGGAAAAGGAATATGGAACGATAACATAGCATTGTCGCTGGAGCGTCAATGCAACAAGTCACAGCAAGGCAGCAGGCCCATACAACTAGCTCCTGTCAGAGTGTCGCAAGACGAACCTGGTGGGTTTTCCCCAGCCAAGACGATGATATGAAGCAACAATCAACCTCTGAGTTGTCGTTATAATATTCATTTACATATCCCTTATCTTTTGCATTGCACAATGACTTGATTATGCTTAGTATTTTTTTTTTTTTTTTTTTTTTGCGTAGTGTATTGATCATGAAGTTTATGATAACCTCATGGTATGTTAGCACAATGCAATGTGTGATGAGGCAGACATTAAACACAATATTATTATGAAAAGGTGTAGGTCACACGGTCTTTAACATGTTTGAGGAGACATCTAGTGTATCGGCGGCCGTGACCAGGGCTGGCGCAGAACGTGCCCTTGCATGTCATTAATTGAATGATTGCCTTAAAAATATCTTTTTCGATATTGATAACATGGATCTTCTTGTTCTAGATACCAGGTTCGAAAAGTCGATTTTTAAGGGGGCGTGATTCAATACTAGGGGCCTTTGATATTATAATGGCCCTTACGCAAATGAAATCGAAATATGTTACGCTAAACGCCCGCCTGTTCCTAGTTATATGATGACACCTGAAGATCGTCATACCTTGGGACATACCCCTTCAAAATATGACAGGGTTGTGCCCCACATTCTTCTAGCTACCCTTTGGTGGTTGTTACTAGCTGCTGTTATAAAAATCGGCATGGTATAGGACATGCCCATACATCTCCCTCCTTTCAGAGTTCTTTTCAGAGGGAGAGGTATCAAAAAGACCTGGGTGGGTTTTCCCCAGCGCAGGGTTGGACGAGCTATTGTCCCCACACAAACAATAGTTACGGTTTTGAATAAATTAAAATAAATTTACAATAGGCATATCATGTTAACCCACGCATTGATGTGATGTCTTTCGAAGTATTATTATGATGTAGCGAAATAAAACGGGATGACCGGGAAGGGGACGGTGCGTCAGGTCAGCTTCACCCGGCATCAGCTTCCGCCCCAGTTTGCCAACTCATCGAAATAAAAAGCGACTAGAATAAAGCCAGAAGCGGATCTAGAGAAGGGGGGTTGGGGGGGGGTTGCAACCCCCCCAAAAAAAAATCTGGGACCATTTTTTAAAATCTTTAAAAGTTTTAGAGCAAGAAAACGCCATTTTCACACACAGATTTTCAAAAATTTCCCTACTGTGGAGGGGGACACCCCCTCCCACACCCTCCCCCCTCGCTCGCTCCGCTCGCTTGGACTCGGTCGCTACGCTCCCTCGCATACCACCCCAACCCTCCCCCTTTATAAAAAGCTGGATCCGCCCCTGAAAGCTCGGCACCGCCTAGTCGCCTGCTATCATAATATCGAAATAGTGGACATGCTGCGGGAGGGTGTAGGTGGCCAAGTTTATGTTTGTACACTCCTCCAAGACCTACCATACTCCTCAGTGAAGTTTAAGCTTTCAGTTAAAATTCGGTGGCGTACGGTGTGCTTACCTTTCACTCATTGCCCAAAGTACGCTCGATGATCGGCAGTGAAACCCGTACACCGACTTAATCGAGCGATCGCGATGAGCGATTTAGGTGAAGATAAAAAAAAAAAAAAAAAAAAAAAAAAAATGGCCCCCCCGACTGTAGTCGCCGAGTGATGGCTAAATTCCTAGCAGGGATATAAATCGGTCGTTTTCCGCTCGACTTATGCGATCATATCTTTGGTATGCAGGCCCATACATTTAGCTCCTAACAGAGAATGTAGAAAGAGGACCTGGATGGGTTTCCCCAGCCAAGACGATTTTACGGACTCCCACCATACTCAAAGAGCCAGAACCGTCTGCAATAGTTTCGATTTGAATAAATGAAAATAAATTTACAACTTATAGACAACGCCCTCGAAATGTGCGATGAGTCAACCACTAACCTATGTGTTGTTGTATTCCTTTACATGTATCACTTATCTTTTGTATGGCGAAATGACATGAATATGCTTTGTACCGTTTTGTTTGCGCTGTGTATTAATCATGAAGTTTATTATAACTCAGTGGTATGTTAGCACAGGGTAATGCAATACCCGACATGCGTTCACGGTCCTTATAACTCGGTTATGAAAAAGTACGGGTCACACTACGGCTATCTTGGAAGGGGGGGGGGTCATTATTCATGGATAATAAGGGCCTTTGATATCATGATGGCACTTTAATACGGCAAATGAAGTCGAAATATAGTGAGCGAAACGCGCCCGCCTTTTGCAAGTTATCTGATGTCCGAAAATCGTACCAGCCGACTGGGACATATGCCCCTTCAACCTGTGACACAAATACTAGGCGCGTGTATGCTTGCTGAGGATATTGTTCGTCCACCTACTCCTCATGGTTGTAATTACCAGCTGTCGCCTTGCGAATTGGCATGGTGGGACATGCACATACATCTCCCTCTCGTTATCGTGCAAATGTACGACGCGTTATGCGCTGGGTGTGCGTTACTCATGCGTCGAGCGTTGTGGACCCCTCAGATGATTCAGTAATCCTAGTCGCCTACTATCACCTAGATACCGCAAAAGTGGGACTTGCCCACTTCACCCAATGACGCGAACGGGTGTACGTTACATGGATGTTTGTTATACACTTCTCAGTAGTTGTAGCATAGCGTAGAAAGAGTCTATGTGCAGGGTGATGAGAGGTTGAGTTGCCCCTGCGATCTCCTACGCTTCTGACAATTGTCGATTTAAAGATCGGCATGGTGGGACATGCCCCATATACATCCCTTCTACCAGAGAGTGTCACAAGAAGGAGCCGTGGGTTTTCCCCAGTGCAGGGGTTGGTTGATAGAGCAATCGTTCCCTCACAAACAATAGATTCACCCTGAATGACGTGAAATCTTTGATAGAAAAAAAAAATGATAACAAAAAAATTATGTATGATATTGAAGTTATACCCGGGACAATACGTGAAAGCGGAAAGATGTTGGCAAATACTTTTTTTATGCCGTGCACATAACTATAAACCATCAACAACGTGTTAGCCCGGTCACACTACAGCAATATTTGAAGAGTTTCATTCCAAAAGGGACTAAATCCACTTTTGGAGATTTCGAGTAAATCACTGATTTTTTATTTATCACTTTATCGTGAACCATATGACTTAATTTTGGTACACATGCTAGTACAATTGCCTTAGACCATTTTAATAACAATTAAAAAAATCTAGCTATAAAATTTTATTTTTTATGAATTTTTGAAATTTTAATTTTTATGGATTTAGTCCCTTTTGGAATGAAACTCCCGTAAATCGTCTATTTTCCCAATTATTTTGCCTAATTGAAGTTTTTGGTCAGCTTAAATTGTGTTTAAATGTTATTCTAAAGGTGTATGAATAAAATAAAAGTGAAAATTATAAATTTTGAAGGAATTTTTTTTGGGCCAAAAATTTTATTTTCAGTCTGTTCAAATATTTCATTCCAAAAGGGACTAAATCCAAGAATATTCATAAAATTCTTAAAAATTAATCAAATTTATTCAATTTTCTTTCAAGATCTTAGATCAATATCTACAGCCTGTGTGCAAAAATCAGAATATATATCCGACGGGAACATAGTTAGAGTTAAGATATTTAGAATCCACAGACTGGATTTAGTCCCTTTTGGAATGAAACTGTTTTGGATTTAGTCCCTTTTGAAATGAAACAGAAATTTGAAACCTCAAAATATTTTTTTCAAAAAAAAAAATTGGAATGCGATGTTGGGCATTTTAATCCCTTGTACTAGGTGCATATATTTAGCTTAAAAAGTGAACTTCGGTCAAATATGGATTTAGTCCCTTTTGGAACCAAGCTCTTCATTTAACACGCTTAGAGGTAAAATTGCATAGGCGGGCGCCACCAGGCACAAAATGCTTACATGCTGGTTTATCGTGAACATGGTGATTGGTAACCTCAAAAAGTTTTTGGTTTTCAATATTGTAAACATTTTGTCGGCGGCGCTTTGAGCTTTTAAGTCCATCAGAAATTTTTTTCAAGGGAAGGCCGGGAAGAGGGGGGAGGGGGGGGGGGAATGTTGACTCGGGAAAACAGGCCCTTGATATAATGATAAAATTTGCGACAAATAAAGTCGAAATTAATATGCTCATGTATTGACATCAAGTTAGTTTGGGAACATTCTCAAAATTCAGCGGCAACTGTAATCTGGAGACTTCGGTAACAATTTAAGAAATGTTATTACGAACCAATTAAGTAGCGACTTGTTCGGCGCCCGCTTATGTCGCGATCACAGTCTTCTCCATTCCGGGGCCCGTTTGGCGTATAGCATCAGTCGTTTTGACAAAATCCTTACGAGCCTGACGCGGTTTTTATTCCCGGAACCTTGCTCAAAATTGGCCTTGAACTTAGACTAATATATCGTTGGCCTTCAACTTAGACTAAAAACAAATAAAAAATAAATATGGAGGAAAAAAAGAGAAAAAAAAAAGGAAAAAAAAAAAGAAGAAGAAGAAAAGAGCAGAAAAAAATAAAATAACAAAAGAACAAGGAAAAAAAAAAAGGCAGTGGCAAAAATAGTCATAAACTGACTGCTTGCCAAAATAATAACAACGGAAGAAGAAGAAGAAGTTAATTTAAATTAGGAGTCACGTCATCGATATCAGCAATATGGTAGTTACCGAGTGGTGTGAAGAACAGACTCTCATTCAGAGGGGTCTAGTTCGATCCCAAAGTTTTGTTTTTATTTAATAATTTAATTACTCTAAATTTTACATGAATGAATAGGATCTATCCATAAAACTGATCCTGATGTTTATGTCCGTCGCTCGTTATCGTGATATCTCAAGAACCACTTTAAATATGAACTTCAAACTTTTGGATAGTATGTATCACCAAAATAAGACAATCTGTTTAGATTTGTTAGTACATAGGTCAAAGGTTATGGGTCAAAGAGGTCAGCTTCAGAAAAATTCCATGTAATAAGTTCTTTATCGCGATATTTTCAAGAACCAGTTAATAAGATAAACTTTAAACTTGGGGATTATTTTATAATCAGAAGATTAGATCTGATTAGATTTTGGAGTATGTCGGTTCAAAGGTTATGGTTTTGAAACAATTTGTTTCAGGGGTGGAGGCGTAAAGGAGTCAGAGTCACATTTGTCTTTTTTTAATACATTGATTATAGTATTGTAGTCATACACATACTTGTTATAGTCTTCCAATAATTCAATTATTTTTTTCTTTAACATTACAGAAAGCTGAAAAAACAAAGTCTGGTGAGTAGAAATAAGCATTAGTCTTTTGTTCATGCTGTATATATCTTGCTGACTGTATTGTTGATATTATTTTAATAATTAACCTATAAGATCAAGACTTCACCCAGCATGTTGATGTTTACTACATCAACGGGGCAGATTCACTGCGCTGTGGTACGACTGGGTTCAGGATTGGAGCCAATACCGTTTTTTTTTTTTTTTTTTTTTTTTTTTTTTTTTTTTTTTTTTTTTTTTTTTTTTTTTCTTTTACCTTCATTTTATCAAAGGCATATATGACACTTGCGGTAATTACTACGAATATCCTGTTTCTAGTTGATTATATACATTTTTATCATGGTTATCATTATTTAGGCTTTGTCTTGTCAAAGTAAGAACAGTAACCACGTGTTTAATTAAAAAACACAACTTCAATGGTAAATAATTGCCAGCGCCGTATTATAGGAGGACTCCAGGCTGGAGTTGGTATGTTTCGAAAAAAAGGAGTAAAATATAAAAAGCACAACACTGAAAATATCATCAAAATCGGATGAGAAATGGTAAAGTTATGAATTTCTTAGGTTTTGAAATTTTTAGGAAACAGTTCTTGGCATAACTTCATGCATATTCAAATGAGCAAGCTTATGATGTCACAGCCCCACTATCTTATTATGTTATTGTATGAAATACCAATTATCCAGATTTTCTTTCAAAAGGACATAAAAACAGGAATAACTCCTTTTGGAATGTTCATGGTCACAAGTGCTTTTACTTATTCTCAGTATAAGGGATATATTTTTTTAATACGCAATGTATGAAAAAATGCGATAAATAGGATTTCAGTGTTGTGCTTTTTTTATTTTTACTTTACTTTCAAAAGATTTCAATTTCAGCCTGGAGTTCTACTTTAAAAACAACAACAACAAATATTTTATTTGTTCAGATTGGTAAAATAGCAAATTGATATTATTTTATAGCCGGATATAATTAGCGAAATATTCAACATAACTCAAGAGACTTTCAGTCTGGTATTGTGTATAAATTTGTGCTTAATTGAAACTTTCAAGACCTCGTCAAATCTGATTTATGATCCGGCGACTGAAATAAATTGTAACAATATTTTTTAAGGGTTAATTTGTTTCATTTCAGAAGATGGTGCCATCAAGGTCACCTTGCACACTGATGGAACCCAAATCAGAACGATGCCGGACGGGAGCATGGTCAAGGTTATGCCCGACGGCCGCAAGTTTAAGGTGATGACCTCGTTCAGTTCAGCTTCCACAAATCTTAAGCGTGGATCCCATCCCGTGAAACCTGTGTCGAGTTCAACCAGGCCAAAGGAACACAAGTCATCGCACAATGATTGCGATTCGGAAGAGGTTCTTTGTGAAGATGATGGAGGTCGCTTTGTATCTCTGGTAGGTTTAGAAGTTCTGTTTTTTTTTTTCTTTTTGATATTCAAGGATGCAACGTCTTTCATTCATTTGGGCAGTTTAGAACTGTTATCAAGATAGGTTAGGTATATAGCAAGTCTACAATGCAGGCTTCTACGAGAGAGAGAATATTTTTTTTCTTCCTTTTCTTTGTATAATGATTTTTGTTATACCTTTTCCACCGATGGCGGTGCCGGAGGTATCATAATTTCGGGTTGTTCGTCCTTCTGCCTGTCCCGTTATCCCGATATTTCAAGAACTGCACTTGAGAATGAGTTTCAAACTTTGGGGTAATATGTATCATAAGAATACGATGTGATTAGATTTTGGAGTACGCAGTTCAATGGTCAAGAGTCACAAAGGTCAACTTTTGAAATTTCATCTCAAGAACGTCTTGAGATATGAACTTCAAAATTGTGAATAAAATGTATCACCGTAGAAAGACAAATTGATTGATTTTTGAGTCAGAGGTAAAATTCCAAGTATTGGGCTATGTGAAATAAGATTGAATTGTTTGTAGACCAAATATGTTTAGCCCACGGGATATTAGAAAATCGGAGATTTGACCAACTGCTGTTAGACAAAGTGGATAGGAAACGACCGCTTGCTTGCCATTCATTAATGTCATGTTTTGGTCGGTCTGGCTTCGGTTTTGAGTCGGTCTCACCGGTGTGACTTAAAACGGTATTAACGCTTTATTTATCTTTTATGTCGCTTTCAAGAGAAGGGATTCATTGAGAAGGGTTTCATTTGGACGGGAAAATACCGAACGTCTTGCTGACAATACTATCTCCGAGTCTCAAGGTCAAGAGGTTGCAGGCCCTTCTGGACAAGGAGGTGTGAGACCTAAAAGCATAATCAAGGTATATAATTCAGTTCAATGTGATTTTGATAAAACATGTAAAAATCTACTTGTTCAATTAAGTTTTATATTATCTCATAGACAACCGAATACATTCTTATGATTCTAGTCAAAGGTGTTGCCCGATTTGCATAATATAAATATTAAGTGACTTTTAGTTTATATTTGACCTAATTGTTTGATGATTCATGCTATTATAGATTTTGCTAAATTTTGATCCCAATGGCCGTCCATGCATAACTGAATAATAAATACCTTCACAACCTCTTTTCCGAGTCCATTACTAAGGTGGGCAGTGCTAACTCAAGCATAAATTATTAACTTACTTTTTGGTGGGATACTTATTTAGGATATTAATTTTCTATACATAAAAATCCTTTTCCCCCAATAACCAAATTTTATTTTTTAGGGACGAGCTTTATATCTTTTAGGGACGCGCTTTATATCTTTTAGGGACGCACTTTAAATGACACTCATTGTATTAATTTGGAAATGATTTAAGTAAAAAAAAAAAAAAATAATAAATAAATAAAAAAATCAGATAAAAAAATTGTTAACTGAATTTTTCATCTTTTGCAATTTTATTTCAGTACAGTACATGTAATTTCATTCTCTCTCTTATTATAACGTTATTTTTTTGCTATTATGAAACAGAAACCATCTCGAAAGCGTGTACAACCTTCTGACAGCTCATCAGATGAGGAGACTGCAGGTCCGTCTGCATGGTATGGACAGGGAGGTTCGAAGCAGCCTAAACGCAAGGTAATACAAAATGAACAATTTGGAATATAACCATTATTCAGTTTAATGTTGCTCAATGGAAGTTTTTACATGTCCTGGAATATTATTTAAGCCTTCATTTCTTATGCCTCCGCCTCTGAAATAAAGAATTAGAACCATGGTAACTAACCGTATGTAGATGTTTTACCACATGAAAAACATCCTAAATAGGAGTTTGTCCCCCAAAGTTAGGAAAAAAAGCGTCTTAAAAAAAAAAAAAAAGAATATAAAGAAAATAAAACAACAAAAAACGACCCCTCCCCTCTAAAAAGAAAAGCGTATTTTATGTTTTGTACCATGACCGTCATGTGGGCCTACAGATCAGCTGCCGCGGAGCGGGGGGTGGCTTCAGTCCCCTACTTATTCAAGCAAAATTGGAATTTCAGATTTTGGTAGGCCTACACCCAATTCCTGTTTTTTTTTCCGTCAAAAATGGACATCAATTGTTTTCACGGCAAAGTGGTTGAGTCATATGTGGTGGGGGAGGGGTGGTAGGCGTATAAGATTATCGGGATCCATCAATTATTTTTCTCTGTTTTTCAAGGTGGAAGCCAAGGGCAGATCTTAACCGATACAGTTCTTACCGAGTGAATTGAATTGAATTTATTAACATCAACACAACAACACGTTATAACTAGAACTGCTATCCTTGACATGAACGATGTGCGTGCATTGACGCCTTGACTAAAATATTTCAATGATTATTAAAATGTAAGCATATATTATGAAATATATTGGGAAACGGAAGTAAGCTTTACATAATATACAAGATCTGTGTGTAAAACGAATACGCTTTGTGTACTACAGTGCAATTTTGAAAACTTCGCTTTCCATATTATCCGGCGTGCACATGGCTCTGTCAAATTTGCAATTATTAGGCTAGCGGGTATAATGGCTCCTACAAAAATGTGATTTACTCGAAATTTTCTGTGACAACCTATATTATATTTGGTATCAATGGAAAGGCAATTTCAATGCGGTCATTGTGATGTCAATTTTTGAAGCAAATATTGAAGTACAATGACGTAATGCCTTGTTATGTAATCCATTTAAAATTCCCTATTTTTTTCATAACTTTTTGATGACGTCATCAAATTTTACAAAAATTGGCAGATAGTTGTGAAATGTATTGATGCCTGCCAAGTTTCAAGCCCCTAGATTGAATATTCGCAATTTTAGGGGAAGTTAAACTTGATTTCCTGGTGTCGATAATTTTTTACATTCCACGACATTTTTGAGCAATTTGGTCAATGAATCGATATATTTTTCGTTACATTGCTTGAAAGGACATAGTCTGAAGTCCCTGAATCCAAAACAGGGTACGGTTTTAACAAGGCACAACGCAGATGCAGAGTCTTGGATTTTAGCAAAATTATGAAAACTTTAGAGGGCGCTATTCGCATTTTTGCGTATTTTCTGGAGCGTGAAACATGTGGAGTGTGTGCACATTTATTAGAATAACATGCCCTGAAAATTTGAAGCAAAATATAATTGACTTCAGGAAGTTATAGCCATTTTTGGGTGTTTTTAGTCACAATTTTTTATTTCATAACGGAGTTGATTTTTGAAATTAATTTAAAATATGAAGATATTTTTTAAATGAAAAGTGATTGGATACATATGAAAGGCAAACTCATAGACTATTTAATGGATTTTGTTAGAAGTCTGTAGCGTTTATAACAACATAGATATGGAGGCTGGAAAAATGGCTTTCAGATGGCCCGAAATTGACAAAATGACGGATGGACGGTCATGGATGAGTGATTTTGGAAAATGAAATATCAGGGGATTGTCACGGTTAAGACCGCTAAAGTAAAGACATTGCCTTATTTAGAAGATTTTTCATATTTTAGTTTTGTTTAAGGGTCTTCAAAACTAGACTAACTTACGAAATGGTTGTTGCTTTGTTAGGCAAAGCGCGATAAAACGATCTTGATTATTATGTAATATAAACGTCCCGAATGAAATTGATTCGCGTGCTTCAGCGTGTAAAGGGGCATTGCGTTTGTTTGATTTTAAGGAGAGCAGCACGTTTCATTTTTGCTTCCTATTTCTTTCAGTTTGAGACTTTGCCATGTTTCTTCTATTGTTTTTCTACAAGCAGTATTCGAATGTTCAATGTGTTATTTCTGCTTATGTGAAATCAATATTTCGACGTACTGAGAAGCAGTTATTTCTAGTACCAATTACATAAACAACGGTGAGAGTTTTGTACCCACGCAAGTGGTAAGTTATGACGTCATTTTGTATTAATGTATTAGTAATGAATGTAACCTACCCTGTTAAAGTTATAGATTTGAAATGAAGTTAAATCACTATTGGTGAAGTGTTCACGCAGAAAGATATCCCGTTATTGAATGAATCTATATGTATTTTCACGATGAACAGAAATTTTGGACGAAACTTTAATGGTGATTCGTGCATTATTTGTAGTTTCTTCTCCTGATAAATGAGAAGCTGATAGTTTTTGAAATTATTACATTTTTTGGAAAGTAATTTCATTTAGGGATTCGATACCAATTATTGGGAAGGAGTTTTGTATGTTATTACAAATAGTCCTGGTTCCTGGTTCCTGGTTCCTGTTCCTGGTTCCTAGTTCAATGGTTCATGGACACATGGCAGATTCGACCGGCATAGATCTGAAGGCGCAACCGAACCAAGGTCACGCGCAAGTCGCAGGGAACACGACGGAAGGTCGGACAGAAACAAGTGCGCACATCGTAGACGGTATAGTTGTGAGGTCACCGGTCGGAGTCGAGTCAAGTCGTATCCGAGTTGTCAGGAAGATGGGCCCCAACGTTGGTTATAAGGCGACCATAGAACTTTAATATCTTTTTGAAATAATTTGTTCAACTTTAGAGCCGGTAATAAAAAAAATTTGGTATACAATTTGGAAAACAGGTATAACTTTTGGCATTCCGAATTGGATTTATATATACACACATTATTGATGTAATTAATAAATTATATTTGTTAATTTCAAATTCATTTTCTTCCTTCATTTTGTTTCGAGTTTCAGTGACAAGCGACAGTTAGTTTTTTTTTTTCTCAAGAGTTTTTGTCCTTTACGCTTTATGTGTACTGGGCCCTGACAGGGATCAATAATGGATCATAGATGATGTGTGTATATTTGAACGAATTTGGTTGAGCGATAGGACCTGGGGAGGGATAACAAGCTTCACGTGTTAAATGAATGGGTGTTTGTGGAAGAAAAAGAAGATGGCGGAATAAGAATATGGAACGATAACATAGCATTGTCGCTGGAGCGTCAATGCAACAATGCATCTATAGAAATACAATCTTACAATAATGACTAGTAATCTAACAGAGCATAAATTATATGTTTAGAAAATCAAAGTGTGATTGAATGGGAGAGAGAATGTGAAGATGTTAAAGGTAACTAGAAGTAAACACAAGTCGTAGTCGAGCCTAGTTCCACACATATCATGCATATATATGGCAAGATATTTTTGTTTAGTGCATTTTTATAGCGGCAAATAAAATTTTGTTTCGTTTACATGAATTTACAATCTGTTTACAAATACTTGAAGAACTTTTAGAAGAACGCATTTACTAGCAATGGAATTTAACAAGGATAGAAAGAAGACAAAATTAATAATGGGGTAAATATATATACATTCATGAGCAACTTTAGAGGAAAATAGATAATACTAAATATAGTTACGTAAGACGTACAACTGCTTTTGACACATGTTAAATTAGTACCAAAGAAATGTATCATTCAATAATAGAATATTGAAACATATAAGGCAAAAAAAAAAAAAAAAAAAGTGGTTTCCATTGACTTTACATCATTAATACTGAAGTGTCTCCGAAAAGCTGACCTTGTTGGTTTTAATATAATTTCGTCTAGGTACAAAACACTGTTACCTGACAATAATCTGCTAAAGAGTGAGGTAATTTACCTTTAACTAAGTCATGCATGAATGTTGACACAAGGAGGTCATGAAGATAAAAAAATATTCAATATAATATAGGTTTTGAAAAAGAGGTTTTGAATCTGTCCCAAGTGGACTGAATGTAATTGCTCTCATTGCCATCTTTTGACTTAGATAGATACAGTTTAGATTGTGTTTTCTAGATGTTTCCCCAAACTTCTATTCCATAAGAGAGGTGGGGTTGGATAAAGGCCTTGTAAAATAACACAAGTATATACATGTACTTTGGAATAAATTGCCTTCATCTATACAGAATGCCTACTTTTTTTACAAACACATTTGTTAACTGCCTTGGATGATCTTTCTATGACAAGGTGATTGTCAATATGAATTCCGAAAAACTACGCAGTGGATACCTCTTCGATACCTAAACCTGGTAGTTTCATAGATCCTTTCTTTTCAGTTAGTCTTACGACTAGACTTAATAATCATATAACTTGTCTTTTGTAAGTCAATTGTAACTTATATGCATTGAAGCACTTTTGAATTTTTCTAAATTTTCGCTTACAGTATCTAAATCAACTTGTGGAGTGTGGTAATCATTGGTAAAAGTAAAAACAATGTTGGTCAAGAACGGAGCCTTGAGGGACACCACAAGTTACATTCAAATTTGAAGACATTGAGTGATTTCACGTTCGTGTTGTAATCGGTGTTAGTGTTTATTTTGGAGCAGAAGTCTGATCTACACCGAACGTGAAATGGAAATAAAATCAGTCGGTGTTAGGTGTTGACCTCTAAATTTTGATGTTTTCCGGTTACTGGTGTTTCATTTTATGTCAAATGTCGTCTGCTGAACCGAGCTCTGGCGCGGTTGTTAAATTCTACGTGCAAATTTCCATTGACTAACACTAAACCCCTAGGGATTAAGAAAAAGTTAATTTCACACTCGGTGTTAGTGCCTCTCAGAAAAATTTAACCAACCGGGCAAAATTTTAACCAACCGTTGGTTCAATATGAACTTACAACTGTTGGTTAAACGCGTTAACCAACCCCAGTTGGTTAAAATTTAACCAATTATGTATTAAAACTTTAATAAAGTGGTTAAAAATATTTAACCAACCCTAGTTGGTAAAAATTTTTAATACTTAATTGGTTAATTTCTTTTTTTATACATCATGGTTGGTTTTAAAAAAAATCAAGCGAAAGACCGGACTGGACCCGGCTTTTGACAATTTGATCAAAGTATTTGGTAACAAAATACATGAAGAGTTATGCTGTATTATTTAGACTACATGCATTATTTGGTTGGCCTAAACAGAGTAGGGCCTACAGTTGCCTAAGTATTGGCCAGTACAGATATCATACTTCGGTCAGACGTTAGGTCTCAAATCTGTCCAGGGAGGTGAGATCCTAACTGGATCTAATTATAGATCTAGAATATAGAAATGAGATGTTGGCCTAATGTTAGATTCTACATTTAGATTCCAAGGTCATCACTCTTTAACCAATCAAGTAGACTCTAGGCCTAGATCTATTGGACTATATCCACATCGAGAGGTCTAAAAATATTAAGGCTAAATTTAGATGCAAGTGATGGTTCTAACGTAGATCTAGTTCTAAATATTTAGCCAACTAAATCTATGACCTCAAGACTTAGTCCGAGACCAAGCTGATTGGAGAGCGAAGTATTTAACGTTAGATTCTAAGTTATACCGGAGTTGCATAAATTTCAAGCAAGTTTAATACCTAACGTTAGGTCTAACGTCTCAACCGAAATAATTAAGAACCGTACTGGCCATGTAGTCCAAAACATAATGCATGTTAGTCCTATATCACAGGCCTATACTCTTCAAGTCATTTCTACCTACCCATATACTTTGATCAGATTGTCAAGATAGGTCCAGCCAGACCAGCAGTCAGCTTGTGTAACCTTGTTGTCGTCGCGATCAAAATACGTGCAATTTAATGATGAATAGGCGCACTATATCTTACGTGTATAAATGAAAATCGCAAGATTTCTAGCGCGAGGAGCGGAGCGCGTATCTTTGTTAAATCCGCGTTTCCCAATGGTTGTTTTTTTTCCACGTGACCAATATTTTTAACCAACTATTGGTTAAAAATGGACAAGGGCTTTTTTAACCAACCCATGCTTTTTCACGTTTAACCAACTTGTTTTTTAACCAACTTTTCTTTTTAATACATTATTGGTTAAAATTTTTAACCAACTGGTTTTAATATGCATTTTTTTACCAGCGTTCTGAGAGTGTGTTGGTGTTGGCCAACGTTTGGTTTGTCTGGTGAATAATAAGGGCAGTGGAGGCTCGAGTGGCAGAGTATCAATACTTTATTTTACAGAATAATTAATCAATTAATATATTAGACCAAAGAGGGTACTTCAAGACCTAAACAAAATGGTTAGTTTGGGGGTTAACGAGATGGATTCACAAATTGGCTACTTACTCTTCAAGCCTAACAAGGGTCAAAGAAATTTCATCTAAATTCTTTGCAAAAAATGATTAGAAAATATAAAATAAGATATCCTGTAGTAAATCGTATAGGGAATAAATATCATCAACATGGATGTATTCTCAATCTATAATTTAGGAACAAAAGGCACGATCAATCACTGCTAATCTGAACCGATGTACGAATTCATAGGGTCTGGGGGCTACGCGCTACGAACTGCGAGCGTCTCCACACATAATCTTCAAACAATTTGCAGAGCTAATCCCCGAATTCCATTCTTTTTAAATACTGTGGTTCATAGTATCGAAAGCATTTTTTAAATCAATAAATATGCCAACTGATGTTCGACCTTCATCTAAGTATCGTGGTATGACGTGTGTGTTTGTCGCCAAGACGTTGATCATGAGATATCCATATATTTGGTGTTGAAATTTATAAAACATTATTTTCTTTTTAAGTATTTCAATTTAGTACAAATATGCGGATTTATTTTCTTTAAACGACTTGTGCGCCAGTACTGGTTAAAACTGATATAAGGTCCTGTAGTTGACTGCCTGCATCTTATTAAGGTTCTCATTGTATAGGCAGTGCGCGTCTCAAAAAGAACTTATACAAAAAAAAAAAAAAAAATAAAATAAAAAAAAAAAAAAAAAAAAAAATAAAAGAAATAAAAAAAAAAAAAATATAAAAAAAAAAAAAAACAAAAAAAAAACACAAAAAAAAAAAAAATAAAATAAAAAAAACAAAAAAAACGTTTTGAAATGGCTACCAATAAAAATATAAGATTCTTGGATGAAAGGTTTGTATGTGTCCCCGAAGTCAGGGTCGTGCGTTTGCTAACGTTCGACGACTCATCACCTCAAATAATCATTATGACACCAAAAATTCGAAAATACGCTGCTTCAGTGAAGTCAATGGTCCACTTTGGTAAGGAACAAACATTAGCATGTGCATGTAGGAATTCTCTATTCATTTTTGCACTTGGTTATGGGAACGCCATGAATGAGTCAAAATTAACGATGGAATAAATCGCAACAGAGTCAAAGATAAAACACAAGTCAGAAAAAAAAATTAATATCAATGCAAAAATTGTAAATGTTTTACATTTGTTTTTCATATCATTGATTTTTGCTTTGACTTCAATTTATTTTTTGTCTTTGTTGGCCGATCGATTCCATCATTAAATTTGACTCCTTCATGGCTTCACTAACCAGGTGCAAAAATGATTAGTGAATTCTGCGCAGGCCTAAATTTCATGTCCTTTGCAAAAGTGGGCATTACTCACTGAAGCTGGTTATTTTTGTAATTTTTTGTGTCATAATGATAGTTGAGGATATGAGCCTTATACAGTGCGTCCGCAAAAAGAACTATACACTTTGAAATGGCTACATAATTAAAAAAATATAAGATTTCTTGGATACAAAGGTTTTGTATGTATATAAGACTCATATCCTAGTACTATCATTATGACAACAAAATCCGAAATAACACATTCTTCAGTGAGTAATCGCCCAGGCTTTTGTAAAGGACACAAAATTAGCGCTGTCAGGAATTCACTATTGCATTTGGCACCCTGGTTGACGCCATGAATGAGTTCAAAATTAACGAATGGGATATAAAATCAGCCGACAGAGTTCAAAGATATAACCAAAAAGTCAGAAAAAAAACAATAATATTAATCGCCAAAAATGTTAGATGTTTCATCAATTTGTTTTCATATCATTGATTTATCCTTTGACTTTCAATTTATTTTTTGTCCTTTTGTTGCGAATCGGATTCCCATCATTATTTTGACTCCTTCATGGCGTTCCATAACCAGGTGGCAAATGAATAGTGAATTCCTGGGCAGGCATTTTTATGTCCTTTACAAAAGTGGGCATACTCACTGAAAGCATGGGTTATTTTCGGAATTTTTGTTGTCATAATGATAGTTGAGGATATGAGCCTTATATACATTAAATCTTTCCCAAGATCATATATTTTTCTATTTGGTAGCTATTTTAAAGGAAAAGTGTATAGTTCTTTTTGGGGGAGCCACTGTATATACCTATAAATCTTTCCCCCAAGAATCTTATTATTTTTCTGTTTGTAGCTTTTAAAAAATGTATAGTTTCTTTTTTGGGACGCACTGTCATAGGTGTCCACTTTTTAGCATCTGGAATTTATTACCTTTCTCTATAGAAAGATTGAAAATATATGACAGCGGTCTCGAAATGTAAGGCAGCAATTTCAACAACCGCGGTAGGTAGTTTTATTATATCCACATTGCTTTCCTACGATCTGAGATCTATATGGCCTTTATTTCTCCCTCTGTTACTGTGATCTTAAAAACAGTGACTTTTTCTCATTAATTTTCTTGGGTAATCCCTGTAAAATCAGAAATCTACGTTTGGGGCGTTTGGTATGCGATTGCGCCATTTTTGGGCCAATATTACAAAGAATATTGAACTAGTATTTCATATGTCAGATATTAGTGCTTCTATTTTTCCTATTTCCTGAAATTGTTAATTTGTCTACGTTGGTCACTCTATTACGATTTTTGCCACCGCCAGTATTTCATTGATGGTTTTTCCATTTTTATGGTGTCGTTCTTATATTTTATAGCGAAAAGAGAATTGCTTAACTATGTCTCTTAGCACTTAGGATGTACATTTCTTCATCTCGCTGTTTAAAATTTCCCTGCCTTATTTGGAATGTAACTTGTGCTTTTTGTTAAACTGATTTTTAAAATACCCTTTTGTCTTCCATGCCTTCTTAAAATGTTCCTTTCAATCAAAAGCGCTTCGTATGAGGGGGTGGCCGAAGGCTAAGCTAAATTTTTTGTCTATATATAATGATTATAAATAATGATTAAATGTTATGATTTTTACACCCATATTTACTGTATCTATACACAGGCCACAAGGAGGACACCATCGAAGACTGGCCAAATCGGAAAAATTTTTTCTGCCACTTGTAAGCAACGTGGCACGTAAGTATCATCTCTAAAGGTTGGGATCTTACCTAGAGACGTCTGTTGAGGCTCAAGATGTCTCCGAGAACGTTCCGAAAAGTGGAAAATCATGCGCGTATTCTGGGGGGGGGGGCTTTACGGGCCCGGGCCTCACGGGTAGGCGCCTGAAAGGCCGCCAAAAATGATCAAAGGGGCGCCAAATCGACCTCAAGGGGGGGGGAGCGCCAAATCGGAAAAATGTACAAAAAAAATAAAAACACACAAAAAAACAAAAAAACCGGAGAATATACCTGATCTTGAGCCGATTGGGCACCTGATACCTACCCCTGACAGGTTGATCTATAACCTTTTGGTTGGCCGAAGGCGCGAAAAAATTTCAACACCTACGCCCCCCCCATCCCCCCCCCCCGGGGAGCGCAAAACACATCGGGCCCCCCCCCCGGGGTGCCAAATCCTCGATACGCGCCTGAAAATCTCATAAATATCAAGGTGTTCGGATTTTCTCTCATCTGCATGAGACCTCACGGAGACTCGGGAGGCGTCTCCGAGATGGAATCTCAAACTAGTCTCGAGATCAGATGAGATAACCCATTAATTAACATTTACATCAACATGTCATTGGAACGTTTTAAATTATTAAGATACACGATAGATATGATGTACCATGTTAAACAGGATACAATGAACGTAGATTCGTAGATGATGTTGAAATGTCCTTGCCTAAATGAAACTAAATAGATGGAAAGGGGCCAATTTCCTACTCCCCTTATAAACATTTCCAGTAAAGTAAACCAACAGCCTTACTGGTATATACAAATTGAGTTCATTAGCAAGCTATGGATCAAAGACTCGGAAAAAGGGGTGTGCCATGAAGAAAACAAAAGCGATGTTCATGCATCAGCATGACTGTAAATTACATTTGGTATAAGAAAAAGGTACAAAAAAACGAGGTTATCATTAAAATTGTCCACAAATGTATCTTCATTAACGCTTAACTCACGTCGACATTATTGACAACCGTTAAATACTTGTAGTATAGTGGATAACTCATGATCACTTTAACTATCTTATTTTGATAAATGTCGATCGATGGCAACATGGTTTACCATTAGACTTTCGATCATAATCAAAATCGTAAGATTGATCGTATCTTTTACAATGTTTTATGTAAACAGCCGCACAGAAAGTAATATTTTATCTCTGTCATGTTTTGTTATTTCGACAATCGCAGCGGTGAGACAAACCACGTCAAAGAAGCACAGGACTTTGGGTAATGAGCAATGGGTACTAAGTCCCCACTTTTGTCCCAGGATAGGAAAAGTAAACAGCGAAAGAAGCTCGCTCAAAAAAGTTAATTAAAGGTAACCTCGATAGCATAATGTTGAATTATTGTGAATCTTAAATAATATGTTTCAAGTCATGCACGTAATAGCATTATGGCAAGCTATTTTGTGGACGTCCACATTTTAGTAATCATGAAACATGTCCAATCGTAATATCACACATTTTAATATTTGTTTATTTTTAAGTAATATTTCGTTTTTTTTTATGTTGTTACTTATGATGATTTTAAATCCCTTTTAGAATAATATTAAAAATTACATTTTTCCCCAGATTTTTTAAAATAAAATCCCTATATCAAAAGCCTATCCACCCTGGTCCCCAAGAACAAGTGGGCACAATGTTAACCTCACAACTTTTATACACATTTCCATACGCTTCAACCAATTTCCACCGGAAATTTGTTGACGCCTTTGGTAAACTTTACAAACATCCTCGAACATATTTTGTTGGTGCATGAGATCCACATTGAGATGTAGGGCGGCCTCGTTTCTCATCCCACCAATTCCAGTGAGTGATAATATTTTTTATAAATTGAAATCATAGTGTCGACATAAATCACTCGCGACACACCCTACCAATTGATTTCAATTCCTTCTTTTTTTAAGGCCTTTCAAAACTTGTTGGCAATTCCGTGGTGCTAAACAAGAGTGATTCCAGACTTTCTGGCTTTCCCTGAGGAAGGCGGGGCCAAAGGCAAATCGCGGATCAAGCCTGTGCGGCATAAGGGTGGTGCGATTATATATCTCAAGTGTATATCTCACTGTAATCCATTTCGAGTAAATTTTTTTTCCTTCAAACGGACCACATATAAAAGTTATTTCAAACTAATATTATTTCAAACCAAGTTTCAGTCAAGATAGCACTTTCACTAAAATCTGATCCAGGATTTGACATGTGGTTGGGGTAATAGTTTCCAGTCACACACCCATGGTTTTCGCACAGTAGAGTCTGAAGTAGGGACGATTTTTACGAAGTTTGATAACACGGAAGATTGATTTCGCCAAGAAAGAGGGTTTTTGACAATCGTTTGCCTAAAGTGTAATTAGAGCAAGGTGCACAATGGTGTATCTCATATTATACCCCCAAAAAGAAGAAAAAGTAAATACAAAAAAAAAAAAAAAGTGTATACCGACCGAAAGTGGCGGATATAGAATATAGCTGAGGGCAGTAGACCGGGTAATACGTCAAAATTTTGAAATAAGAGGGGGGGGGGGGTTTCTCCGATGCCAAAGTTTTAAGCTTGGTCGCAAACGCATTGAAAATTAGAGGTATAGCAGTACTACATAAATCTTGCCAATATTGCTGAAAAGATGTTTTGTCTATTCAATGATGTAATATTATACTGTACTGATCTGGTTGGTTACAGGCCGGGTATTTTTTTGTTTTGTTCGTTGTTTGTTTTGCTCCTCCTACATCATTTTGGCTCAGCCTTTTTATTCTTAATGTGCTTGTTTCTGCTATCACTTTTCGGGATCTGCCCGGTAAATATATATATAATTATATTATATATTATATATATATATATATATATATATATATTATATATATATAATAAATGAAATAAGTTGATAAAGATAAAATGACAAAACATAAAATCATAGAATTTTATAATAAAGAAAGAGCCTAGCTCTCAAAACTGAAAGCCGAAGTCACACTCTTCGTCAGTTGCTCATGGTGTGACAAAAGATGTATTCAAAATCCGTTTCTGAAACAGAACGAAAAAACACGACTGTTCTTGGAGCCAAAAGAAAACTATATATATATAATATAACTATAATATATTATATATATATATAACTATAATACTATCATATATAATAATATATATATATTAATATATATATATATATATATAATTAATTATATATAATATATATATAATATATACATTACCTTTAGTGCTTCCGCTACTGAGGTTCACACCCTCTCCTTGGGCGACTCGTGCAGGCGGAGATGACTATGTTTGGTTGTGCGGTGCGGTGGTTCGATTTTCACGGTTGGGTGGTTTTCTCTCTGGTCGGATTTGGTGGTGTCCTTGCATTTTGATACTAGTTCGGTTCTTTTGTTAAGTGAGTTTTTTGTTGGTTGATGATGGAAGAACTTTTCCTCAAGCACCAACATGAGTCACTCCGGCCTGACGATCGCAAGGAGAGGGTGTGAAACTCTCAAGGTAGCGGAAAGCACTAAAGGTAAATGCATATTCGGCTTCTGCTTCTGCCATCGAGCTACTCTCATTGGCAAACTCCTCACATTACACACCCAATAGTGGATATATATATTTATTTATAATATTTATATATTTATATATTATAATATATGATATATATTATAGTTTATATATATATATATAATATTTATAGTTACCAACCCTCAAAAAAAAAAATATTGCCCATTTATGTCTTTTGTGGCCCTTTTTGTTTCCCCAGCCGACCAAGGCCCTCATTCCTTACCCAGTAATTCGCTTTGAGGTGTAGGGTTGATATTATTTTTTGAGTTATTGATCTAGACTTATTGTTAAAGGCTGACGTCTATTGTCTAGGGGGAAGGGTCGAATTTTCTTTTTGACTGTTTTTCCCGTTGTTTTGTCTTTCAAAATTGTATCGCAGAATCTCAGCCAGGCATAAATAATATGACAATGAACAGAGTTACGTATTTGCCAACCTTTTCATAAGGCTGAATAAAATTGGGGTGGTCGAATAATAATAAAAAGGCTGTTTAAGTTTTTTTTTTTTATTTCTCATGTTCATGATCGAATATTGTTATTATTGTTATCATTGATTTTATTATTTGTTAATTTTCTCGTATTTTTATTACCATCACACTTTTTACTTCAACCCGAAATACAAGAGAAAAGGCTGTTGACCATAAACATAGATTTAATTTACAGAATATATGCAACCCCTAACATCCCAGACCCTTTCTGGGGCAGGACTGAGGAGCCTTTGTCGACTGGGTAGACTAAAAAAGGGCTATACAGACAAATTGCTATAATGGTCATTGTGGTGGTTGGAGATGTACATTTAAGATCGTAGCTAGAGTCCCGAAAAGAAAGGGGACACATTCAAGAAATTAAAGCCGGAAGCAAAAAGAAACAAATCCATCTTTATAACGAACATTTCTTAATGTATATAGTCTCTGATGATTTTCCTAATCATTGATTTTATTTCAAGAATGATTGAATTTTCAATTTGATTTGAAAGATTATAAATTTACAAGTTAATGATGATTTTCTTATTTTCCTATTACAAAAAATACGAGTTTTTTTTACATGAAATTTGTTGTTGTTGTTGTTGTTGTGGGAAATAATGTATATAAATATATCAAAAATAATTGTATGCAATTGATTAGATATAAATAGGTATTGAAGAACCTAACGAAACGCTGCAGCGTAATATGGGCCGCAGGTATATGGGTCAACCTGAAGAAATCAATGTCGTGACCGGTCGACCGGTGTGGGGCACTTAATGTTGTTCATATGAACTGTATACGAAAAATATATCGTCGGAGAGAGTATCTGCTGCCGAAATTCTCTGAGAAAATTGCGTGAAAACCATACAAGGTTTAGGTAAAACTTACGTGGCATTTTTTTTAACCCTGATATAAAATTTGATATTTCACAGAATGGATGGTGAAAGAGTGTTTGAGGGGGTAACTCAAATTGTTTTGTATATTTAGTAAGGCATCATAGTTTTCATTTTATCATACTAGCGTGTTACAGGTCATTTTGTTTTAGTGAATGGGTGCAAATGTGGCATTGAATACTTGTCTGACACAGCAATATTAGTGCAGGTAATATGGGACATTCGAAAATGGCGGAAATGATTCTGTACTAGTATAGGGATGAGGCATCAATCTCTCTGCTACGATTTTTGGGGTATAATTCAAGTATAAATTATATAAATAACTTATTGTAGGCCTATATTGACTTGTTATAAATGAAAATAATATTTAATGATGATATTTAAAAAAGATATATATACAAAAGTACATAATAATGAATATTAGTCAATATAGTAACAGGAATTTATCTGAAGGGTTCTTATAATTAAATTATGTCTTAAGTTAATGATTTTTTTGAACATTTTAAGGAATTCGCAGGACTTGGTAGAGTCATTGTAGCTTTTTAACATACATAAATACATCTGCCATATTACTGCACATGCAGGTAATATGGCACTTTGGTATGACGTCAACATTTGAAATATTGGCAGACCAGGGGGGTTGGTTGATAATTGTTTTCTTCACAATAAAAAGTTAGAGCAGTAGTTATTGGATTCATATAATCAAAGATTAGACTGTGTGTCATTTCGTAATTTTATGCAAATTAGGCAAATGAGCTTAGGGTGCCCATATTACCTGCATGTACCCTATTATTATTGTAAATACATATATTTACTGAATCTGAGTGTTTTTTGAGAAAGTTGTATATTTAGTTTGAATTAAAAAGAAATTAGATGTGTGTCAGCGCGTCTGTATAAATGTTTAAACTCTACGTATTTTTTAATGTATGTTGCACATTGTCATTTAAATTGAAATATCGATAATTGTGAAATTAAAAAAAAAGGACTCGAGGCTGATAGTGAAATGTTTTGAAAAGTAAAGTAAAATTTAACAAGCACAACGCAGACAATTTCATCGAAATCGGATGGAAAATAACAAAGTTATGCATAATTAATTTAGGTTTTGATATTTTTTTCTCGATAAAAACAGAACTTAGCATAGTCTCATGCATATTCAATAAGCAAACTGATGATGTCACAGCCCCGCTACTTCTTGTGTTTCTTATTATATAAAATCCTATTTATTGCATTTTTTTCATACATTGCTTATAAAAAAAAAAATCTATCCCCCATACTGAAATAAGCAAGAGCACAAGGAGTAATCCTTGTTATGTCCTTGTAGCAGAAAAATCTGGATGATTGTTATTTTATTCAAGAAGATACAAAGGCAGTAGTGGGGCTATGACATCTTTAGCTTCCTCATTAAATATGCATGCGTTTATGCATGAACTGTTTCATTACAAAAATTAAAACCTAAGAAATTCATAACTTTGCTATTTCTAAGCCGTTCTGTATAGTGTTACATTTTATTCATAACTAAAGCTTATCGATCATCTTAATGGGGAAGCTTGTCCCTTTTCATTCCTGAGAGCAGATAAAGACCAAACCCGGCCATTTTTTAAATTTATTTTTATATATTTTTTTTTTTACACGGAAGGGGATGACAAAAGCAAAACGTACTCGAAAATTAAATTTTGGAGGTGAAGATTATCAGTAAAAAAATAATAAAGCTGATTTATATTTCTCCCAAACTGTATATAAGTTTTGTTTATACTTTTATCAAAGAAGCAATGGTATAATGCCAAGAAAAGAGTAAAGCAAGACGATGGGGCCCCCAAGGCGATTAACTAAATTTGCGAAGGAGTATTTTGTCCTGCATTGCCAAGAAGTTTACGTGCAACTTTCTTCCACCGATGTGTCACAACTATAGTAGGTTTCTTGAGGTTAATATATTATGAATGACAAAATTAAGTAAATTTTTCATACATTCATAATGTTTTGCTGAATCATCATACCTCTGATTTTAGTGCAAAACCTCCGTACAAACGGTTAACTATATATCAGCAAAAAAAATAACAAAAATCAAATAAAAACGTTTTCGGGTCTTTTCAGTAGCACCATATTTATCAATACTTTGGAAAAAGTTAAGCAAAACACGTAAACATTTGGGGGAAATATGAAACATAATAATCGTTTTCACTAATAATCCACACCACCAAATATTTTATTTTGGGGGATTTTTTTCTTTTGTAAACACCTTTTTGGTAAAAATTTGATCGGGTCTAGTCCTCATCTGCACTCAGGAATGAAAAAGTGACGCTTCCCCTTCCAGATTATACAAAGAATGATTGACAACACTAATTATGAATGAAATAAATACAAAATCATATAGAAAAACTTGATTTTTTACGGAGGTACATGGCTTCTTCCTCTCCCTTCTCTCTCTTTCTTTTGTAGTGGTATGCCATTCTCTTGCATATCCGTCTTACCATTTCAAACACTCATTTCTCGATTTATTCACATCATGCACATACTCCTGCCCAACGAAGATAAAATTCATTCCAAAACAATTGACAAACAAGCAAACTACAAGTCATTCATTTCTTAATAAAAAAGTTTACAGTTTTAATAAATCTATATTAACATATTTATGGTCATAATAAGTGCACCGGTGCAACAATTACAAGAGTTTAACCACAACTGTGATAACAAACATAGTATCAGTAACCCACTAGCGATATCATTATATCCTACAATTTCCTAAAAAAATATCAACTATTTATCTTCCTTAACCCGTTGGGGACTGAGCCCGAATGTATTCGGGCTGAGGTCTATGGGAAATGTGTGTTATAGCCAAAACAGCTCGTCTCCAACAGGTTAACAATACAAAATACACAAGCATAAATCCAGCTGACTTGTACATTTCACCAATTGGTTTAAATATAAACGTCATAATGGCGGGAGCACTTGTTCTGTACGTGTAACTGTATATTGATAAATTGAAGTTTCGCTATTAAATCTAAGATGCTTGAAGATCATCTTATTTCTTTATTATTAATATATTAGTGGAAATCACATATGTTTAATGAATTATTAAAGGGACTGTCTTCAATTTTTCGGTCTTAGGCGACAGTCCCTAGGCCCGACAATAATGGTTCTCTGTCATTCGTTTTTTCGTTTGTTATTGTAATGGTGGCATTTCTTACTCGTCAATTTCACTTAATCCTCATTGGTTTGTTATAACGTTTGTCAAATATTATTTAAGATCTCAATTTCTAACGAATATTTACGCTAGGGCTTTTCTTCGTCAGTTGACGCTTACTAATTTTGATTCCCTCTTTAATCCATATATTTAGGCAGCTCATCCTAGCACAGAATAACCCCCTTTCGGTGCCCCTCCGAT
>CALNVZ010000641.1:14660797-14672605 GCA_940671915.1 Paracentrotus lividus | reverse complement strand
TGAATACAATGACCAAAAATTGCACATGCAGAGGAGTAACAGATTAGTTATAGGAAATAAGTAATACCCTGCAGTTTTTATATTAAACCGCAAGAAGAGAACTAACGTCGTGATATAGTCTATAGAAAGTATACTGCGTTTACTAACCAACGAAGGCAATCGTATTATGTAAAGGGGAAGCTATTCACACTTAAATTCAATTGATTAGGAAAAATTTAGAAAAAATAAAGAAAGATCAATGAGAGACGGTTTGAAAAAAGATCGACAAAAGATAATAAATAACTCGCGAGCTTCATGTGCTGCGTATGTCAAAATCCATATAGTCCTGGGAGCAGCTACATTTTTTTTACCCCATTTCCCTAATAAGGTTTGACCCTCTGAAAGTGATGTAGTTCAGTCAAGATCGGGAATCGATGTCAGCTGCTGCGAACAGTGGGGGACTCTGGCCGCCCGACCCAACTCAAAAAAAAACGTTTTGGGACATTATTACCACCATCTTCCCACATGGAAAACAAAACTACGGATATTTATCTTTGTTCAGTAGAGGGAATTAATTATTTCTAAAGAATAGATAATGATGTATACAGTTATGCTAAAAAAATAATTAGCTCTTAACTAACTAAAGAGGATAAGTCAGGGGGATCGAATGAAAGGTACAAGAGACGACTGAGAACGAGAGCCAAATCATTTACGGTTTTTATTCTTTTCAAACATGACTGTCCCCTTAACGTCCTAACCATCTAAGCCACCTGACTGAAAACACGTTGGAATCAGAGAAATTCTAAAATACATTCGTGAGGCGCGCAATATACTGGTGTCCACATAATGTTTAACACCGCACAGCTATTATAAATAGGTGTGGCGAGGGGGATTACTGTATCTAATCCAATATACTTAGTTGCAATCATAGGAGAATAATAAAAAAAAAATGAACCATAAACCACCTGTACAAGAATAAAATTTAGTTTATAGACCAATTATTATGTTCGAAATTTCCAAACAGAGTTCAGATCAAAATGACTCGCTTTAATAATGAGTAAGATATACGCGATTGACATTCAAAGAACGCACGCAACATCAGAATAAAACCCCCCAAAAGGTTTTAAAATAGTTTTGTTTCTAACTAAATTTAGCGCAGGATGGTAAACACTTTCTTAAAGAGCGGAACTTTTTCTTAAAACAATTATAGAAAGAACATGAACGTTTTTATTTATTTGACGAAGATAATAAAACAACTAACCCAAATTTAGTTTCTTTTTGAGAAGATTGAAATGTTATTTGACAACATCGCTTGCTGCGTTTGCCTCGATCATGCGTGACGGACGAGTATTGTACTCTGTATACCTGAAATGCAGCCTCCTCCATTGGTCAATCGTTTCACCTTTGTAACAAGTGTTGCATAGGCGCATTTCGGTGAGTAGAAGCGGATGACAAAATGGTCTCTTATTTTTCTGGCTCGGAGTCAAAACGGAAGTTCAAACTTCGCCAGACGTTTTCTCTTATGATTTTTGATTCTAAGAGCACAATTCTCCTCGCGTTCACAGAGGCTAATATCTCCACTTTATTTTACCTCTTTACAGTCGGGTTATATACAAAATTTAAGGCATGAATCAGGAATCAATAATATCAAATAAATGATTTTCAAAAATCACGAATAGTCTCTCCTTTCGACGTGACGCATCACATATTATGAAATATATTGGGAAACGGAAGTAAGCTTTACATATATAACAGATCTGTGTTGTAAAACTAATACGCTTTGTGTACTAAAGTGCAATTTTGAAAAACTTCGCTTTCCATATTATCCGGCGTGCACATGGCTCTGTCAAAATTTGCCAATTATTAGGCAAAGCGGGTATAATGGCTCCTACAAAAATGTGATTTACTCGAAATTTTCTGTGACAACCTATATTATATTTGGTATCAATGAAAGACAATTTCAATGCGGTCATTGTGATGTCAATTTTTAGAAGAAAATATTTAATAGATAATGACGTATGCCTTGTTACGTAATCATTGAAATTCGCTATTTTTTGTCCATAACTTTTTGATGCGTCTTGATGACGTCATCAAATTTTACAAAAATTGGCAGATAGTTGTGAAATGTATTGATACATATGCCTGCCAAGTTTCAAGTCCCTAGATTGTATATTTGCAATTTTAGGGGAAGTTAAACTTGATTTCCTGGTATTGTTAATTTTTTACATTCCACGACATTTTTGAGCAATTTGGTCAATGAATCGATATATTTTTCTTTACATTGCTGGAAAGGACATAGTCTGAAGTACCTAAATCCAAAAAAGGGTACGGTTTTAACAAGGCACAACGCAGATGCAGCGTCTTGGACTTTAGCCAAAGTTTTAAACTTTAGAGGGCGCTATTTGCATTTTGCGTTTTTTTTCTGGAGCGTGAAACATATGGAGTGTGTGCACATGTATCAGTATAACATGCCCTGAAAAGTTGAAGCAAAATGGAATTGATTTAAGAAAGTTATAGCAATTTTTGTGTGTTTTTAGTCACAATATTTCATTTCAAAACGGAGTTGATTTTTTAAATTCATTTAAAAATTGAAGATGGTTTTAAAATAAAAAGTTATCGAATGCATATTAAAGGCCAACTCATGGACTGTTTAGTGCATTTTGTTAGAAGTCTGTAGGATTTCGGATAATGGAGCTAGTGAGGCTGGAAAAAATGACTTTCATATGACCAAAAATAGACAAAATGGCGGATGGACGGTCATGGATGAGTGATTTTGGAAAATGAAATGTCAGGGGATCAATAATGGATCATGGAGGATGTGTGTATGAAATTTGAACGAATTTGGTTGAGCGATGGGACCTGGGTAGGGAGAACAAGGTTCACGTGTTAAATGAATGGCTTTTTGTGGAAGAAGAAGAAGAAGACTAGAACTGCAATCGTTGACATGAACGATGTGCGTGCATTGACGCCTTGAATAAAGGATTTCAATGATTAGTCAAATGTAAGCATATATTTTGAAATATATTGGGAAACGGAAGTAAGCTTTACATAATATACAAGATCTGTGTGTAAAACGAATACGCTTTGTGTACTACACTGCAATTTTGAAAACTTCGCTTTCCATATTATCCAGCGTGCACATGGCTCTGTCAAATTTGCAATTATTAGGCAAGCGGGTATAATGGCTCCAACAAAAGTGTGATTTACTCGAATTTTTTTGTGACAACCTATATTATATTTGGTATCAATGGAAAGACAATTTCAATCCGGTCATTGTGATGTCAATTTCATAAGAAAATCTTTAACAATAATGACGTAATGCCTTGTTACGTAATCCATTGAAAATTCGCTATTTTTTGTCCATAACTTTTTGATGACGTCATCAAATTTTACAAAAATTGGCAGATAGTTGTGAAATGTATTGATACATATGCCTGCCAAGTTTCAAGTCCCTAGATTGAATATTCGCTATTTTAGGGGTAGTTAAACTTGATTTCCTGGTATTGTTAATTTTTTACATTCCACTACATTTTTGAGCAATTTGGTCAATGAATCGATATATTTTTCTTTACATTGCTGGAAAGGACATAGTCTGAAGTACCTAAATCCAAAAAAAAGTACGGTTTTAACAAGGCACAACGCAGATGCAGCGTCTTGGATTTTAGCCAAATTTTGAAACTTTAGAGGGCGCTATTTTCATTTTGCATATTTCCTGGAGCGTGAAACATGTGGAGTGTGTGCACATGTATTAGAATAACATGCCCTGAAAATTGAAGCAAAATGGAATTGATTTAAGAAAGTTATAGCAATTTTTGTGTTTTTAGTCACAATATTTCATTTGAAAACGGAGTTGATTTTTGAAATTCATTTAAAAATTGAAGATGGTTTCAAAATAAAAAGTTTTTGAATGCATATCAAAGGCCAACTCATGGACTGTTTAGTGCATTTTGTTAGAAGTATGTAGGATTTCGGAAAATGGAGCTAGTGAGGCTGGAAAAAATGACTTTCATATGACCAAAAATAGACAAAATGGCGGATGGACGGTCATGGATGAGTGATTTTGGAAAATGAAATGTCAGGGGATCAATAATGGATCATGGAGGATGTTTGTCTGAAATTTGAACGAATTTGGTTGAGCGACGGGACCTGGGTAGGGAGAACAAGGTTCACGTGTTAAATGAATGGCTTTTTGTGGAAGAAGAAGAAGAAGGCGGAAAAGGAATATGGAACGATAACATAGCATTGTCGCTGGAGCGTCAATGCAAAGAAGGCGGAAAAGGAATATGGAACGATAACATAGCATTGTCGCTGGAGCGTCAATGCAAAAAGGAATATTGAACGATAACATAGCATTGTCGCTGGAGCGTCAATGCAAATAAGAATATGGAACGATAACATAGCATTGTCGCTGGAGCGTCAATGCAACAATGCATCTATAGAAATACAATCTTACAATAATGACTACAATTTAACAGAGCATAAATTATATGTTTAGAAAATCAAAGTGTGATTGAACGGGAGAGAGAATGTGAAGATGTTAAAGGTAACTAGAAGTAAACACAAGTCGTAGTCGAGCCTAGTTCACACATATCAAGCATATATATGGCAAGATATTTTTGTTTAGTGCATTTTTATAGCGGCAAATAAAATTTTGTTTCGTTTACATGAATTTACAATCTGTTTACAAAATACTTGAAGACCTTTTAGAAGAACGCATTTACTAGCAATGGAATTTAACAAGGATAGAAAGAAGACAAAATTAATAATGGGGTAAATATATAGGGGAGACTGGGGTAATTATGGCCCCCTTTTTCACTTTTCCTATTACTACCATTAAATGAAAAGTCTAATGATATTCTAAATATGTAAAAACACAGTCTGTCCACAAAGGAAAATATAAACCTGCTACTTCTCATTTGCATATTAATTACTATTATGTTAACAACTTTGGGGGGCCATAATTACCCCACGGGTTGGGGGTATTTATGGCCCCTATTGTAATGACTGTATGAATTCAAAGATATTATGCTAATTAATGATGGTAATGTATAATAAATGTTGTTGGGTATTCCTAATACACCTATCAACCACCAACAATGGTTTAATCAATAATTGGTTCAGCCTAAATGTTGAAATTTTGCAATCATAGCAATACATATATTTATTTACAAAATCGTACAAGTTAATGTCCCCATCTACGCTTATCTGCGCTTATACACTGTTTATGCTTTGGGGGCCATAATTACCCTAAATGAAATTTTTAATTTGATCCCCCTTTACAGCTCTACTATTGAAGATATTCAGGTGGAAGTTTTTCTGTAGTGTTTTTTAGTTCCTATGGTTTCAGTTTTAATCAAAATTTCATCTTAAATGATTTTAATTAATGATATCACACCCCACATAAAAAAGCAGACTTGCCACTTTCCAACGAACAGAATTGTAATTGCCGTACATTTTAGGCTCCCCTAAGCACAACATTTCATGTAAATGGCTTATTTTTCTCATATGAGAGTAGGAAGGGTTTAGCTAGGCATGTGTACAAATTAAATTATCATTGTGTAATGCAGCAAAGAATTATAAGTTCTCAAAGACAAAGGGGCCTTATTACCCCGGGGCCATAATTACCCCAGTCTCCCCTATACATTCATGAGCAACTTTAGAGGAAAATAGATAATACTAAATATAGTTACGTAAGACGTACAACTGCTTTTGACACATGTTACATTGTTAGTATACCAAAGAAATGTATCATTCAATAATAGAATATTGAATATAAGGCAAAAAAAAAAGAAAAAAAAGAGGTTCCATTGACTTTACAATCATTAATACTGAAGGTGGATGGAGAAGTGTCTCCGAAAAGCTGACCTTGTTGTTTTAATTTGATTTCGTCTAGGTACAAAAACACTGTTACCTGACAATAATCTTTAAAGAGGGGGTAATTTACTTTAACTAAGTCATGCATGAATGTTGACACAAGGAGGTCATGAAGATAAAAAAATATTCATATATATAGTTTTTTGAAAAGAGGTTTTGATCTGTCCCAAGTGACTGAATGTAATTGCTCTCATTGCCATCTTTTGATTTAGATAGATACAGTTTAGATTTTGTTTTCTAGATGCTTCCAAACTTCTATTCCATAAGAGAGGTGGGGTTGGATAAAGGCCTTGTACAATAACAAAGTATATACATGTACTTTGGAATAAATTGCCTTCATCTATACAGAATGCCTACTTTTTATAAAACACATTTGTTAACTGCTGGATATGATCTTTCTATGAAAGGTGATTGTCAACATGAATTCGGAAAAACTACGCAGTGGATACCTCTTCGATACCTAAACCTGGTAGTTTCATAGATCCTTTCTTTTCGACTAGTCTACGACTAGACTTAATAATCATATAACTTGTCTTTTTGTAAGAATTGTAACTTTATATGCATTGAAGCACTTTTGAATTTTCTAAATTTTCGCTTACGTATTAAATCGACTTGTGGAGTGTGGTAAATCATTGGTAAAAGTAAACAATGTTGGTCCAAGAACGGAGCCTTGAGGACACGCAAGTTACATTCCAATTTGAAGACATTGAGTGATTCACGTTCGGTGTTGTAATCGGTGTTAGTGTTTATTTTGAGCAGAAGTCTGATCTAACACCGAACGTGAAATGGAAATAAAATCAGTCGTTGTTAGGTGTTGACCTCTATTTTGACGTATTTCGGTTGCTGGTGTTTCATTTTGTGTCAAATGTCGTCTGCTGAACCGAGCCTGCAGCGTGTTAATTTACGTGCAATTTGCATTGACTAACACTAACCCCTAGGGATTAAGAAAAAGTTATTTCACACTCGGTGTTAGTGTTGGTGTTGGCCAACGTTGGTTTGTCTGGTGAATAATAAGGGCAGTGGAGGCTCGAGTGGCAGAGTATCAATACTTTATTTTACAGAATAATTAATCAATTATATATATATTAGACAAAGAGGGTACTTCAAGACCTAAAAAAATTGGTTAGTTTGGGGGTTAACGAATGGATTCACAAATTGGCTACTTACTCTCAAGCCTAACAGGGTCAAAGAAATTTCATCTAAATTCTTTGCAAAAAAAGATTAGAAAATATAAAATAAGATATCCTGTAGTAATCGTATAGGGAATAAATATCATCAACATGGATGTATTCTCAATCTATATTAGGAAACAAAAGGCACGATCAATCACTGCTAATCTGAACCGATGCACGAAATCATAGGGTCTGGGGGCTACGCACTACGAACTGCGAGCGTCTCCACACATAATCTTAAACAATTTGCAGAGCTAATCCCGAATTCCATAGTGTGACACTTTTAAATACTGTGGTTCATAGTATCGAAAGCATTTTTAAATCAATAAATATGCCAACTGATGTTCGACCTTCATCTAAGTATCGTAATAGTGTGTTCGCAGATTGATCAGAGAACCATATATTGGTGTTGAAATAAACATTATTTTTCTCAAGTATTCTTATTGACAAATATCGATTATTTTCTCAAAGACTTTGCCCAGTACTGTTAAAACTGATATAGGTCTGTAGTTGCCTGCTTGATTTAAAGGTCATGTATAGTGTTGGGAGAATAGATTTTTTGTTTTGCTTCCAGAGCAGAATAATATGAATGAATACCTCAATTAACCTCTGTGTTCAAAAGGATTTGTTATAAATCCACTCTAACACCTGAATTAGCAAAAAACTGTGTAAATATTCAATTGACAGTCCCAAAATCGATAGGATTCACAGGCACAATGCCAGCTTACAGCGGTTTGTGTGCAAAGCATGTGCTATTCCATACACAGACTGTACACACAGAATTCACTCACGCTATAACCAATCAGCTGCTGTTGGATGCCAGAGTTCTGGGGTGAGAGAAAGGAAGTATGGCCTTACTTTGATGAACATCTCCCGTGCTCATAGCAAATTATTACATATCATGGAAAGACATGCATGGAACATGATTATATCCTTTGCCATATACTGTTATGTCTTTAGAACACTATGAGGACAAGTTGAGCAGGTTTTTCAAAAAATCAGTATTTTCTACTACAATCTTGGGCTTTAAGGTCTTATTGTATACAGTGCGTCTCAAAAAGAACTAATCACTTTTGAAATGGCTACCAAATAAAAATATAAGATTCTTGGATGAAGATTTGTATGTATATAAGACTCATACCCTCAAATATCATTATGACACCAAAAATTCCGAAAATAACGCATGCTTCAGTGAGTAATGTCCACTTTTGTAAAGGACACAAAATTAGCATGCGCTGGTTATGGAACGCCATGAATGAGTCAAAATTAACGATGGAATAAATCAGCCAACAGAGTCAAAGATAAACCAAAAGTCAGGAAAAAATTAATATCATGCAAAAATGTAATGTTTCACCATTTGTTTCATATCATTGATTTTTGCTTGACTTCAATTTATTTTTGTCTTTGTTGGCCGATCGATTCCATCATTAACTTTGACTCCTTCATGGCGTTTCCCTAACAGGTGCAAAATGAATAGTGAATTCCTGCGCAGGCTAAATTTCATGTCCTTTGCAAAAGTGGCATTACTCACTGAAGCATGGGTTATTTTTGTAATTTTTTGTGTCATAATGATAGTTGAGGATATGAGCCTTATATACATATAATCTTTCCCCAAGAATATTTTTCTGTTTGGTAGCTATTTAAAAATGTATAGTTCTTTTGGGACGCACTGTATAGGTGTCACTTTTTAGCATCTGGAAATTTACCTTTCTCTATAGAAAGATTGAAAATATATGACAGAGGTCCTGAAATGTAAGGGGCAGCATCTTTCAACAACCGCGTAGGTTGTTTATTATATCCACATGCTTTCCTACGATCTGAGATCTATAATTGGCCTTTTATTTCTCCTCTGTTACTGATCTCAAAACAGTGACTTCTCATTAATTTCTTGGGTATCCTGCAAAATCAGAATCTACGTTTGGGGCGTTTGGTATGCGATTCGCCATTTTTGGGCCAATATTTACAAAGAAATAATTGAACTAGTTATTTCATTGTCAGATATTAGTGCTCTATTTTTCCTATTTCCTGAAATTGTTATTTGTCTACGTTGGTCACTCTATTACGATTTTTCCACCACTCAGTATTTCATTGATCGTTTTCCATGTTTTACTGGTGTCGTTTCTTATATATAATAGCGAAAAAGAGATTGCTATAATATTGTCTCTTAGCACTTCGAAGGACTGTACACTTCTTCATCTCTCTGTTTAAAATTTCCTGCCTTAAGTTTCGAATGTAACTTGTGCTTTTTGTTAACTGATTTTAAAATACCCTTTGTCTTCCATGCCTTCTTAAATATGCCTCATCTAATCAAAGCGCTTCGTATGAGGGGTTGGCCGAAGGCTAAGCTAAATTTTTGTCTAATATAATGATTAAATAATGATTAATTGTTATGAATTATTACACACCATATTACTGTATCATACACGGCCAAAGGAGGACACCATCGAAGACTGCCAAATCGAAAAATTTTCTGCCACCTGTAAGCAACGTGGTCAACGTAAGTCATCATCTCTAAAGGTGGGATCTTACCTGAGGAGACGTCTGTTGAGGCTCGAGATGTCTCCGACCGTCTCCGAAACGTGTAAAATCATGCGCCGTATTCTGGGGGGGGGGGCTTTAAGGGCCGGGCCCGGGTAGGCCAAATCGAGAAAATGTAAAAAAAACACCAAAAAAACCCGGAGAATATACCTGATTTGAGCCGATTGGCAACTGATACCTACCCTACAGGTGATCTATAACCTTTTGGTTGGCCGAAGTCCGAAAAAAATTTTCAACACCTACGCCCCCCCCCGCCCCCGCGCTTATCGCTCGCAGCGTGACGTGAAAAAAATTTGATTGTACCTTTTCGCTCGCCCGGTGTAACGGGGAAAATAGATGTACCTTTCGATCCACCACTGGGGGCCCAAAATCAAACCACACATCGGCCCCGGGGTGCCAAATCCTGGTACGCGCCTGAAAATCTCATAAATATATCGGTGTTCGATTTCTCTCGTCTATGAGACCTCACGGAGACTCGGGAGGCGTCTCCGAGATGGAGTCTCAAACTAGTCTCGAAGATAACAGATGAGATAACATATTAATTAACATTTAATCAACATGTCATTGAACAGTTTAAATTATCAAGATACACGATAGATATGATGTACCATGTTAAAACAGAATACATGAACGAGAGAATCGTAGATGATGTTGAAATGTCTTGCCTAAAGTGAAGCTAAATAGATGGAAAAGGGGCAATTTCTACTCCCCTTATAAACATTCCAGTCAAAAGTAAACCAACAGCTTCTGGTATATTACAACATTGAGTTTATTACAAGCTATGGATCAAAGACTCGGAAAAAGGGGTTTGCATGAAGAAAACAAAAGCGATGTTCATGCATCAGCATGACTGTAAATTAACATTTGGTCATAAAAAAAAGGTACCTCAAAAAAGAGGTTATTATTAAAATTGTTCACAAATTATCTTATTACCTTTAACTCAGTCGTCATTATTGACAACGTGTAAATACTTGTAGTATAATGGAATAACTATGATCACTTTAAACTATTATCTTTGATATGTCGATCGATGGCAAACATTGTTTCAATAGACTTTCGATTCATATCAATCGTAAGATTGATTGTACTTTTACATGTTTTATGTAACAGCCGACACAGAAGTAATATTTCATCTGTCATGTTTTTGTTATTTCGACAATCGCAGCGGTGAGACAAACACACGTCAAAGAAGCACAGGGAATTGGTAAAATGAGCCAATGGGTACTAATCTACCATTTTGTCCCAGGATAGGAAAAGTAACAGCGAAGAAGCTCGCTCAAAAAAAGTTATTTAAAGGTAACCTCGATACATAATTTGATTATTGTGAATCTTAATAATATGTTTCAAGTCAATGCACGTAATACATTATGGCAAGCTATTTTAGTGGAAGCCACATTTTAGTAATCATGAAACATTGTCATCGTAATATACACATTTTAATATTTGATATTTTTCAAGTATATTCGTTTTTTTTATGTTGTTACTTATGAATGAATATTTATATCCTTTTAGAATAATACTTTAAAAATTACATTTTCAGATTTAATAATCTATATCAAGCTATCACCCTGTCAAGACAAGTGGGGCACAATGTTACCTCAACAAACTTTTTACACCTTTCCATACGCTTCAACCATTTTCCACCGATTTGTTGACCTTTGGTAAACTTTACAAACATCTCGAACATATTTTGTTGGTCGCATGAGATCCCACATATGAGATGTAGGGGCCTACGTTTCTCATCCACCAATCCAGTGATGATATATTTTATGATTGAAATCATAGTGCCGACATATCACCGCGACACCACCTACAATTGATTTAATTCCTTCTTTTCTTTTTAAGGCCTTTCAACTTGTTGGACAATTCCTGGTGCTAAACAGAGCGATTCCGACTTCTGCTTTCCTGAGGGAAGGCGGGGCCAAAGGCAAATACGCGGATCAAGCCTGTGCGGCCATCAAGGAGTGGTGTGAAAACCACATTTAACCACAAGCACACCATTTCGAGTAAATTTTGTTTCCTTCAAACGACACCAATATAAAGTTTTCACTAATAAATTATCTTCAACCAAGTTCAGTCAAGATAGCACATTTCACTAAAAGCTGATCAGGATTTGACAATGTGGTTGGGGATAGTTTTCACATACATCCATGGTTTTCGCACAGTAGAGTCTGAAGTAGGGAACGATTTTTAACTTAAACACGGAAGATGATTTCGCCAGAAAGAGGGTTTGACAATAATTTGC
>CALNVZ010000641.1:14615819-14655950 GCA_940671915.1 Paracentrotus lividus | reverse complement strand
TCATCAGTTCGCTCTTTGAATGTGTATAGTTATGCCAAAAACTGTTTCTAAAAAAATCCAAACCTAAGAAATACATAACTCGCTATTTCCAACCCGAATTTTATGTATGAAATTTCATGGTTTGTGCTTTTTAATTACTTTACTTTATTTTTTCAGCCTGGAGTTCTACTTTAAACACAACAACAAAAATATTACTTGCTCCAGAGTATTTATATAATTCTAAACTGGCAAATAGCAAATTGATATTTTTTTTATAGACGAAATAAAATCATAGCGAATATTACACATACTAAGATACTTTCATCTGGAATGTTGTTAACATTATTTGCCGTTGCTTGCGATGGTAAATCAGTATATATAACTTTGCCTTGTGTGTAGGACGAAAAAGCCTATGTAAAAGGAATGCGAGTTAAGTCACTTGCACCTCTTATTCCATTTCACTATAGACTTTTGTTTTGCTTTGTTTTTTTTTTGTTTTTTTTTTGACTTTGGTGTGAGTGATTTTATATGTGTATTATGTTCTGCTGTAGATCAATATAGGCCATTTTGATGAGGTCGATTTATTATCTCTATTATTTTAGGAGGGTTGATTTCCAATAATTATAGTGCATAATAAAAAATGAGAAACCTGTGAACCGTCTTAGAAGCTAACACAAGATGTTAATGACACAGTTTATTATCCCTTCTCTAATATTAGCAATTCGTAATGAATAATTATCCTCATGGGGGAAATTCGGGAAACTTCTAATATAACCAACATCAGTAATAAAAAATAAAAATAATAATAATATCAAACCAATAAATTGATTTGAAATAATAACATAAACTAAACCCACAATGTATTTTGTTATTAAGTTAGAGCAACAAGGGAGTTAATTGACAACTTTCAAGACCTCGTTCAACTCTGATTTACAATGTGCCCCCGGCAGGGACACTAGCCCGACCATGACAATAATTGTCACATATTTTTAGAGGTTATATCTTTCTTTCATAGAAATAAGAAAAAAGGTCTCCTGTTCCCTAATGGAACCAACACTCAAGACGATGCCGCGACGGACAGAATCAAGGTTATGCCGATGAGACCCGCACGATTCAGCATGAGCCCAAGAAACACAAGTCATGCCACAAATGATGCTATTCGGAGGATCCTTTGCGAGATGATGGGAGGTCGCTTTGTTATCATCGGGGTACGGTTAACTTCTGTTTCTTTCATTCTTTGATATTTCAAGGAGCACATCTTTCATTCCATTTGGGCAGTTTAGAACATGTTTATCAAATAGTATAGCAAGCGTCTACAAAGCAGGCTTCTACTCGAGGAGAGAGAATTTTTTTCCCCTCCTTTTCTTGTATGTGTGTTTTTGGTGGTCCGAGTATCATAATTTCGGTTGTTCGTCCTTCTTGCCGGTCCGTATCCGATATTTTCAAGCAACTGCCACTTGATAATGAGCTTAAAACTTTGGGTAATATGCAGGGCCGCGGAGCGTTTTTGAAAGTGAGGGGCTGAGGCCGAAGTGGGCTGAACGGCTAATCACAAATGTATGTCATTTTTGCATTTTTGTACTACGGGTTGCTGAAAAAAGTGGGGGGGCTGGCAGCACCCCCCCCGAGCTCGCGCCCTTGATATGTATCATCATAAGATACGATTGTGATTAGATTTTGGGAGTAGCAGTTCCAATGGTCAAGAGTCACAAAGCGTCAACTTAACGCACAAAAAAAAACAACAAACAAACAAAAACATCAACAACAAACAAACAGAGCATAGTCAAGTCATAGCAATGCACCTAGCTCCTGTCTGAGTGTCGCAAGACGGACCTGGGTGGGTTTTCCCCAGCCAAGACGATGATACAGACTCCCACCATACTCATAGAGCCAGGACCGTCTGCAAACAACGCCCCTCGCAACTGCGCAGGAAGCAACAATCGACCTCTGAGTTGTCGTTATAATATTCATTTACACACCCCTTATCTTTTGCTTTGCACAATGACTTGATTAATATGCTGAGTATTTTTTTTTTGTTTTTTTGCGTAGTGTATTGATCATGAAGTTTATGATAACCCCATGGCATGTTAGCACAGTGCAGTGTGTTATACCAGGCAGACATTAAACACATTATTATGAAAAGGTGTAGGTCACAACATGTTTGAGGATAGCCTATCTGATATGCGCCGGGCTAGTGTCAAGTACTGGTCGCGCGAAGGAGACTGACTGACGGGGCGAGGGCTACGCCCTGCCCGTCAGTAGTTTGCCCACTATACAGCCCGACGCATATCGGTATAGGCTAGTTTGGGAGAGATCTGGTGGTATTCGTGCGGCCGTGACCAGGGCTGGCGCAAAACATTTCCCTTGCATGTCATTTAATTTGAAAAGGGTGCCCCTAAAAAATGTATATATTTTCGACTTGAATAACATGGATCTTCTTGTTTATGATACCCAGGCTCGAAAAGAGTATTTTTTTTTTTAAGGGGGCGTGATTCATAGAACAGCAGCTTGATATTATAATGACCCTTACGCAAATGAATCGACAATACTGTCTACGGCTAACGCCCGCCTGTTCCTAGTTATGAATGCCACCTAAGTCGTCATAGCTGGGGACATGCCTCCCTTCAAACTATGACAGGGTTGGGCCCCACATTCGTCTGGCTTCTAATCGGTGGTTGTTACTAGCTGCCGGTCATAAAAAATCGGCATGGTACAGGACATGCCAACTATCTCCTCTCCCCTTTCAGAGTCTTTTCAGAGGGAGAGTAATCAAAAAGACCTGGTGGGTCTCTCATCGGCAGTGGCAGGTTGGACGAGCTATTGTCCCCACACAACAATAGTTTCGATTTTGATTATGAAAATAAATTTACAATATGCATCACATGTTAACCCACGCACTTATTGTTGATGTCTTTTCGATATGTATATTATGATAGCGAAATAAAACGGGGTATGCCGGAAGGGACGGTGCGTCAGGTCAGCTTCACCCAGCATCAGCTTCCGCCCAGTTTGCCAGCTCATCGAAATAAACAGCGACTAGAATAAAGCTCGGCACGCCGCCAAGTCACCTGCTATCATAATATCGAATTATGTGGGACATGTGCGGGCAGGGTGGTAGGCCAAGTTAATGTTTGTACTTGTACACTCCAAGACCTTACCATACTCCTCAGTGAAGTTTAAGCATTCAGTTAAAATTCGGTGGGGTACGTGTGCTTACTTTCACTACTGCCCAAAATACGCTCGATGACCGGGCAGTGACCGCCCGTACACCGACTTAATCGAGCGATCGCCGATGAGCGTTAGGTGAAGATTGAAAAAAAAGAAAAAAAAATGCCCCCACCCCTCCCTGTAATGAAATCCTGGATCCGCCACGACTGTAGTCGCCGAGTGATGGTGAAATTCCTAGCAGGGATATAAATCGGTCGTTTTTCCGCCCGACTTATGCGATCATATCTTTGGTGATGCAGGCCCATACATTTAGGCTCCTAACAGAGAATGTTGAAAGACGGACCTGGATGGGTTTTCACCAGCCAAGACGATGTTACGGACTCCCACCATACTCAAAGAGCCAGAACCGTCTGCAATAGTTTCGATTTTGAATAAATGAAAATAAAATTACAATTATAGACAACGCCCCTCGAAATTGCGCATGAGTCAACAATCTAACCTATTGTTGTTGTATTCCCTTACATGTATCACTTATCTTTTGTATGGCGAAATGACATGAATATGCTTTGTACGGTTTTGTTTGGTTGTGTATTAATCATGAAGTTTATTGATAACTCCGCTGTATGTTAGCACAGGGAATACAATACCAGACATGCGTTCACAGTCCTTATAACTCGGTTATGAAAAATTAAGGGTCACACTGACGGCTATCTTGGAAGGGGGGGGGGGTCATATTCATGGATAATAAGAGCCTTTGATATCATGATGGCACTTTAATACGGCAAATGAAGTCGAAATATAGTGAGCGAAACGCGCCGCCTTTTGCAAGTTATCTGATGTCCGAAAATCGTAACATGCAGACTGGGACATATGCCCCTTCAACCTGTGACACAAATACTGGCGCGTGTATGCTTGCTGAGGATATTGTTCGGTCACCTACTCCTCATGGTTGTTACAAGCTGTCGCCTTGCGAATCGGCATGGTGGGACATGCACATACATCTCCCTCTCTGTTATCGTGCAATTGTACGACGCGTTATGCGCTGGTGTGCGTTACTCATGCGTCGAGCGCGCTGGACTTCAATGCGCTGGTTTTGCGTTGTTGTACACGTGACTGTCGCATGAAGAGAGAAGAGAGAGAGAGAGAGAGAGAGAGAGATGAGAGTATAAGAGAGAGACTCAGAAGGACCTGTGGGGTTTTCCCCAGTGCAGGGTTGGGCGAGCTATTGTTCCCACACAAACAATAGTTTCGATATTATTGAAAGAAAATTGAATAAATGAAAATAAAGTTACAATAGGTATAGTCATGTTAACCTATGCATTGCTGTGATGTAGAAATATCATGATGTAGCGAATTCAGACTGGGAATGAATGAGAGGTCTATCGGTTAGAGGGCAACCATAGGGAAGAGGGTGAAGGAGGGGGGTTGCGTCACGTCAGCTTCCCTAATTTGCCAACTCATCATAAAATAAACAGTCTACACCAATTAAGCAAAACCGTGTTAATACAATATAAAAAATAAAAAAAATCAATTCAATTTAATTTTTCTCATTTCCGACAAAAGAATACAGTATTCATAGAGTTATAGAATCATTACAATAAACAAAGTAAATAATCATGTAATACAAAATATGCATATATTATATAGATAGTGTACAATCTATCCGCAATATACTGGATTATAAATACGACAAATGAAGAGCTTGATTCCAAAAGGCGCTAAATCCACTTTTGACCAAAATGGATTTATAGGTTAATTAAGTGCATCTTAGCATGGGAATCAAATGCAGTATATTGGATAAAAAAAGTATTTTTTGAAGTTTTGGAAAAAATTGGTCAAAAATATGAGTTTTATTCAAAAAGGAGCTAATCCAAAACGGTTTTTATCCAAAAGGCGCTAAATCCACTTATGGTCATTTAGGATTTGTTTATTTAACCACTTTACCTAACAAAATACAATTAGATCTTTTAGCACATGTTGTGGCTACCAGCCTCCATAATCCGTGCAAAATATTTAGATTATTAGAATAGTTTTTCATAATTTTATGAATATTTTTGGATTTAGCTCCTTTTGGATAAAACATCGAAAAATCCCGGTCTTGAAAAGATAAGATATTAAAAAAAAAAAAAAAAAAAAATATTTTCAAAATTTAAACATCAGAAAAGTTGTATCTATACTCTGGTAGCAATAATTCATATGTTTTCGTTTTGAATTTCATTTATTTAATAGGCTTTAAATCTACAAAAATTGCATCTGACGGATGGTTTATTCCAAAGAGCGCTAAAATCCATGGGAATTGAAATTATAAAAATTTCTTAAAAATTTGAAATGATAGCTAGATTTTTTAAAAACGTGATTTAATTATTCGAATACGATAGCTTTATCATATATATCAAATAAACTTACAATGGATAAGATAAAAGGTAAAATTAAAAAAACCTTGATTTACTCTAAAACACTAAAAGTGGATTTAGCGCCTTTTGGAATCAAACTCTTCAAATACTAAATTATCCCGAGTGCAGATTTGTTTCTCCGAGGCCGCAGGCCGAGGTGAAATAGATCTGCACGAGGGATAATTCAGTATTTGGAGTTCATATAGTCCAGTAATATTGCAAGATGGAGCGTTCACTTTTTAAAATAGACCCCGAGACCTTTGACTGAACCTAATCTGGTTTTATCTTTGCCAAAAATTTGATGCTAATTAAGCTATTATGACGTAGATTGTTGCTCCGCGTATCCATTGTTATAAGCTGTTGTGCGCACCATTTCACTGTTATTACGCGCTTGCAATGACGCAAACGCACCTGGCAAACGGTAGAATCGATACACTCCCCATTCATTTAACACGGGCTTTCCCGTCCAAAAACCGAAAGTTATATTGTACATATGTACAATATAACAAATTGAAAGTAGGTCACGTGGTACTGAGCTATCCAACCACAACGCGTATTTTTCTACCACTATTTACTATAAACATATTTACACACACATACATACATATACAAATGCACATAAGAATAATATGTTTGAATGTCAAAAAAAAATATTGCAGATATAGATACTTTATTATAGTGTTAAGCCGGAAATGGAGAGGTCCACTGAGAAGCTATGCTTTTAAGTTGAGGACCCCTCAGATGATTCAGTAATCCTAGTCGCCTGCTATCACCTAGATACCGCAATAGTGGGACTTGCCCACTTCACCCAATGACGCGAACGGGTGTACGTGACATGGATGTTTGTTATGCTATACACTTCTCAGTATATAGTTGTAGCATAGCGTAGAAAGAGTCTATGTACAGGGTGATGGGAGGTTGAGTTGCCCCTGCGATCTCCTACGCTTCTGACAATTGCCGATTTAGAGATCGGCATGGTGGGACATGCCCCACATACATCCCTTCTACCTGAGAGTGTCACAAGAAGGAACCGTGGGTTTTCCCCAGCGCAGGGGTTGGTTGATAGAGCAATCGTTCCCATTGTTCCCGCACAAACAGTAGCTTCACCCTGAATGACGTGAAATCTTTGATAGAAAAATTTATGGTATGATATTGAAGTTAACACGGGACAATACGTGAAAGCGGGAAGATGTTGGCAAATAATTTTTATGCCGTGCACATTACTGTGGACCATCGACACCGTGCTAGCCCGGTCACACTACAGCAATATTTAACCCGCTCAGAGGTTAAATTGCATAGGCGGGCGCCACCTGGCACAGAATGCTTACATGCTGTTTTATCGTAAATGGTAACCTCAAAAAAAAAAAAAAAAATTTGTTCAACATTGTCAACATTTTGGCTGCGAAAGTCCATCAGAAGAATTTTTTAAGGGAATGCCGGAAAGAGACAGAGAGAGAGAGGGGTGGGGTGTTGACTCGGGAAAACAGGCCCTTGATAATTTATAATGATAAAATTTGCGACAAATGAAGTCGAAATTAATATGCTCATGTATTGACATCATATCAAGTTAGTTTGGGAAAATTCTCAAAATTCAGCGGCAACTGTAATCTGGAGACTTCGGTAACAATTTAAGAAATGTTATTACAAACCAATTTAGTAGCGACTTGTTCGGCGCCCGCTTATGTTGCGATCACAGTCATATCCATTCCGGGCCCGTTTGGCGTATAGTATCACGTCATTTGGACAATTCCTTACGAGCCTGACGCCGGTTTTATTCTTGGACCCTTGTTCACAATTGATTTGAACTTTAGACTAATAAATTCTTATTAGTTAATTTAAATTAGGAGTCACGGCAATAGTTACCGAGTGGTGTGAAGAACAGACTCTCATTCAGAGGCTCTAGTCCGATCCCAAAGTTTTTTTTTTATATTAATAATTTAATTACTCTAAATTTTACATGAATGAATAGGATCTATCCATAAAACTGATCCTGATGTTTATGTCCTGTCGCTCTGTATCGTGATATCTCAAGAACCACTTAGATATGAATTTCAAACTTTTGGATAGTATGTATCACCAAAATAAGACAATCTGTTTAGATTTTTTAGTACATAGGTCAAAAGTTATGGGTCAAAGAGGTCAGCTTGAGAAAAAAATCCATGTAATAAGTTCTTTATCGCGATATGTTTCAAGAACCAGTTAATATAATAAACTTCAAACTGGGGATTATTTATAATCAGAAGATTAGATCTGATTAGATTTTGAGTATATCTTTTCAAAGGTTAAGGTTTTGAAATAATTTGTTTCAGGGGTAGTCAAAAAGGAGTCAGAGTCACATTTGTCTTTTTTAATACATTGATTATAGTATTGTAGTTATACACATACTTTTATAGTCTTCCAATAATTCAATTATTTTTCTTTCAACATTACAGAAAGCTGAAAAAAGAAAGTCTGGTGAGTAGAAATAAGCATTAGTCTTTTGTTCATGCTGTATAGATCTTGCCGACTGTATTGTGATATTATTTTAATAATTGACCTAAATCAAGAATTCACCCAGCATAGTTGATGTTTACTACATCAACGGGACAGATCCCTGCGCTGCGTACGGCTTGGTGCAGGATTGGACCAAATACCGTTGTGTTTTTTTTCTTTAACCTCCTTTTTATCAAAGGCATATATGACAGATTGACAGTTGTTGTTAGTTACTACGAATTTCCTGTTCTCAGTGATTATATACAATTTTTATCATGGTTATCATTATTTAGGCTTTGTCTTGTCAAAGTAAGAACAGATAACCACGTGTTTATTTAAAAAAAAACAACAACTTCAATGGTAAATAATTGCCAGCTGCCGTAATTTAAGGAGGACTCCAGACGGAGTTGGTATGTTTAGAAAAAGGAGATAAAATTTAAAAAGTACAACACTGAAAATATCATAAAAATCACGATGAGAATGGTAAAGTTATAATTTCTTAGGTTTTGAAATTTTTAGTAAACAGTTCTTGGCATATACCTATGCTCATATTCAACATAAGTCACTGATTCCACCTATCTTTTTTATTGTATGAAATACCAATTATCCAGATTTTCTTTCCAAAGCACATAAAAACAGGGAACTCCTTGTGGAATGTTCAAGGTCACAAGTGCTTTACTTATTTCAGTATGAGGGATATATTTTTTTCTTTAATCGCAATGTTATAAAAAATGCGATAAATAGGATTTTCGTATATATAAAATACACAATAAGTAGTGGGACTGTGACATCATCAGTTCGCTCTTTTGAAGTGGTATGAGGTTATGCCAAAAACTGTTCCTAAAAAAAATCAAAACCTAAGAAATACATAACTTTGCTATTTCTCAACCGAATTTGATGAAATTTTCAGTGTTGTGCTTTTTAAATTTTACTTTACTTTATTTTTCAGCCTGGAGTTCTATCTTAAACACACACAACAAAAATAATATTTACTTGCTGCTCAGAGATTATGAAAAATTCTAAAACTGCCAAATAGCAAATTGATATTTTTTTTATAGACGAATAAAAATTAGCGAAATATTCAACATAACTTAAGAGACTTTCAATCTGGAATTTGTATAATTTGTGCTGTGCTTGCATGGCTAGATCAGATATTATAACTTTGCCTTTGTGTAGGAGAAAAGCCTAATGTAAAAGGAATGGAGTTAAGTCACTGTCCTAGTATTCACATTTATTAAGACTTTTTTTGTTTTGCTTTTGTTTTTGTGTTTTGTTTTTTTTGACGAGTGGGGCATTTTTTAGGTTTTGTTTGGTGTAGATCAAATATAGGCTCCATTTTTGATGAGGTCAGATATTTATCTTATTATTTAGGAGAGGTTGATTTCCAAATAATTATAGTGCAATATATAAAATGGAACCCATGTGAACGTCTAGAGTTAACAAAATGTTAATGAAATGTTATTATTCCCTTACTCTAATATTTAAGACAATTCGGTATGAATAATTTATCATCATGGGGAAATTCTGGAAACTTGTAATATAACCCATAATCAGTAAAAAAAAAAAAAAAATAATAAATCAATACCAAATAAATGATTTGAAATAAATAACATAACTAAACCCACAATGTATTTTGTTATTTAAGTTAGGAAGCACACAGTGGGTTAATTGAAACTTTCAAGACCTCGTCAAATCTGATTTATCGATACCGGCGCCTGAATGAGATAAATTGTAACAATATTTTTTAAGGGTTAATTTGTTTCATTTAAGAAAAAAAGGTCGTCCTGTTCTCGAATGGAACCAAACTCATGACGATGCCGGACGGGAGCAAGATCAAGGTTATGCCCGATGGCCGCACGATTCAGATGGAGCCCCCGATGCCGATCTCGGCCTCCAAGCGTTATGGAAGTTCACATTCCACAAATCTTACGAGTGGATCCCATCCCGCGAAACCTGTGTCGAATTCAACCAGGCCAAAGGAACACAAATCATCGCACAATGATTGCTATTCGGGAGAGGTTCTTTGTGAAGATGATGGAGGTCGCTTTGTATCTCTGGTAGGTTTAGAAGTTCTGTTTTTTTTTTCTTTTTGATATTCAAGGATGCAACATCTTTCATTCATTTGGGCAGTTTAGAACTGTTATCAAGATAGGTATATAGCAAGTCTACAAAGCAGGCTTCTACGAGAGAGAGAGATTTTTTTTCTTCTTCCTTTTCTTTGTATAGTGTTTTTTGGTGGTCCGGAGGTATCATAATTTCGGGTTGTTCGTCCTTCTGCCCGTCCCGTTATCCGATATTTCAAGAACTGCACTTGAGAATGAGCTTAAAACTTTGGGGTAATATGCAGGGGCCGCGGAGCGTTTTTGAAAGTGGAGGGGCTGAGCCGAAAGTGGGGGGGGGGGGGGCTGAACAGGCTAAAAATCACAAATGTATGGTCATTTTTGCATTTTTGTACACGTTGGCTGAAAAAAGGAGGGGGGCTGCAGCCCCCCCCACCCCCCCCGGCTCCGCGGCCCCTGATATGTATCATCATAAGAATACGATGTGATTAGATTTTGGAGTAAGCAGTTCAATGGTCAAGAGTCACAAAGGTCAACTTTTAATATTTCATCTCAAGAACGACTTGAGATATGAACTTCAAAATTGTTAATATAATATATCAACATAGAAAGACGAATTGATTAGATTTTTGAGTCACAGGTCAAATTCCAAGTATTGGGCTATGTGAAATAAAATCGAATTGTTTGTAGACGAAATAGGTTAAGCCCACGGGGTATTAGACAATCGGAGAATTTGACCAACTGCTGTTAGACCAAGTGGATAGGAAACGATCGCTTGCTTGCCATTCATTAATGTTCATGTTTTGGTCGGTCTGGCTTCGGTTTTGGAGTGGTCTCCAACCGGGGTACAGCGAGCTAGGAAAATAAATTATATTGGGAGCCTAATTTTTTTTTTAGGGGGGGGGGTCCAGGCCTGCCGGGCCACTTATTCCGCGCCGGGGGGGGGGGTGGTCATTAAAACCTCCTGTTACGTTACTGCCTCTTTATGGTTCTTTGCTTCTCGTTTATGTTGCCCTTCTCCCCTTAATTGTTTACTTCCCTTGTAATTTCTCTCCCTCCCTCTTTTTTTCCCCGTTTTTGTTTGCCTTTTAGATGTCTTTGCCTACCCGAAAAGGGGGGGGGGGTGGCATGGCCTCGTGCCCCGATGATACCTCTGGATTTCGCTGTTTTCGTTTTCATGGGCGTAATTGAAGAAACGTCTGACTCGTGGGTATACTTCATGTAACGTCGGTCTCTTGGGCTGTTTTGCTCTACCGTCGGTGTCGTGGGCCTATTTGCAAATTTTCTGTCTCGTTGGTGTTGGTCTCGTGGGCCTGTTTGTTCTAGTGTCGGTCTTATGGTCTTTTATTTGCTAGCGTCGGTCTAATAGGCCTTTTTTTGTTAGTGTCGACTAATGGGCCCCGGTCTCGTGGGTGTCGGTCTGTGGGATGACCCTCACCGGTGTGACTTTTACGTATTAACGCTTTATATTTTTCTTATTTCGCTTTCTAGAGAAGGGTTTCATTTGGAGGGGAAAATACCGAACGTCTTTGCTGACAATACTATCTCCGAGGCTCAAGGTGAAGAGGTTGCAGGCCCTTCTGGACAAGGAGATGTGAGACCTAAAAGCATAATCAAGGTAAATTCAGTTCAATATGATTTTGTTAAAACATGTAAAAATCTACTTGTTCAATTAAGTTTTATATCATCTCATAGAGAACCGAATACATTCTTATGATTCTGGTCAAAGGTGTTGCCCCGATTTGCATAATATAAATATTAAGTGACTTTTAGTTTATATTTGACCTAATTGTTTGATGATTCATGCTATTATAGATTTTGCTAAATTTTAATCCAATGGCCGTCAATGCATAACTGATAATAAGTACCTTCACAACCTCTTTTCCGAGTCCATTACTAAGGTGGGCAGTGCTAATTCAAGCATAATATTAATTAACTTACTTTTTGGTGGGATACTTATTTAGGATATTAATTTTCTATACATAAAAATCCTTTTCCCCAATAACCAAATATTATTTTTAGGGACGCGCTTTTATCTTTTACGCACTTAAATGACACTCATTGTATTAAATTGGAAAAGATTTAAGTAAAAAAAAAAAAAAAAAAAAAAAAAAAAATCAGATTAAAAAATATGTTAACTGAAGTTTTCATCTTTTGCAATTTTATTTCAGTACAGTAGATGTAATTTCATTCTCTCTTATTATAACGTTATATTTTTGCTATTATGAAACAGACCATCTCGAAAGCGTGTACAACTTCTGACAGGCTCATCAGATGAGGAGACTCGGTCCGTCTGCATGGTATGGACAGGGAGGTTCGAAGCAGCCTAAACGCAAGGTATATACAAAATGAACAATTTGGAATATAACCATTATTCAGTTTAATGTTGCTCAATGGAAGTTTTTACATGTCCTGGAATATTATTTAAGCCTTCATTTCTTATGCCTCCGCCTCTGAAATAAAGAATTAGAACCATGGTAACTAACGGTATGTAGATGTTTTACCATATGAAAAACATCCTAAATAGGATTTGTCCCCAAAGTTAGACAAAAGCGTCTTTTAAAAAAATAATACTATTTATATATATAATATATTTATAGAATAATATATAAAAGAATATGACCCCTCGCCCCCTTAAAAGTAGATGGCGTAATTTGTTTTTTGCGTCATGACCGTTTCATGTAAAGATAGTGGTCACTTACCCCCACTGGGTTTTTGACAATGCGTTGATGAATATGAAGGGGCTATGTGTGTTGTGCTGTGCTTGTTGGGTCGTGGGGGAGGGGGGTGTAATTTAACCGGGTGCGGATCCGGATTTTATATGAAGAGGTGGGGGCAAAATTGGGAAATTATCCCAAGCTAAACAAAATTATTACGAGATGAGGCACTTTCTTTCTCAGTTTGGTTTCAGAGTGCCATTTCGCGATCCAGGATTTCGATGGGGGGGGTGGGGATGGCAAAATTGGAATTTTAAGATTCAGATAGTGGGGAGGGGGGGGGGGTGGACGAAAAAAAAATTATCGGGATCCATCAATATTTTTCCGTTTTTTACGGGGTGTGGCCAAGGATCCGCGCCTAGGGCAGGTATTGACTGATTGGTTTTCTCAAACAAAAACACTTCGTGGGAGGGGGTGACCGAAGGCGAAACTAATTTTTATGTCTAATAAGAATGATTATACGTAATGATAATATTTCATGAATGGATTATACACCATATCAAAATAATAAACACAGGCCACAAGGAGTACAAGATCGAGGAATGTCAAATCTGTAAAATTTTCTACCACCTGTAGACAAGCTGGTCAACGTAAGTCTTCATTTCTGGTATTTCACTTATGCGGCGGTCACAACTCGCCGTACCTTCGACGTGCAACTCCTTACGATGGATTTCGTAGAAAATTCGTGCAGCGGAGGTACTTTGCAGGTACAATGCACGTACGACGTGCAGAAAGTTTTTCCAATACCCTTACTACAGAAACGCGGGAATCGCAGAAGTTTACCCAGGACCTGTGCGTGCATTGTACATGCAACGCAGGCTACGTTTGTTAAGCTGCTAGAGTGTAACCCACTGCTAGAGTGTAACTCGCCCGCCTAAGTGACTGATAAGTAGTCAGTGTGTTTAGAATGAACGACTTTCATCCCTTGCAGTCACAGCTATGATCGGCATTTGCTTTCTTCGCAAAATCATGCTAAATATCTACAAAAGCTTGTGTATTTTATGTAGTACCTTTCATACATTTACAATTAACAATATCTGAAAGTATCAGAGAAAATAGAACTCATCTACTATCATCTACTATCTTAAAACAACAGATATAGCTGCATTGATAGCATTTGCAATTGACGAATCGTCCACTCGAACCAGGAAGCTGTTACGGCTAGCTACCGCTTCTCCAGCCGACTGCGCCCGCTACACATTCGCTGTTGATCGCCTTGACGTGCAGTTGTCGCTTGAACTTGTTTTGTGCCCTAGGCCTATATTAGTTTGATCTTATTTCTAATCATTAATATTTCATTACCCCTGTAATCAATCATCCTATAAGAACAAAGGCGTCGTGATCCGGTTTGACCACAATTAAGCCAGTTATTTAATTTTTTATTTAAATTTCCTTTTTTCAATTGATTTTTAATTCATGATTATTGAATAATTCGTTATTATAATGATAACAAACAACAATAGGCAGGGGTGAACAATAATATTTGTAGCCAGGCACTGCGAGGGAGCGAAGCGCCCGAGGGGAGGAGGTATAGGTGTGGAAGGGGGGTATCCCCCTTGCACGATAGGGAGCTTTTTCAATTTGACACTGGTGCAATCTGATGCAGAGTTTGGTCTAAGAATGGGTGTGTTAGAGTTTGGAACCCCCCTTTCCCAGTGGCGTAGACAGGTCCTCGAATGTGGGGGGGGGGATGATTCGTGGTCCAGAGACTCATATTGCCAAACATAAAAGACATTTAAATTACAGTATCTTGTAACTGAAATATTAAAACCGCTTAACCATGTTTACACACTCAAGTTAATGTTAGTGAGAGGCCTATTTTTTATTTATTTATTATTTTGTTTTTTTGGGGGGGAGGGGGGGTGCGCCGAATTCATCAGAAATAGTAGGATGCGAAATTCCAAGCGGAGCGTGAAGCAGCACGGAAAATTTTGAGGCAACCGAGAGGAGAATTTTTTGTATCAATACAGACACAAAGAAAGGAAATTATGTGATTGTACATACCCCCCCCATCTTTTGAGTTGAGGGGATGCATCCCCATTCCCCCCCCTCCGCTGTTCACGCCTGCTGCCCCTCCACCTTTTTTTTATCTTTATTATTTTTAGGGAGCTCAATGGGGGGGGGCGAGGGGGTGAAAACCCCTAACCCCCGTAGATTTTCCGCCACTGATAGGTTGAGGGAACACACACAAAGAGAGAGAGAGAGAGAGAAGGGGGGGGGCTTGGGGAGGTAGGGGTTCCGTTTCCCACCTCTCCCCTAATATAGGGCTAATATCGGTTGTATGACATTTTTGTCGCGACAATTGTTCCGCTTAAAAACCCGTTCCTGAATTTGGTTAGCAGAAAAATGGTTACCCAAATATTGACATTTAAGTTTGCAGATCCCCCCCCCAATAAAAAAAACAAAACAAACAACAACAAAAAACAAGAAATAAAAAAGGGGTGGCTCAGATATCTGTTGTTCAACATTTTCTTTATCGACAATGAACGTCAACTGCTCCGCTTTAAACGTGGATCATTTCGAGAAAATGTTGGTGTGTAGCCTGGTCACCCCATCCCCCGCCGCCCCTCCCCCAGAATAATTATTGGCTCAGATATACGTGCATATTCAATTCTACCCACGTGAAATGTAAAATCTTAACGTATGACATAATCTTAACATAAAAAGAACGCCAGTTTTTCCATTATTTGAGGAGGGAAACGCAACATTACATTCATCGAGAAACAGCTTAGCGGCGCAGAAATTATACGGCTCTACAATTAAATGTCAACAAAACCGCGCTAACGGCGGAAGCGACCGATTGAGAACTGCATGCCAATTATTACTTAGCGTAACAAAAACTCGCCTAAGAAAACTTCCCTGTGGTAAAGTGGTATTGTCAGTCGATCCGTTCGAGCAAATTAGTCATGGTCATGAAAATAATAATTGAACTTTTTATCAATAGTTTTCGTATAGGTAGATGCTTCAGACCAGATTGGGGAAAAGACATTTTGGCAAGAGCTTATACACACAATTGTGCTAAAGTTGTAATCAAATCTTTATTTCACATAGATTGATGTCCTAACTGATCATTGAATATAAATTGATTCTGTCACCATCTTGCCGAAGACGCCGTCCACATGCGATATGGATGTGATATGCGGAAATATTGACCCATTGAGTAAAGATTTGTTTGTGATAATGTTCAAAGTGACAGGACTTTTTTTTAACCAATCTAAATGAATGTACCATATTTGGAAAGCTGAGAATTCAAGCTTTTGAAAACTGCTTGATCATTAAGGTGTAATATAATTATGCGTAATCGAGGAAGATGACTATGCAGCGTATGAGCTATTTTGAGAGCAAAATTGGCCATATTGTACAGGAATTTGATCTGACTAGGATTTCGAATTGACACAAGTGACAGGATTCCGGATTGTAATTTGTACATTTATGTTTTGTAAATAGGCCTATATTTTGGGGGGATAAAAATGCGCCGAATTCTATGAAAGTTTGAAAGTTTTGAAAGTTTGAAAAGTTTGAAAGTTTTGAAAGTTGAAAGTTTGAAAGTTTGAAAGTTTATTGAAAACTCAAGACCCTCCAGAGCTTCATAACAATAGAATTCCAGCTCACAGGGCGTCTATTGTCCTGACATAGCAATACAAACGTGTTTTCTAAAGGCGAAACGCAATCATGCCTAGCCGCATGATTGCTGTATAGCATTCCATTAGCATCCTTTGACAGTTTTTTTGACGTCATCAGCCGCGCCATTATATTAGGGGTAATTTTACAAGTATTTGGGAGGGGTGGCCTGGTTGAGGTTAGGTCATCTTTTGAATTAAATACTTTCTAGATGAACAATAAAAACGCCTTAATTTGGAATTGTTGTATTATATAGCATATTAGCTTTCGTTTTGGGCTATTTCATTTGTCGGTCCGGTCTGGGACTTTAAGTGCCAAATATGGAGCGCTTTTCCTATGAAAGGAATTGATATGAAACAAAAAATGTTAAAAAACTGCTCCAAACAGACGGATGCCAGCTGTCTAGATTGTGACAGCCACATGCCCTGTTGAAAATAGCTGTTAATATAGTTGAATGCAAGATCAGAGTTTTGATACCGGGGTTCCGTGGGTAAATAAAATAAACGAAAACAGTCGTCCAAACTCTTCTGTCTATAGGCCTACTCATGAATGCATGTAATCTCCGAAACATGTTTTAGAGAGTACATACCTTCATGAGTAGCGAGAGATTTTACTCAGAACGCTAGGTCTATTAATAATTTAACTCAGAATTTGCATTCACCAAATATTTCAAAATTCATGCAGTGAGTAAATCACGGTGATACGCGGGTAATGAGTAAGTTTCCGTTTATTTGTTAACAAAACTCAGAAGTGCGTTCAAAGCTACCTTACACTATTATAAGTAAGCTTACACAGCTTCCTGAGTAATGTTGATGATTACTCGTCCAAGTGCATCATCCGTTTACATTCAGTTCAAGAAAACTCATTTAGATTGCACACGTTAGTAAACATCTTGCTCATCACATGCACGCCATGAGTGTCAATCTGTATACGTAGTAATTCACTCTGCAAATGTGTAATAATACTAATATTTCAGTTTAGTCTTACATTCTTTCGTGAGTAGCGCGATCTTTTACTCAGAATTTCAGTTCTAGTTTTTTGTGTGAAGTTATTCCTATTTTTGAAAAATTCAGACTCTTAGCGTGCTTATTCAAGTTGATCATTTCTTTGAAAAGGTAGTTGCTCGCCATAATCAAGAAAACAAAGTGAAAAAACTGTGCAAAATACAAATTGTCTATGGCCGCGTTCGCTTTGCGTAGAGTGATAGCGCCCTCTTCCCCTTAAGTTTACAACTAGAATTGATATGCACGACATTTGTTTCCCGATAGCTGTTCCGCTGCTAACCTTTATAGGCAAATCGAATTGACAAAATTTTGTTGTTTCCAGATATCAATGAAATATTTGCAGATCCCCCCCCCCAAAAAAAAAACAATAAAAGGAAACAAGGGCACAGATATTTCTTGTTGAAATCTGCTCACACGACAAGATCGTTCGCTGTAGCCTATCGAGATGCCATTAAAATTAAAGTAACTCCCACCCACCCCCCTCCCCAAAAATTAATTAATATAAATTATTAATTTTGTTTTAATAATAAAAGGGGCGGAGTTCAGGTACTTTTGGAGGCTCAAATAATGGTCATATATTTGCTTTGAGACAGCTTTCCGCAGGAACCCACAGCAAAAATTGAGAAATGTTGTTGTACCCAGATACTATTTACATTAAAATTTTGTGCAGCCCCAACTCCCCCCCCCAAAAAAAAAAAAAAATGTGGCTCAAATATCTTTGTATGACATTGCTCATTAACAATTTTTCTGCTAAACCCTCCACGAATCGGTTGGCGAAAATATCGTGCAAGAGAAATATATCTTACCGCTAGCTCCCACAATTATTTTCTTTAAGGGGCTGCATGCTCCCCCCCAAAAAAAAACGTCAATGCAATAATATTTGGGTGCACCGATATTTTCTCGATTCGATTTGCTGAGGCTTTACAGCAGAACAAGTGACACGAGCCTCAAAATTCTTTTTTATTTTATTTATTTATTTATTATTATTATTATTCATTTATTTTTATTTATTTATTTATTTATTTATTTATTCATTTTTTTTTATTTTTTTTTTTTTGGGGGGGGGGGGCTGCTCACTTAAAACCAATCATTATATTGGTACGGGTAGGCCTTCACCAAATTTTTCTCCAACCGATTAGGAAGGGTTTTAAGCGGAACACTTGTCAGCGAAGAAAATGTCGTACAACCGATATTAGTCCATATTTGGGAGCGAGGGGGGAAACAACCCCCCCCCTCTGTTCCTCAAAATACTGTTGATATCATTATAATACATTATAATAACGAATTATTCAATAATCTTGAATCAAAAACTCAATGAAAAAAAAAGTATTGAAATCAAAAATTAAATAACTGGCTTATGGTCAAACCGGATCGAGACGACTTTGTCCTTATAGGCTGATCGATTATAGGTTGAAAGAGATCAAACGAACTAATATTTAAGGCACAAAACAAGTTCAAGCGACAACTGCACGTCAAGGCAGTCAACAACGAATGTGTATAGCGGGCGCAGTCGGCTGGAGAAGTGGTAGCGAGCCGTAAACATAATTGTTCGAGTAGACGATTCGTGAATTGGAAGTGAGATCAATGCAGCTATATTTATTATTTTAAGATAGTAAATGAGTTCTATTTTCTCTGATACTTTCAGATATTGTTAATTGTGAATGTATGGAGGTACTTCATAAAATACACAAGCTTTTGTGGATATTTAGCATAATTTTGTGAAGAAAGGAAATGCCGATCATTGCCGTGTCTGCAAGAGATGAAAGTCGTTCATTCTAAACAAACTGACTACTTATCAATCACTTAGGCGGGCGAGTTACACTCTAGCAGCGGGTTACACTCTACCAGCTTAATATACGTTGATGGCACGTGCCCCGTAGCCTACGGGGAGTTGTGACCGCCGCATTAAGGAGATGCCGAGACATCTCCGAGACGGAAAATATCATAAATATAGACATTTTCGATTTTCTCTCGACACATGAGACGTCGCGGAGACTTGAAGCTCAAACCCGTTTCAAATCCGTCTAATCGCAGATAAAATACGACCAATAATTAGAGTTGAATAATGTCGGTGAAAAGTTTAAATTTGCGATCAAAGTGATAAGCACAAGATTACCAGATTAAACAGAATAGCCTAACATAGAATAATATATTACTATAATGCTTTATATTTCATATAAAATATATGAAATAGTTGGAAAGGGGATACTTTCTGCTTTTTACCCCTCCCACCTTTAAAAAAAAAAAGAAAAAAAAGAAAGAAAAAAAAAGAAAAGGAAACACTAACAACTTTCCTTGCACAGTTTACGTTAAATTAAATTTGAAGGAGAAGAAGAAAATCAAAAAGAAGAAGGAAAATAATTAATAAAGCGAGGCTCATGCATAAAAAAATGACTGTATTTTAAAATGTGAATAAAATTTTAAAAAATATATATATATGTAATCGATCGGCCTTTTGTGCCTTGTCATCATCTTCGTCAGAATACGAAAGATTAGTATTACTTTTTAAAAATTATTGTCATGATTGTATCATCATCAACTCTGTTTTCATTATCAACAACTTATACATAAATGTAGCATAGTTGAAAAACATATTATTTTAAATACTTTATTTTTGACCATATCGAAATTTTTTATCTTCCATTATTATCAGTCGATATACGAACAGTGTCCTGATGCATAAAACGGATACGACCAATCTTACCTTACGATCGATTGTAACTTTTAGTACACGGTTTTCCAGAGACTTACGATTGATATCAGTCGTAAGATTGATTGTATCTTTTACGTGTTTTATGTAACAGGACACAAAAGTAATATTTCCTCTTTCATGTTTTTGTTCTTTCGACAACCGCAGTGGCAAAACCCCAAACCACGTCAAAGAAGCACGATGCATTTATAAATCAACCAATGGGTACTAAATCTATCTCCTTTGTCCCAGGAATAGGAAAAGTTACAGCGAGGAAGCTCACGCAAAATAATATTTCAAAGGTAACCTCAATACCTCATTTAAATTTGGAATCTTAAATATTATGTTCTGAATAAACTTAATACATTATCATGATTATGCGAAGCTAATTTTACCGGGACGTCAAATTTTAATAATTGTGGTACATTGTCATAGTGATATTACACATTTAATACTTGTTATATTACAAGCAATTATGTTTTTATTGATGCTGTTACTTTAAAAATAATTCATAATTTAAAACAAAATTAATAATAATAATAATAAAAAAATATATCCCAGCTTACACCCTTTCAAGGCAAGGGGGGGGGGGCACAATATGCTCGTAGCAAACTTTTATTCGCCATTTCTATACGCATAATCAACCATTTTCACCAAACTTCTTGAATTATCTTCATAATTTCGTCCCTTTGTATACCTCTTCAGTACAAAAGCATAAAACAATTACATCTTAAATGTTTTTATCATTTTCAATTGTGCAAAACGCCATCTTGTGGTGACATTGTGTTTTTGTCTCACCCACTGGAGGTGAAGGCGAGACTTTGAGATCCAAATTGCGTCTGTCCGTCCATCCGTCCGTCGTCCGTCCGTCAAACTTTACTTGGAAAACTCTAATGACGCATAACTTGGCAAATGCTTGTCCAATGGCAACCAAACTTGGGTGGTAGATGTTGCGGTGCTGTCGGAGGTCACAAAGAGTGGTCAAAGGTCATTGTTAAAATTAACTGGCAAGCCTCTCATACACAAATAACTTTCTTCCTTTTCAAATAAAATTGGGTCAAAGATGCACTTAAGGGACCTCCATGTTATAGTGGCATCGGCTGTCACATGGTAATGTCAATTTCACACGTTAAAGTTTACCTGCAAGACTCCCTTACGACACAAAACTTGACTACTGTTAGTCCAAGGGCAACCAAACTTGGGTGATAGATGTACAAGGGGTAACCATGTTGCAGAGCTGTCGGGGTCACATGTAGACTTGGTCAAAGATCATTTGAGGTCAAATTTGATTTGCAAGACTTTTTTGTCAAATCAAGCTTGGTTAGGGCATGGAGTTAGGGGTGTACTTGGGGAAACTTTCATGTTATGTAGACACGGTGGGTGAGACACAATCTGGCTATTGCCTTGTTCTTATGTATGATGATAGAGCGCCCCTATTTGGCAACTTTGAATATTTTTTAATGAACATTAAATGAATTATAAAACATATTTGTAACAGTATCCATCATCAAACTGATTGTAGAAATTTAAATTTATTTAATGCATTTTCTATGTAATTCTTTATTTAACTGCATATAACGCCCTATATGATGATGTGAAATTTTGTTTTGTACGAAATCGTAGAGCTCGAGTTGTTGTATCATCATCACGATCATGGCAAATTTGAAAATGATCGGTCAAATAAAAAAAATGTGTCCCGCTTTGGCCTTTATTACTGTTCTGTCTCGATTGTTTTATCTTTCTACATAATGCATATATAGTCTGTAAGATAAGGACCATAGATGTTCACTTCCGGCAGAAAGTGTGAAATTTGGCACATAGGCGTATTTTTGGACGCTGATTTCAAAAATTGCCGGCCCCAAGCGATTCGACAACTCGATCGGCGGCCATTTTGAAATCCAAGATGGCCGCCATGAAAACCATTGAAACTGCCTAACTTGAGTTCTAAGTGGCATGTGGCACTGAAAATCGGTACATAACAGGATTTTGATATCCTGAATTCAAATATTGCCGACCCCCATCAATTCGAAAACTCAGTCGGTCGCCATCTTGAATTCCAAGATGGCCGCCATGAAAATTAGTGATATGCCTAACTTGAGTTCTAATTGACATGTGGCACTGAAATTTGGTACACAATGGTATTTTGACATCCTGAATTCAAATATTGCCGGGCCCAACCGATCCAATCACTCAGTTGGCCGCCATCTTGAATTCCAAAATGGCCGCCATGAAAACCATTGAAACTGCCTAACTTGAGTTCTGAGTGGCATGTGGCACTGAAAATTGGTACATAACAGGATTTTGATATCCTGAATTCGAATATTGCCGGCCCCCATCAATTCGACCACTCAGTCTGCCGCCATCTTGAATTCCAAGATGGCCACCATGAAAATCATTGATATGCCTCACTTGAGTTGTAATTGACATGAGGTACTGAAATTTGGTACACAGGTGTATTTTGACATCCTGAATTCAAATATTGCCGGCCCAAACCCGTCCGACCACCTGGTCGGCCGCCATCTTGAATTCTAAAATGGCCGCCATGAAAATAACTGAATATGCCTAACTTGCATTATAAATGACATATGGTACTGAAATTTGGTACAAAGATGTATTTTGACATTCTGAATTCAAATATTGCTGGCCCCCATCGAACTGATCACTCAGTCGGCCGCCATTTTGAATTTCAAAATGGCCGCCATGTAAATCACTGAATATGCCTAACTTGAGTTCTAAGTGGCATGTGGCACTGAAAATTAGTACATAACAGGATTTTGATATCCTGAATTTGAATATTGCCGGCCCCCATCAATTCGACCACTCAGTCGGCCGCCATCTTGAATTCCAAGATGGCCGCCATGAAAATCAATGATATGCCTAATTTTGAGTTATGAATGACATATGGCACTCAAATTTGGTACACAATGGTATTTTGACGTTCTGAGTTCAAATATTGCCGGCCCCAATTAATTCGACCACTCAGTCGGCCGCCATCTTGAATTCCAAGATGGCCACCATGAAAATCAATGATATGCCTAACTTGAATTATAAATGACATATGGCACTCAAATTTAAGTACACAATGGTATTTTGACATTCTGATTTCAAATATCGCCGGCACCAATCAACTCGACCACTTAGTCGGCCGCCATCTTGAATTCCAAAATGGCCGCCATTGAAATCATGGAATATGCCTAACTTGAGTTATAAATGACATGTTGTATTGAAATTTGGAAAACATTGGTATTTTGACATCCTGAATTCAAATATTGGCGGCAACAGTCAATTTGACCACTCAGGCGGCCGCCAAGAAAATAATTGATATGCCTAACTTGAGTTCTAAATGACATGTGATACTGAAATGTTGTATTTTTACCTCCTGAATTCAGATGTCGCTGGCCCCATCGATCCGACCAGTCAGTCGGTCAGCACTTTAAATTCCAAGATGGCCACCATGAAAATCATGGAAAATGCCAGACTTGCATTCTAAATGATATGCGGCACTGAAAATGGTATACATTGGTATTTTGACATTCTTTATTCAAATATTGTTGATCCCTTGTGATCTAACCACACGGTCATCATGATCCCCATCTAAAATTCGAAGATGGTCGGCTTGACAAATCATTGAAAATTGCTTATTTGAGTTCTAATTGTCCTTTGGAATTGATTGACGACGAATCCGCGACGAAAAAAAAAATCATAGACACGAACATGTTTTTTTTTTTCTCTCTCTCTCATGAGACGCGCAGAAACTCATGAGATGTCCCGGAGACTAATGAAACTTCTCTGAGACGTCTCCGTCATATTGTCTTGAATCTTTGTCAAATCCATTTCATGGCAAGTGAGATACCACCATCAGTGATTTGATTTTCATGTGCTAGGTATTTTCCATGATTTCCATGGCAGATCACTGTGTGGTCAGATCGCTATGAGTTGGCAATATTTGAGTTCAGGATTTCAAAATACAATTGTATACCAAATGTAAGTGTGACATGTCATTTAGAACTCAAATTATGCATTTTCAATGATTTCATGGTGGCCATTTTGGAATGCAAGATGGCCGCCGACCAAGTGGTCAGATTTCTATATGCAGATAGTATTTAAATTCAAAATATCAAAATACCATATTGTACCAAATTTCAATACCACATCAGACATGTAATTTGTAACTCAAGTTAGGCATGTTCCATGGTTTTCAATGGCGGCCATTTTGGAATTAAAGATGGCCACCGACTGAGTGGTCAAGTCGATTGGGGCCGGTAATATTTGAACTCAGAATGTCAAAATACCATTGTGTACCAAATTTGAGTGCCATATGTCATTTATAACTCAAGTTAGGTATATCATTGATTTTCATGGCGGCCATCTTGGAATTCATGATGGCCACCGACTGAGTGGTCAAGTCGATTGGGGCCGGTAATATTTGAACTCAGAATGTCAAAATACCATTGTGTACCAAATTTGAGTGCCATATGTCATTTATAACTCAAGTTAGGCATACATGTATCAATGATTTTGACGGCGGCCATCTTGGAATTCAAGATGGCCGCCGACTGAGAGGTCGAATCGATTGGGGCCGGCGATATTTGAACTCAGAACGTCAAAATACCATTGTGTACCAAATTTGAGTGCCACATGTCATTCATAACTCAAGTTAGGCATATTCAGTGATTTTCATGGCGGCCATCTTGGAATTAAAGATGGCCGCTGACTGAGTGGTCGAATCGATTGGGGCCGGTAATATTTGAACTCAGAATGTCAAAATACCATTGTGTACCAAATTTGAGTGCCATATGTCATTTTTAACTCGAGTTAGGCATATCAATGATTTTCACGGCGGCCATCTTGGAATTCAAGATGGCCGCCGACTGAATGGTCGAATCGATTGGGGCCAGCGATATTTGAACTCAGAACTTCAAAATACCATTGCGTACCAGATTTGAGTGCCACATGTCATTCATAACTAAAGTTAGGAATGTCATTGATTTACATGGTGGCAATCTTGGAATCCAAGATGGCGGCTGACTGAGTGGTCGAATCGATTGGGGCCGGCGATATTTGAGCTAAGAATGTCATAATACTTTTTTGTAGCAAATTTGAGTGCCATATGTCATTTATAACTCAAGTAAGGCATATTCCATGATTTAAATGGCGGCCATTTTGGAATTCAAGATGGCGGCCAACTGAGTGGTCGGATCGGTTGGGGCCGGCAATATTTGAATTCAGGATGTCAAAATACCGTTGTGTACCAAATTTCAGTGCCACAAGTCAACTAGAACTCAAGTTAGGCATATCACTAAATTTCATGGCGGCCATCTTGGAATTCAAGATGGCGGCCGACTGAGAGGGTGAATCGACTGGAGTCGGCAATTTTCGAATTCAGGATGTCAAAATACTATTGTGTACCAAATTTGAGTGCCATATGTCATTTAGAACTTAAGTAAGGCAGTTTCAATGGTTTTTCATGGCGGCCATTTTGGATTTCAAAATGGCCGCCGTTCGAGTTGTCGGATCGCTTGGGGCCGGCAATTTTTGAAATCAGCGCCCCAAAATACCCCAACATGCCAAATTTCACACTTTCTGCCGGAAGTGAACAACTAGGCCATTTTTTGGTCCTTATCTTACAGACTAATATAGATAGTAATAGAGATGATTCATGCATTGCTTCCGGGTTTGCTCCTTCAACATGTGACGTCATCAAATTACCCTAAAAAATCTCCACGGATCTTCCAATTGAGCCTGATTGTGTATACGATGTTCAAAGCAGCTTTTCTCCTGAACGCAACATGCTAAAGGGATCAAATAAACGGTGCTCTGATTCTCATGTACTAAGCTTGGTAATGGTATTGATTTCAACAAGATTAGCCTTTTCTTTAATATTTTACTTTAAACTTATGTCTTCCCGATGTTGCTGTCACGTACATGGTCAGATAAGAAAACGTACAAGAAACGCACTGGCGTAAATCCACTGGCGGTTTCTATTCATCAGGGGGGGGGGGGTGGCGCTTTGTATTGTTATGTAATATCCCCCCCCCCCCTGATGAATAGCATTCTTTACGGATTTACGCCAGTGATTAGAAACGGAGAGTAATTGTTTATCATTTTGCAGGTTCTCAAAATGGCTTGATGATGACCCTTACAATAGGCCCGATAGGCATGATAGAAAAATGGTTCGTGCCGATTTAGACATCGGTTAACATTCGTTATATCTGTGTTTCGTTCCAAAAAAATGCTTTAACGGATATCAACTATCATTTCTTCTTTTCGTTTTAAGGCCTATCATCTTGTTGGAAAATACCTCCTGCAAGACAAGAACGATCGTGACTTTCTGGCTTTTATGAGGGAATCGGGAGGAGCCACCGAAAAGACGGCATGTTTAGCCTGCGAGGCCATCAGGGTGTGGTGTGACAACCACATTTGAACCACAACACACCAGTTCGAGTTTTGTATATATATATACATATATAATTATACCGAGTGAGTCAAAAAAAACTTTACACCTAGAAAAATGTCAATAAAAAGAAAACCAATTTATAAACCCTAAATTATTTTACATATTCTGAAAGAGTAACTCCTCCCACATCTTCTGGTACCATTTTTGTGTGGTATGTCTTTACGCTTGAATGAACACGACGCATTGTTTGCGAACATGCAAATTTTGAATTGTGCCAGGGTGGGGATGAAATTGAAACAACAAAAGCTGACAAAAAAGCAACTCCATCATGAATAAGATATCATAACTTTTTAACGAAAATGTCTTCCGCTTAATAACTTGGCAGAGATATTGTTACACATATTGACTACATTTTGTATAAAAAATTAGATTGACTCGTCAAGTAATGCACGAATGAGTACACATCAAAGAGTAAATTGCGACTGACAGAACTAAAGAGGCCTCCTAATACTTTTGAAAAGAGATTATTTTGTCTTTGACGTGTGCTCACTCATGCCTGACTCTACGGATTTATCTCATTCTCATACAAAATGTAGTCAATATGTGTAACAACACCCCTGAAAAGTTATTAAGCGGAAGACATTTTCGTTAAAAAGTTATGATATTTTATTCATGGTGGAGTTGCTTTTTTATCAGCTTTTGTTGTTTTGATTTTACTCCCATTCTGGCACAATTCGAAATTGGCATGTTCGCAAACAATACGTTGTGTTCATCCAAGCGTGAAGACATACCACACAATTTTAATATGGTACAAGAAGATGTGGGAGGAGTTACTTTTTCAGAATATGTAAAATAATTTAGGGTTTATAAATTAGTTTTCTTTTTATTGACTTTTTTCTAGGTGTAAAGTTTTTTTTTGACTCACTCGGTATATAAACCCCTCAAAAAATGTCTTGCAATTCAACTTTGAGTCCTCGTATCTTTTTTGTTAATTGTCTATAATTCATTAATTTTATACCATTGGAAAGTTCATTTATTCCTCTTTACACTGATACCCCATTTGTAAAGGTTGTGCAATGCTTGAATGCACAGTATTCCCGAATACAAAACAAAGTCAGAAGTGGAAAGTTGCCAAATGAATGGCTATTGTTGAAAGGCAGAGTTTCTATTGAGTATCATTAAATGGGTCATGCATTATCCTCAATGTTTTCACTTATTGTTTGGAAGAAGAAATGTGCCTTGCCCAAGCTTTTTGCTTGGCAGTGCTTATTTGTGATACGTCTTGTCGAAATGAGAGAGAAGTCGCAGATCAAAGATCCGAGTAAATCGGCAAACTAATAAAAAAGTCAAAATTTTGAGGATCGGAAAATTTTCATATTGATTTGCTGGACTTCTACCATGCCTTCATCTTTGCTCTGTTAAAAAAAAATGAGTGAAAATGGTAACGGGAAAGTGCGTAAAGAGAGGCGAAAGTATTTGTGTGCTCGAAAAGCGAGATGGCTATTTGTGTTTTCCGCGGTCGCAGCATTTTAATTTTTTTCTCCTCTCTGGTCTTCCCGGAATCAATATTTATATCTAATTTTGTCGATACTGTACCGCGAATCATTCACCACGAGCTCCACGTAATATCTGTTCCCCCTCCTTCCGACTGCTCTAGTGACTCCTGTCTCCCCTTGTGGCCAGCGCTATGGTTCAGTGCCTCCGCCTCTGTTTAGTCCATGTAACGAGTCGTGATGGATTTTCGCAATGATTGTATGTGGGAATTTTTGTTTCAGACTGTTCTGATTGTTTTGTTTAGCCGGTTATGTTCTGAGAGACGTCGAAAAACTCTTGCTGATTAGCTGCCTACAATCTCAGAAATCTCTCTGTCGTTGCGCTCGCGACTAGCCCAGCAAATATAATTGCTGTGGTCGAGTGTTCTCGAAATAAAGCTGAATTCTCATGCCTCGGTGAAGATAGCGTAGAAGGCCTACGGCATAATGACATATCGTCAGGAATCTAACAATGCGCGGGAGTGGCGGACGAGCAGGGGGGGACGATTAATGGTGGAAAGTGCAATCCTATCATATACCCAAGCATTCTGTGGATAGGTTAGCCGTATCTGAGGAGCGCAGAGGGGGGGGTTATTGTGGAGTGGGGAAATAAGGTCTTTACTATGCTTGAAACTTAGTTCCTCAAGTCTGCATTCTGGCATTCCTTATAATGAGAATGCTTGTGCAATGATTTGTCTGTACGCACTATGTGCGAATTATATATTAAACTCATCAGGGGCCGCCCTAGTTAAACATAATATCTTGTGTGTCCATCCATGGGAATACGAGATTAGATAGCATTACAAAAAGACCTCCCGATTAACAAGGTACGTGATTGGAATTTCTACTCATTCTGATCTACAAGGTATAGGTTAAAGTCTTCTGCAGGTTATTTTACAAAGTAACGTGTTTAAGAAAGTTAGCGCTTTTACTAAACACGACGAAACAAAATACGATTTACTCTTAAAATAATTCATTTCTAAAAATTATAATATCTTCTTATTACTGGTAACAGGTTTGATCAATAAAAGAGCGAGATCCGAGCAAATCATTTACGTTTTGATTTTCATTGGTCTTAAGCTCACCTAGCCACTCATAAAACGTGATCAGAGAAATTCTAAATACATTTCGGAGGCGCAAATATTTCTCAAGTAAATTTTTGGAGGCTTATCTCTATCATTATACTTATTCAAAGAATATAAAACAAAGCATAAACCCCTGTACAAGGAATAATTTAGTTTATAGACCATTATATGTTCGAAATTTCCTACAGAGTTCAGATCAAATGACTCGCTTTATAATGAGTATAAGAGTATACGCGATTGACATTCAAAGAACGCACGGCAAACATCGAATAAAAACCCCAAAAGCGTTTAAAATAGTTTTGTTTCTAACTATTTAGCGCCAGGGATTGGTTAAACACTTTTCTTAAAAGAGCGGACTTTTCTTAAACAATTAGAAAGAACATGACGTTTTTATTTATTTTGACGAAGATATAAAACAACTAACCAAATTTAGTTCTTTTTTTGAGAAGATTGAATGTTATTAGACAACATCGCTTGCTGCGTTGCCTCGATCATGCGTGACGGACGAGTATTGTTCTCTGTATACCTGAATGCAGCCTCCTCATTGGTCAATTGTTTCACCTTTGTAACAAGTGGTTGCTAGGGCATTTCGGTGAGTAGAGCGGTGACAAAATGGTCTTATTTTTCTGCTGCTCGGAGTCAAACGGAAGTCAAACTTCGCAGACGTTTTTCTCTTGATTTTGATTTCTAAGAGCACAATTCTCTCGCCGTTCAGAGGCTATATCTCCACTTCTATTTACTCTTTACAGTCGGTTATATATCAAATTCAAGGCATGAATCAGAGATCAATAATATCAAATAAAATGGATTTCAAAAATCGCGATTAGTCTCTCCTTTCGACGTGACGCATCACATTTTTCATGATAGTCGTTTGATAAAAGCTAGGATGGCGCGCTTATCAAATGTTGAGATACGGTTCAAGAACAGAGAACGATTGTGTTGCTGAAATGGACAAAAAAAAAGTTTGTTTTGATACTGCTTGCTTTGTTTGTTGGAGATGGATGAAAAAGAGATGAGTAGCGAATTTGTTATGCTGGAAACTTGCAATAACCTGTATGTAACCAATACACAAGTAATGCTCAAACCACTCGCTGGTTATTAAAACAGTTCTTTTACAAACAAATTAACAACAAAATATACCTTAAATTACCTGAAACATTATTTGACATTCAACCAAGAGTATCCAACATTGTATTGAGCGCCTAACGCACAAACCAAACAAACACAAGAAACACAAACACCTTTTATACAGTTAAGAACCCGATGTAAGCAATAGCCATCATTTGGGCAACTTTCCTTTTCTGACTTTCATTCGAGTTTGCGAGTACTGTGCATTCAAGCATAACATAACCATCACAAATGGGGTTATCAATGTGACAAGCGAATAAATCAACTTTCCAATGATATCAAATTTAACCATCATAAACAATCAAATAAAAAGATATGAAGGGCTCAAAGTTGAATTGCAAGACATTTTTTGAGGGTTTATATATATTTTTTAAACCCAAAAATTTACTTATATTTAATTAAGTTCAGTCAAGAAGCCTGATCTAGGATTTAAAAAGCACATGTACGTCCTCGCCTATTGGTTGTGTGTTCTTTGGCATGGGACGACATGTTAGTTTGAGGTGCGCGCGCAGGCTAGTTTTCTTGTGCAACGCGAGCGGTCGGTAATTTGTTGTAATGTTTTTCTCAAGCAGTTGAAACGAGTTGGACAGCAAATTTAAAAAAAATCACCGACATACACCAAAAGCGGCAAAATGATGCATATGCATCATGAATTTGGAGATTGTGTATCAAATAAATTAATTCAACAAACAATTGGGAATTATTTTGCTCAGTTATTTATGCATCGTGGAGCTGATCAAAACGACGAATTTTTGGGTTATAAAATCATAGTTTCAATATCTCTATATTTTTGGGTATTTTGAAAAAAATTGAAACGTTAATTAAAGTTACCTGAACCATAACCGTTGTTCGCTTAAGGAGATAGTTTTTTTTTTACTTGGAGACACATCCTGTAATATCACATGAAAACCCACGTGAACATTACCAAATACCGGATGGACTGGAAAACTTGCGCATAGTCGCGGCGATATAGCTCTCTTCAACCACCTGACATTTATTGTCTGCGAGTTTCAGTACAAAATTAATCGTTTTTCCCTGTTTAACTGCAGCATTAATCCAACAAAAACACAGACATGCATTGTGTTTCCACACTCCAAATTTTAATTTCGATGATTGATATCAACATCAAAATCAGAAATAACGATTGACATAATGATTGAAAATATACTTGTTACGAATCTATGGTTTTATTTGTAAAAAAGAGAAGATTTTACCTGATTTTAAAGGGGCGTCCCCAAGTAAAAAAACTATCCTCCTTAAGCGAACAACGGTATCGGTTCAGGTTACTTCTAATTAACTATTCATATTTTTTCCAAATTAAAAAAAGGAAGAGATATTGAAAAAGTATGATTTCATAAATGCACATATAATTTTTATATTTGGTTTAGTAAAAAATATAAATCGTCATTTTGACACTCTTAAAAGTGACCATAGAAATGCCAAATTGTGTGTTAATTGATATATTTCAAACACCAATATCCGCAGTAGAGGTGTATATTCACAACGTTGTCGCTTTTGCGTTATTTCTATGGATTTTTTTTACTATTTTTTTTTCGATGTCATTTCGTTTCATGGAAAAAAAACACGAACATAAATGAACGAACCCTTCGTTGCCACAAGATTGACAAAGACCGCGATTTTCACAACACAACTTGCATCTATCTACGACTTTCTATTGTGTATGGCGTGGAGAGTTTGAACGTTTCTTAAGACGTGATGTAATGTGACCATAGAAATCCAAAACTGTTTATAACACTACCATACATGTATATGCACTGTTACTATTAAAGAATTGGATATTTCTTTACGAGGTCCAGCCACATCACTTGGCTCTGGCTCATTTTCCAGAACTCTTTGTCCCTGCTTTCACTTTTCGGTATCCTTGCTATATTTGGGACTCCCCAGGCCATTTCAGGGTAATGGAAAATTAAAAATTTGTCAACCCCCACAATGCCCATTTTTGCTATTTTTCACATTTTGGGGCCTTTTTTGTTCACCAGGCTGACGAAGTGTGAGGGTATAGGGTTGTTATTTTCTTTACGTTAAATATAGGTTATGGTCACAGACTCCGATTTATGTCGAGGGGAGGGTCAAAGTTTGATTGGGTTTAAAAATTGATTTTATGATTTTGGTCTTCTCCAAAAATGTTTGTAGATCTGCAAACATAAATCATCATGAAGAATAGACCATGGTTACCATTCACAACCTTGTCATTCCAGGTGGTGGTTTTATTTCTCATTTTTCAACATTTTACAAATCAATACAATTGTCATTGAGGCTGAAACACAATTAAGGGAAAAAAACAATAATAATATGATCTTAAACCTTGCTTTTACGTGAAGAACATTAACAGCCCTACGCCTCAGACGAGTTCTGTGTATTTTAAAGCCTTCGATGCAACGCAAATGAGAGGTATACAGTACTAAATAAATTCAGCCACTATTGCTGAAAAGACGTTTGGTTTATTTAAAAAGATTGTCAATGTTGATTCTGTAGTGACTGTGGTCATAAATGGAACAATGTTTTGCTTTGGTCCAGCTTTTATTCTTTAATGTCTTTGTTTCCACTTTCACTTTTCAAGATCCCGTTCCTCCAATCTTTCATCATGTTCATGGTGATTTTGTTTAAGTTATCACACCCTAACATTGCTCAGTTTGTATATTTGGGGCACCCTACCAGCCAACCAAGGTCCCCTTCATTCCTACCCTAGTAAACACCTTTGAGGTGTGGTTGTTCTTTAGGTTAGGGTGGTATCTCACTTCGCGGCAGACCGTCTCGGAATAGAAAATCGTCTCCGCGACGATAAAAAGTATTAGAGACGTCTCCGCGACAATTTTAACACTGTGGCAAAGCAATTTCAAAACCCGTCTCAAAGTAGTTTTCCGCGACCCATGAAACGTCGCGGAGACGTCTTAGAGACGTCCGGAGACGTTTCATGAGCCGCGAAAAGACTTGGAGACGATTCTTTGAAATGCTTTGTCACCAGTTTTTGAAAAATGTCGCGGAGACGTCTCGGAGACGTCTTTAATACTATTTATCCGTCGCGGAGACGTGTCCGCGAAGTGTGATACCACCCTAAATCAAGTTTATGTTTTAAAAGGCTTACGTCTTTTGTCCAGGGAAAGGGTCAAATTTTCCTCCTTTTTTGTGTTGTGTGTGTCTTTCCGAAAATGTATCGTTAGAATCTTAACCAACCAGTAGTGGATCCAGGATTGCGGGGGGGGGGGGGGGGGCGTCGAAATTTTCCGATTTTTAACATGTACAGTCAATGATAGGCTAATACAATATTATAAATTATGGGCCCGCGTCTCTGCGCCCCCGCCTGGATCCGCCACTGCAATCATAAATAATAGTGAATTACGAACAACCGTGTAATAAGGCTGACACAAAATTGGGATAATAACTAAGGTTTTCAGGTTTTTAAATATTATTTCTTGTGTTTTTTACAATTGTAGAATATATATTATATATGTAGTGTGGTTGATTAGGAATAAAAAGTCTAGGACAAGCTTGGACGTTGCTGGATTAAAGATTCAAAGTCCAGCAACGTCCTAGCTTGTCCTAGACTTTTTATTCATTGACACATATATCGTCTGGACAAAACGTCGTCATGTCCAAAAAGTCGAGTCTCATCGCATATTATATATATACAATGATATATATCCAATACAAGTCATGTAGTATATATTATATCTATATTGTATATATATTATATTATATTATACTATATAGTATTATATATATACAGTGGTGGGCCAAATTATTAGAACACCAAGATATCTAAATCGATTTTTGTAATGTTCATGCAGTTGACCATTTAAATACCTATAAACATGGTGAATGTCTCAAATATCATCATTATGCTTTAAAAACTAAATAACAAGCATGCGTGGAACTTCGCCCCCCAAGTCGCCCCTTTTTATGTCACACCACCAATGAAAAAAAATGAAATCTTGCCCCTTTCTGAGGATGTCAAAAATGGCATTCATAACAACACAGGGTGAAGAAGTTACATCTTATGTGGGTTTTTAAAATTATTTTGAAGGGCCCTAAATTTTTTAATTCAGTGCCCCTATCTAAGTCCATTGTTCCAATGACCCTTAATATTTCAACATATTTGAATTGCTCATGAAATTTCTTTTTAAAAAATTTTACATTTACAAGGAGTGTCTTCATTAAATTAAAAAAATAGTCTTAACCTTCAATGGGCATGGTTATTTTGGTCCATCTCTCACCAAGGGTGGGGGCGAATCCACCCTCCTCATTTGACCAAATGTATTTGAGGTATATCTAAATAAAATAAGCCTGCTAAGTTTCATACTTCTACCTCAAATACTTTTGAGGCAATCGGCATATGTAATTGGCAGATTACTTTTTTTGCATTTGGTACTACATGTTTAATACACTAGTCTATGGGAAACGCAAAAGCGCATAGCGCAACTATTTCTGATGCTCGCATTACCAGGATGGTTCGAGCTTATAAATTTGGTATCAACATATACGTAAGACCCTATGCGAAAAGTCATGAAAGCTCATCACACAAAAGATATCTTAATCTGATTTCGGCAAATGAACTAGGGCATTGATATCCCATAGACTTTGTGTAGGTCAGGTGTTCTAATAATTTTGGCCACCACTGTATATTATTGTATATATATTATATATATATATATATATATATATATATATATATCCACTATTGTGTATTTGAAGATGTTTGCCGAAAAGCGCTCGATAACAGATGCAGAGTGAATATGCATTTTACCCAAGGAGAGGGTGTGAAACCTCAGGTAGCGGAAAGCACTAAGGTATATATATACAGTGTGTTCCTAAAAAAAGGTAATCGAAGTTCAAAGTCAGTCATTTCAAAAGCATACAGTTTATATTTGTGATTTGTTTACTAAAATATTAGGCACTCATCAGCTTTTATTTGAGACATTGCTTACGTCCAAACTGTAATTGGTCACAGAGTAAGTATCCTTGGAATGTGATAGGTACAAAACCCATTTTTTCCAGTTTTTCGTTTAGGGTATGAAACCGACTTTTCATAAATTTTTGGTTTCATAGTTTTGGGGGGTTTTGAACACACAAAGTTTCAATAAAAATCAATCTCATTTGTCAAAGGACCTATTGTCAATGGCACTGGAGAGGGGTTCGAATTATGAGTCTATTGAGTCGGTGGAGACGTCCGTGGTGAGGTCTCCTGGATTCAGGGCGTCGAGGGAAATCGAACAACAGTCAAACATGTTCAATCTTTTAGTAGACTTCTTTAAGACGCCAGCAAGTAAATATTAAATCGCCCGTTTGATTCTCTTTAATCGTTAGCAATTCCGACAACGTCTCTGCGACGTCGGGATACCTAAGGCGTAACGGCAACCCGCAAAGACGTCACGAGATTTATTCGCGTATTAAAGAAGTCTACTAAAAGATTGGACATGTTTGAAATTGGTTGGATTTTTTCTCGCCACTTCTTGCAGAATCAAAAGACGTCGCGTCGACCTCTCCGAGACTCCAGAGACTCATGCATAATCGAAAACCCATGTCATGCCAGTGAGATATGTCCTTTGACAAATGAGACTACAATTCATTGAAACTTGTTTGACAAAACCCCCATAACTATGAAACCAAATTTTTTATAAACAGTTGGTTTCATACCCTAAAAAACGAAAAAACTTTGAAAAAAATGCGGTTTTGTACCTATTACCTTCAAAGGACCCTAACTCTACTGTTTGGACGTAAGCAATGTCTCAAATTAGCTGAGAGTTACCTAATATTTTAGTAAACAAACCAAAAATAAATCGTATACTTTTGAAATGACTGACCTTTGAACTTCGATTACCTTTTGTAGGAACATACTGTATATATATATATATTATATATATATATATACCGATGAGTAATAAAAAACTTTACACCTAGAAAAATATCATTAAAAATAAACCAATTGATGAACCCTAAATTATATTTACATATTCTGAAAGAGTAACTCCTCCCGCATCTTCTGGTACCATTTGTGTGGTAGTCTTTACGCTTTGCCGAACATGCAAATTTCGAATTGTGACAGGTTGGGGATGAAATTAAAACAACAAAAGCTGACATCATGAATAAAGTAACATAAACTTTTATACGAAAAAGTTTTCCGCTTAATAACTTGGCATGGATGTTGTGTACAACATATTGACTACATTTTGTATGAAAATGAGATAAATCTGTAAAGTCAGGCATGAGTGAGCACACGTCAAGACAAAATATCTCTTTCAAAAGTATAGTGAGGCCTCTTTATGTCTGTCAGTGGCAATTTACACTTGATGTGTACTCATTCGTGCATTACTGGACGAGTCAATCTATTTTCATACAAAATGTAGTCAATATGTGTAACAACACCCCTGCCAGTAATTAAGCGAAAAACTTTTTGTTAAAAGTTATGTTATTTTATTCATAATGGAGTTGCTTTTTTTTGTCAGCTTTTGTTGTTTAATTTCATCCCCAACCTGGCACAATTCAAATTTGCATGTTCGCAAACAATGCGTCGTGTTCATCCAAGCGTAAAGGCATACACACAAAAAATGGCACCACAGATATGTGGGAGGAGTTACTCTTTCAGAATATGTAAAATATTTATGGTTTATAAATTGGTTATCTTTTATTGACATTATCTAGTGTAAAGTTTTTTTTAACTCACTCGGTATTATATATAATATATATATATATATATATATAATATAATATATATATATATACAGTGTGTTCCTAACAAAAAGTAATCGAAGTTCAAAGGTCAGTCATTTCAAAAGTATACGATTTATTTTTGTGATTTTTTAAAGTTTTTTGACTCACTCGGCATATATATATATATATATATATATATATATATATATATATTATATATTTGAAAGAATGGTGAAGAGAATTCTAGTTGACGATAGCTCAAATCAAAGTTCACCAGAGCTATTCTCCCTTTTTTGGATATTTTTTTGTGAGATCGAAAAATGTCTCTGCCGGGAATCGAACCCGGGCCTCAAGCCTTTAAACGCCGGTGCCTTAACCACTAGACCACAGAGATTGAAATAAAAAAGAGGTTGCCATTGGCCGTTGTACATGTACTATCTTGCACATATATTATATACTATATATATATATATATATATATAATCTATGCAATTAGATTAGATTATAGCATTGTATTTGAAGGACAACAATATTTAATTTTTTTAAAAGTATAGGGCCATATTACTTCTTGTAAATATATATATTTTTTACTGAATCTAAGGTATATGAGCAAGTTGTATATTTAGGTTGAATAAAAAGTCAGGTGCGTGTCACCGCATCTGTATTTATGTTTAAACTAGTGTATGTTGCATATTTGTCATTTAAATTTGAATATCGCTAAATATTGTATCGTGTGTTTTACTCCGTGTTTTTAGTTTTTGGTGGCGTTAGGGGTGCGGTCATGTTACTTACTGTTTCTCACATATTGTACTTCATGTTCAATAATACAGTCTAAACTTTGTCATGCATATACTATGACTACTGGCCATAACTGATTTACCACATCCTTTAAAAAAAAAATACAAGCCGTTCCGTTTATTGTATAAGTATTTCATTCATATCCACAATTTTGTCGATCACTTCTGTATCTTCTCTAGAAGCTGCTTTTCCTTTTCATCTAAAGAGCAGAAAAAAAGACAAGACCCGGTAATTACATAAAGCTCATTCCTATTTCTCCCAAAACTATTTGAAGGTTTCGTTATATTTTTCCGACAAGAAAGAAAAAAAAAATAATGGCAATATGGTGCAAAGAAAAGGGCAGAGCAAGACGATAGGGCCCCAAGAAGAATTAACTTGTTTTTTCGCTTTAATGTGCCAAGGAGTATTTCGTTCTGCATTGCAATGACGTTTTTGTACAACTTCCACCGGTGTGTGTCACAAATATAGTTCGGTTGGTTTCTTGAGGTGACTTTACTACATTACGTAATTTTTCTAACACTTTTAAAAATATTGCTAAATAATCACGATCTCTGATTTTAGTGCAAGTTCCCCGTAATACCGGTTTACTAACAGCACAAAAAAAAAAAAAAAAAAAAAAAAAAAAATGTTCTCGTCGCTTCCGCTGCGCTGCCGTCTCGTTTGCCTTTGTAGGCATTTAATTTATTGTTTAGGAGGTTGCTAATGAATTAATCGTTTAATCAAACTAATACATTTTAAGCTATAGATGAGAAGATGAAAAAGAAAAGAAAAAATCACAAACACATAGAAATGATCTAGCAGAGAAGATAAAGAAGGAGAAAATCAAGGGAAAATTAACAGAAGGAGACGATGAGAAGAAAGAAAAACCAGAGAAATTCAGAAGAAATGATAAAAGACACTATGCGAACTCGTTTATTGACACCCAATTTCCAGGAAAGCAGGACTTGGACATTCCTTTGCACAAATGGAAGAGATCTAGCTCTTGCGTCTTGGAACTATACGACGGGAACTAGAAGAGCAGTTTGGTGCTTCTGACTATCAATCCAACAATGTCATGAGAGGGCGCTATATTCGATTTTGATTTTGATTGATTTTATTTTATTTATTTAACAACAACATCAAAAACAGTACAATACATTTCATAGAGCATAATAACATTGAATGGTAAAAAGGAGTCAGATAATAGCACAAGTGCTAGTCGAGCCTGACCCCTTACATCAATATTGAATAACCTACTTTTTACTATAAAAGAAAGAAAAATAAATCAATAAATTTGAAGGTTGTCACAACATATGATACAAGTAATATCACAAATTGTAAAACAAAAAGCATGTTAAATGGATAATAATTTGAAAAGTTGCTCTCATTCATTGATATGTAACAAATGTGTCGTGAGAGAAATTCTGAAATGTTCCTTGATCCTTTTGTCTAATATTGTGGTAAAGTAACCTATATTCTTTTTGTCTTGTGGAATACCTACGTAATATTATGTCAAAGCAATCAAATAGGGAGTGCTGGTAAGTTTATTGTATAATTATACAATTATTATAATTTAAATAAATAATTTATTTATATTTAGTGTTATACTGATTAAACAAATCAAACATAAAAGTAGATATGGCTAAATCATGCAAATTATACACATTTAAGATTCGTAACTTCGGAATAATGGACTCGTACGAGTTTCTCCTTCACTAAACGTAATCGCACGGACTGCAATTTTTCTGGGTATAAAATATGCTTTTTTATGTTGGTCTTATAAGTACTTCCCCATATTCTATTCATGTAATATGAGGCTATTTATAAGATGCTCTATATTATTGAAAAATCAGAGTGTGCCTGGGTACAAAGTGCGCAATCGAAGATGAACATGCCTAACTTTCCTCCGTATAACATGATAACTGAAACGAATACGATTATTCCAGATAAGTGTTCTGTTCAATATTTAATTCCGATCAAAAGTTCGGCAACATCAACCTTCTTCCATTTCCAATTTTCAGCTATTCCAGTTTACGCATTGATATTATTTGTCTTCTTCTACAACTATATCAAATTGAAATTCGTTTTTCATTGAAATGATGATTGTAGCTTATTAAACGCTACACATCCATTCCTTGTTACGCTTTTGTATATTATTATTCGACTTCAATTGGCATCAATTTCTAGTTGGCCAAGCTGGAAAGTATGAAAGAGATTCGGAATCATCGGCAAACAGACCGAAAATGAAATAATTAGTGACTGATGCGCAAAATCGTTATATATGATAAAAAATAAATGCACGGTCCCCATACTGTCCTTGTGTGACACACCACATCTCATTGCCTTCCTTCTGAACAGGGTTTGGCCCACACTGAACAAATTGATATCTATTACTAAGGTAGTTTTGAAACACTGGAGAGATCCTCTGGATCCAAAATTT
>CALNVZ010000641.1:14558542-14607738 GCA_940671915.1 Paracentrotus lividus | reverse complement strand
AATACCTATAAAATGGTTGGAATGTCTCCAAATATCATCATTATGCTTTAAAAACTAAATAACAAAGCCATGCGTTGGGAACTCGCCCCCCAAGTCGCCCCTTTTTATGTCACACCACCAATTGAAAAAAAATGAAATCTTGCCCCTTTCTGAGGATGTCAAAAATGGCATTCATAACAACACAGGGTGAAGAAGTTACATCTTATGTGGGGTTTTTAAAATTATTTTGAAGGGCCCTAAATTTTTAATTCAGTGCCCCTATCTAAGTCCATTGTTCCAATGACCCTTAATATTTCAACATATTTGAATTGCTCATGAAATTTTCTTTTAAAAAATTTACATTTACAAGGAGTGTCTTCATTAAATTAAAAAATAGTCTTAACCTTCAATGGGCATGGTTATTTTGGTCATCTCTCCACCAAGGGTGGGGGCGAATCCACCCTCCTCATTTGACCAAATGTATTTGAGGTATATCTAAATAAATAAGCCTGCTAAGTTTCATACTTCTACCTCAAATACTTTTTGAGCAATCGGCATATGTAATTGGCAGATTACTTTTTTTGCATTTGGACTACATGTTTAATACACTAGTCTATGGGAAACCAAAAGCGCATAGCGCAACTATTTCTGATGCTGCGCATTACCAGATGGTCGAAGCTATATAAATTTGGTATCAACATATACGTAAGACCCTATGCGAAAAAGTCATGAAAGCTCATGGCACACAAAAGATATCTTCAATCTGATTTCGGCAAATGAACTAGGGCATTGATAATCCCATAGACTTTGTGTAGGTTCAGGTGTTCTAATAATTTTGGCCACCACTGTATATATGTATATATATATATATATATATATATATATATATATATATATATATCCACTATTGGTGTATTTGAAGATGTTTGCCGAAAAGCGCTCGATACAGATGCAGAGTGAATATGCATTTTACCCAAGGAGAGGGTGTGAAACCTCAGGTAGCGGAAAGCACTAAGGTATTATATATACAGTGTGTTCCTAAAAAAAGGTAATCGAAGTTCAAAGGTCAGTCATTTCAAAAGCATACAGTTTATATTTGTGATTTGTTTACTAAAATATTAGGCAACTCATCAGCTTTTATTTGAGACATTGCTTACGTCCAAACTGTAATTGGTCACAGAGTAAGTATCCTTGGAATGTGATAGGTACAAAACCCATTTTTCCAAGTTTTTCGTTTTTAGGGTATGAAACCGACTTTTCATAAATTTTTGGTTTCATAGTTTTGGGGGGTTTTGACACACAAAGTTTCAATAAAAATCAATCTCATTTGTCAAAGGACCTATGTCAATGGCACTGAGAGGGGTTCGCAATTATGAGTCTATTGAGTCGTGGAGACGTCGTGGTGAGGTCTCCTGAGACTTCAGGGCGTCGAGGGAAAATCGAACAACAGTCAAACATGTTCAATCTTTTAGTAGACTTCTTTAAGACGCCAGCAAGTAAAAATTATTCGCCCGTTTGATTTCTTTTAATCGTTAGCAAATTCCGACAACGTCTCTGCGACGTCGTGGATACCTAAGGGGCGTAACGGCAACCCCGCAAAGACGTCACAGAGATTTATTCGCGTATTAAAGAAGTCTACTAAAAGATTGGACATGTTTGAAATTGGTTGGATTTTTCTCGCCACTTCTTGCAGAATCAAAAGACGTCGCGTCGACCTCTCCGAGACTCCAGAGACTCATGCATAATCGAAAACCCATGTCATTGCCAGTGAGATATGTCCTTTGACAAATGAGACTACAATTCATTGAAACTTTGTTTGACAAAACCCCCATAACTATGAAACCAAAATTTTTATAAAAGTTGGTTTCATACCCTAAAAACGAAAAACTTTGAAAAAAATGGGTTTTGTACCTATTACCTTCAAAGGACCCTAACTCTACTGTTTGGACGTAAGCAATGTCTCAAATTAAAGCTGATGAGTTACCTAATATTTTAGTAAACAAATCACAAAAAATAAATCGTATACTTTTGAAATGACTGACCTTTGAACTTCGATTACCTTTTTGTAGGAACATACTGTATATATATATATATATATATATATATATACCGAGTGAGTAAAAAAAAACTTTACACCTAGAAAAATATCATTAAAAATAAAACCAATTGATGAACCCTAAATTATTTTACATATTCTGAAAGAGTAACTCCTCCCGCATCTTCTGGTACCATTTTTGTGTGGTATGTCTTTACGCTTTGCGAACATGCAAATTTCGAATTGTGACAGGTTGGGGATGAAATTAAAACAACAAAAGCTGACATCATGAATAAAGTAACATAACTTTTTAACGAAAAAGTTTTCCGCTTAATAACTTGGCATGGATGTTGTTACACATATTGACTACATTTTGTATGAAAATGAGATAAATCTGTAAAGTCAGGCATGAGTGAGCACACGTCAAAGACAAAATAATCTCTTTTCAAAAGTATTAGGAGGCCTTTTAAGGTCTGTCAGTGGCAATTTACACTTTGATGTGTACTCATTCGTGCATTACTGGACGAGTCAATCTAATTTTCATACAAAATGTAGTCAATATGTGTAACAACACCCCTGCCAAGTAATTAAGCGAAAAACTTTTTTGTTAAAAAGTTATGTTATTTTATTCATAATGGAGTTGCTTTTTTTGTCAGCTTTTGTTGTTTTAATTTCATCCCCAACCTGGCACAATTCGAAATTTGCATGTTCGCAAACAATGCGTCGTGTTCATCCAAGCGTAAAGGCCATACCACACAAAAATGGCACCACAAGATGTGGGAGGAGTTACTCTTTCAGAATATGTAAAATAATTTATGGTTTATAAATTGGTTATCTTTTTATTGACATTTATCTAGGTGTAGTTTTTTTTAACTCACTCGTATATATATATATATATATATATATATATATATATATATATATATATATATATATATTGAAAGAAATGGGTGAAGAGAATTCTAGTTGACGTAGCTCAAATCAAAGTTCACCAGAGCTATTCTCCCTTTTTTGGATATTTTTTTGGTGAGATCGAAAAAATGTCTCTGCCGGGAATCGAACCCGGGCCTCAAGCCTTAAACGCCGGTGCCTTAACCACTAGACCACAGAGATTGAAATAAAAAAAGAGTTGCCCATTGGCCGTTGTACATGTACTATCTTGCACATATATATATATCTATATATATATATATATAATTCTATGCAATTAGATTAGATATAGCATTGTATTTGAAGGACCAACAATATTTAATTTTTTTAAAGTATAGGCCATATTACTTCTTGTAAATATATATATTTTTTACTGAATCTAAGTGATATTTGGAGCAAGTTGTATATTTAGGTTGAATAAAAAGTCAGGTGCGTGTCACCGCATCTGTATTTATGTTTAAACTATGTATGTTGCATATTGTCATTTAAATTTGAATATCGCTAAATAATTGTATCGTGTGTTTTTACTCCTGTTGTTTAGTTTTTGGTGGCGTTAGGGGGTGCGGTCATGTTACTTACTGTTTCTCACATATTGTTACTTCATGTTCAATAATACAGTCTAAACTTTGTCATGCATATACTATGACTACTGGCCATAACTGATTTACCACATCCTTTAAAAAAAAAATACAAGCCGTTCCGTTTATTGGTATAAGTATTTCATTCATAATCACAATTTTGTCGATCACTTCTGTATCTTCTCTAGGAAGCTGCTTTTCCCTTTTCAATCTAAAGAGCAGAAAAAAAAGACAAGACCCGGTAATTACATAAAGCTCATTCCTATTTCTCCCAAAACTATTTGAAGGTTTCGTTTATATTTTCCGACAAGAAAGAAAAAAAAAATAATGGCAATATGGTGCAAAGAAAAGGGCAGAGCAAGACGATAGGGCCCCAAGAAGATTAACTTGTTTTTCGCTTTAAATGTGCCAAGGAGTATTTCGTTCTGCATTGCAATGACGTTTTTGTACAACTTCCACCGATGTGTCACAAATATAGTCGGTTGGTTTCTTGAGGTGACTTTACTACATTACGTAATTTTTCTAACACTTTTAAAATAATTTGCTAAATAATCACGATCTCTGATTTTAGTGCAAGTTCCCCGTAATACCGGTTTACTAACAGCACAAAAAAAAAAAAAAAAAAAAAAAAAAAAAAAATGTTCTCGTCGCTCCGCTGCGGCGAGCCGTCTCGCTTTGCCTTTGTAGGCATTTAATTTATTGTTTAGGAGGTTGCTAATGAATTAATCGTTAAATCAAACTAATACATTTTAAGCTATAGATGAGAAGATGAAAAAGAAAAGAAAAAATCACAAACACATAAGAAATGATCTAGCAGAGAAGATAAAGAAGGAGAAAATCAAGGGGAAAAATTAACAGAAGAGACGATGAAAGAAAGAGAAACCAGAGAAATTCAGAAGAAATGATAAAAGACACTATGCGAACTCGTTTTATTGACACCAATTTCCAGGAAAGCAGGACTTGGACATTCCTTTGCACAAATGGAAGAGATCTAGGCTCTTGCGTCTTGGAACTATACGACGAGAACCTAGAAGCCAGTTTGGTGCTTCTGACTATCAATCCAACAATGTCATGAGAGGGCGCTATATTCGATTTTGATTTTGATTTTGATTTTATTTATTTATTTACCAACAACATCAAAAACAGTACAATACATTTCATAGAGCAATAATAACATTGAATGGTAAAAGGAGTCAGATAATAGCACAAGTGCTAGTCGAGCCTGACCCCTTACATCAATATTGTATAACCTACTTTTTACTATAAAAGAAAGAAAAATAAATCAATAAATTTAAGGTTGTCACAACATATGATACAAGTAATATCAAAATTGTAAAACAAAAAACATGCATTTAAATGATAATAATTTGAAAAGTTGCTCTCATTCATTGATATGTAACAAATGTGTCGTGAGAGAATTCCTGAAAATGTTCCTTGATCTGCTTTGTCTAATATTGATGGGTAACCTATATTCTTTTTGTCTTGTGGAATACCTACGTAATATTATGTCAAAGCAATCAAATAGGGAGTGCGGTAAGTTTATTGTATAATTATACAATTATATAATTTTAAATAAATAATTTATTTTATAATTTAGTGTTATACTGATTAAACAAATCAAACATAAAAGTAGATATGGCTAAATCATGCAAATTATACACATTTAAGATTCGTAAACTTCGGAATAATGGACTCGTACGAGTTCTCCATTCACTAAACGTAATCGCACGGACTGCCATTTTTCTGGGTATAAAATATGCTTTTTATGTTGGTCTTATAAGTACTTCCCCATACTTCTATTCCATGTAATATGAGGCTGTATAAATGCTCTATATAATAAAATCAGAGTGTGCCTGGGTACAAAGTGCGCAATCGGAAGAGAATGCCAACTTTCCTCCGTATACATTGATTAACTGAACGAATACGATTATTCCAAGATAAATGTCTGTCAATATTAATTCCGACAAAAGTGGCAACATCAACCTCTTCCATTTCCATTTTCAGCTATTTCCAGTTTACCATTGATATTTATTTGTCTTCTTCTACTACTAATCAACATGAAATTCGTTTTCATTGAATTGATTGTAAGCTTATTAGCTACACACCATTCCTGTACCTTTTGTATATTATTATTCACTTCATTGGCATCAATTTCTAGTTGGCCAGCTGGAAAAGTATGAAAGAGATTGGAATCATCGGCAAACAGCCGAAAATTGAAATAATTAGTGACTGATGGCAAATCGTTTATATAGATAAAAAAATAATGCAGGTCCCAATACTGATCCTTGTGGAACACCACATCTTATTGCCTTCCTTGCTGAACAGGTTTGGCCACACTGAACAAATTGATATCTATTACTAAGGTAGTTTTGAAACCACTGGAGAGGTAATCCTCGGATCCCAAAATTTGATAGTTTCCCGAATAGAACATCATGATCAATGGTGTCGAATGCTTTCTTAAAATCTATAAAAAATGCCAAATGTCACTTTCCCTTCATCTATAGCTTTTAATGTTGCATTTGTTAATTTGATTAGGGATAATTTGGTACTATATTTCTACCGAAACCCGTACTGATGGTCATATAATGAATTGTTAGTTTCTAAGAATTTTATCAATCTACCGTTTACTAACTTTTCAAAGATTTTACCTATTATGCTTGTTTAATTAAAAAATGAGCTATGCCCATGCTTTAAGACTATTAATGAGTCTTTAAATTACTACTAGATACTATTTGGCCTAATTTTTTTTTACCTTATTCTCTCCAAACGTTTCGAAATCTAAAATTAACACAAGTCTATGGGGAAATAAGTGTATCTTAATCACATAGATGTGATCTTTATACAGTTCGCCCTCTATGGACTATGTGTGTACATTTTGTTCATATTTTATTATTATTTATTTTTTTGTTTTGTTTTGTTTTTGTTTTTGTTTTTTTTTTACTGCAAGCTACTAATTTTTTGAATCCTTGAAAAAGATTAGGAAAAATGGATTACCAAAAAATAATGTTGGCGAGTATTGACGCTTGACTCGATTGAGGATTGATGATTAGGTTTGGCTGTTGGCTTTACGGTTAATCCTAATCCTAAACCAAACCCAATCGTAGAACTTGTTGCTGCTCTTGATTAGGCGCCACCTGTCGATAGAATGAAACCGATGGCCCTGCTTCACACACTAAAATAATCTTAGTACAGTTTTTACAAATAAGGAAATTCGGTGTTAATATCAAACCAGTAATTAATGACTCGGCCTTCAAGTTCACACAATTTGATACCCTGTACCGTGTGAAGCCTCTCTGATTTGCAAACTAACGCGTACATTGTTCACACAGAGGCGAGTTGGATGGAGTCCCTACAAGCATTCGCGAGCTCCAACTCGCGAAAACTGTGGGGAAAGTGATACATTTTTTTTAATTTTTTTAAATTAAACAGAGCGCAGTACGAGTCACAAAGAGTTATGAACGAGTAGTACCGAGTACTGCTCGAGTGATGGTGATCTTTTCTCGAGTTTGACAGAGTTTACTAAGAGTCTTTCAAGATCTGTATACGAGTAAAAAATTGGCGATAATATCGATATTGAACAGTATCGATCAATTTTTGTACAGCGGATTGCTCGAATTCCGCACTTGATATATTGATACTTAGGAGGGAGTTTTGTGTGGTCTGCTTTTTTCCAAGATGGATCCTATACTATTCAACGTCCTTCTAGTGTAATTCCCGGTTAATGGAGGGGGGATACATCCCCCACTTTTTGAGGAGGGGGATGCCCTATATAAACATCCCCCACATTTCAAGAAAGAAATGAGAAAGAAAAAATACAATAGATAATAGTGTTATTCGTCAACGTACTTTCTTAAAATATCACTTTTAATACCAAAAAGTGCCCCTTATTACTCCGTATGTCTTTTAAAACCCCTAAATCTCCTGCACGGTTTTATTTATTTTTATTTTTTATTTATTTACTTTATTTTTTTTTTTTGGGTGGGCGGGGGGGGGGGTAAAAAGAACTCGCAATTAACAAGCAGTAGTACAAAACAGTAGTATTAAAAGGTTGGACCCAAAACTTTCTGCTGGAGACAAACCCTGGGAAAGGGTGCTGTCGACAATTAAAAGTATTGGTGTAGTTGAGATACACGGCTAGATGGATGGGGGGGGAGCTTGGGGCCTGCAGGCCAAACATTTTCACATCAAAGATTGTAGATCTGTTTCTATTATTAAAAAAAACAAAAACAAAAACAAAAAAAACATGTAAAATGTATCTTCAAAATGGATACTAAATAGGGTCTGTCATGCACAATTATCTTAAATATTAGAGTAAAAATGTCGGATGCCTCTTCGCGCTCACGTATATCAAATAGGGTCTATATAATGGACAATTATCTTCAATTTTTAGCTCAAGTTTTGGGATCGCGCTTCGCGCTCGTTTTACTTTTTACATTACTAAATGAACAGTAAAAAACCAAGCCATAAAGATTCTTAAGAAAGGCTCCAAGCTGAAATTATAATGTTTTTAAAATTCAAGAAGCACTTTGACACAGAAAATTTCATCAAAATCGGATGAAAAATAACAAAGTTATGAATTTTTTAGGTTTTGAATTTTTTGCGATAAAACAGTTCTTGGCATAGCCTCATGCACATTCAATGAGCAAAACGGATTATGTCACAGTCCCATTACTTTTTTTGCGTACACTGTAAAAAAATAATACAGCAAAGTGATGTCAGCAGAGTCGCCTACAAAAATGTAATAACAGTTTTGCTGTAAATTTCTCCTCTGATAATTAATGAAAAAAAAGAAAGAAAAAAAAAATCATTAGAGTTCTATAGCTTACACAGTTGGTTAAAACGGAACAAATGTGTTACTCCTGATGTATATTTTGTATTTCTCATGTAATTATTTGCAGGAGAAATTTGCAACAAAACTGTTTTTTATAATACGTTTTTTTTTAAATACAAATATTTTTTACAGTGTATCTTATTGTATGAAATCCTATTTATTGCATTTTTCATACATTGCGTATAAAAAAAATATTTATCCCACATACTGTAATAGGTAAAAACAATTATGACCTTGAACATTCGACAATGAGTAATCCTTGTTTTTATGTCTTTGGAACAGAAAATCTGGATAACTGTTATTTCAAATAATAAAATAACTGCTTCATCAAAAAATGTAAAAACCTATTCATTACTTTGCTATTTTCTACCGATTTTGATAAAATTTTCCGTGTTGTGCTTTTTAAATGTTACTCTATTTTTTCTAAACATACAAACTCCAGCCTGGAATCCTCATTTGAAAGCCTACATTTACAGACAAATTGCCTCTTATCTCAAGTGCCCCCGTTTTGTGTTTGTGCATCTTTTCCATCGTGCCCCCATTTTCTAATCTGTTTTGCCGCCTCTGCTATACAGGTATGTATTTTAATGACTAAATAATCATTGTGTACACTAGTGCTTGTGTATGTCAAACAAGATCGCGACAAGTTTGCAAATTATTTCTCTAAGCCCCCCCCCCCCCACCTCGACACAGATTTACGCCGTTGCTTTAAGGCCACCGCACACCTTACGACTGGTCTACGATCCGATTATGGAACAAATCGCATTTGCGTATTTTCCGAAAGTATGAATGAATAGGATCTTATCATTAGAGGTTCAAATTAACCGTAAGAATACCGATATCAAATTTCGGAAAATTGCAAGTCTCTATTTAGGAGTAAAGGGTAAATTGGTTTGAAATCGTAGCCAGTCGTGCGATTGCTGTGACGTCATTACGATTAGGTATTAAATTCGCTTTTATTCTAATAATTAGATTACATAATCACTGATTTGACCATATAAGTATTCCTGAGATGATTTAGAACTCTGCACAGTATGATGTTATATTTCTAAATTATCCCCATCAATGTTATGACGTTTCATACCACAATCGGGTAGCAGGCCAATCGTAAGGTGTGCGGTGGCCTTTATGTATACGTTGTTTTAAGACGTACTTGTTTAATTTCCGCCAAACTGAATCACGTGATAAAACCAAAATTATTCACACTCCTCATAACTCGCTATACTCTTGCAAACCTCGTGGTTGGCTCGCTAGTGACTCGGCAAGCTCGTGCAGAACTCGCAGCTGTTCGCATTAGAATTGCGGGAACTCATGTATGGAAATATATGGTAGTTTATGCAAATTTCCCCAATTCTCCACGAGTTGCAAAGAGTCAATGACGAGTGGCTCACGGGTTTAGCAAGTCTACTTCGAGTTGTTCCGAGTTCGACCGAGTCTTTCAAGAGTTCTCAAGAGCTTGACAAAATTATATATACAATTTTTAAACATTGCGCGAGCTTACTACGACATCATTTGAGTTGCGTCGAGTTGCCAAGAGTTATCACGGGTTGAATGAACAGTTATCGCGAGCATGGCGGGTAGCCCAAAAGATCAACTCGCCGCAACTCGCACAAACTCGTACACCCAACTCAGATCTGTGTGAACAATGCATGACCCTACATACTAGACAAAACAAAGCCTCACGGGAAAAAATGTCGTGTCAACTTTAAATCGTGTATGAAGGGATGAATGGACTTTCCATGCATAAAAATACTGCGTTGTTCACAAAAAGCCGGGAAATTGGGAGTGCGAGTTTGCACGAGTAGTGGCGAGTTAATTTTTGGGGCTATTCGCGATATTTCTACATTTAACTCTTGATAACTCTCCGTTAATTACTCGCCTCAAGACAACTACGCAGCTCTTAACAACTCTTCGCAAACCGTCGTCGCAAGTCGCGTGATGTCGTTGTAAACTCGCACAATGTTTAAGGCTAGCTTTTTAATTTCATTTCTTCACAATTAATGGATCCAAACTCTCTTCCATGCATCACGCAATAAAACAAAAACAAAAACAAAACAAAACAAAACAAAACAAAAAACAACTCCTTAGTAGGCTTGGTACCCTTAAGGAAAATTAGTGATAATTGTAACCATGTGAACTCATGGCTCGAACTTTACTTCAAGTTCACATAATTTGAGAACCCGTATCGTTTTTTTAATTGTTATTTCGCTTCTTCCCAAATGATTCAAATTACGCGTACGTACGAGCGCACGGGATTGTGAAATGCAAGGACTTGCCGCGAGTTTTAAATCACGCACGGTATGGACGAGTGAATATGAAACGGATAAAAAGTAATCGCATTCTTGCAATTGTACCAGAATTTCTCCGTTGACTAAACATATTGGTTTGTGGGGCCAAAGCCATCTTACTTATTTACAACACTGTATTCATTGGATTTCATGTCAATCATGAGTCAAGCAGAAAAAAGTCAGGCATCTCAGGTAACATACAGATATTTATAATTTTGAATGTATTTGATTATAATTTTGCAATATCATAATAAAACATAATTAGGCTAGAACATGTCCACTTTGCCTCTGGTTTCCCCTGGACTTTGATTTTCCGTTGAACTTCATAATTTTGCAATATCATAATAAAACATAATTAGGCTAGAACAAGTCCACTTTGCCTCTGATTTACAGTGGATTTTGATTTTCCGTTGAACTTCATAATTTTGCAATATCATAATAAAACATAATTAGGCTAGAACAAGTCCACTTTGCCGCTGGTTTCCCCTGGACTTTGATTTTCCGTTGAACTTCATAATTTTGTCTTAACATTACACGAGAGAGGAGAGGGGGCACAAGTGGACAGGGGCATTTTTTTTTTGAAGGAGCACTTCCGACTCTCGACCAGAACGGAATTTTAAATCTGAAAAATCTGAAAAGTGGACCTATTTTAAGGACTTTTTTTCGAGCGCGAAGCGCGGGCTTAATTTTTTGCCTTATAGTGACCATAGTTTTACGTACATTTCCCCTCTTAATGTTGTTTTTGTTTTTAGTATTATTATTCGATCAGCTCCCTTCTAGCCAAAATTAATTGAGAGCGCGAAGGGTGATCGGAAAATATATCACATCATTATTATACTATTATTAAGCGCAAAGCGCAAGCCGAAAATTATGGCTTGTAATAACCCAAGGCGGAAAATTATTTTTCCTCCTTATATTTTTTTTTTTTTTAATTCCTTTACAAAAGACGACGATCACCTCCCTTTAAGGAAAAATTAATTGCCAGCGCGAAGCGCGAGCGGAAAAAAATTAAATCACATTATTTTAATTTTTACGTTTTAATATTAATAAGTCAACAAGGTCAATGGGCTTTTCTAAAAGAATTGTCCTAGCGCGAAGCGCGAGCTGAAATTCTTTGCTCATGACTGGAACGTACTGTATTTTAGACACATTTTGCCTCATACTTATTTATTCTTGTTTTGATTCCTTTAGAAGCTGATGACAACCTCCATTAAAACAAGCGCGAGTGGAAAAAATACCCACAATAGCCTATAGGGCTACTAGTAATCACCTTGTATTAGCAGGCGCAGATCCAGGGGGTCCAGCGGGCCAGCCCCTACCCCCTCCCCCGGAAAAAAAAAGAGGAAAAAAAAAAAAGAGGGGGGGGGGGAATTGACCGACGGACCCCATTAACCTACCCGTATGGTTAATATGTGATGAGCTACTTGAATGGCCGAAGACCTAAAAAAACATAACACCTACACCTTCCCATACGCCCCCCCCCCGCGCATCGTTCGCCCAGAGTGACGTGAAAAAAAAAAGATAAATAATAAAATAATAATGAAAAATGAATTCGAACACGCATCTTGGCCTTCCTTTTCCCTCACAATGACCAGAAAGCAAGGCAATTGAAAATTACCTCATTTTAAAATGGAAAATAACACATGCATGTATAAACGTAAAACATTCCTGGGAAATAATTTAATCGAGTTGCAAATTCTTATTAAAAAGATGATATCCCCCTAAATAAAAAGTTGCGAGTACGAAATGATGAAAACTTGTTAACAGTTTTCGGAGAAATATGACTCTTCTTTAATAATTTTATTCACTGATAATCCCCACCTCTTAAATTTTCATTTTTTGGGGGGTCTTTGTTCATATGTCGCCCCTTTGTTTAAAAAAATTGCCCCTTTATGAGTATTTACTGATCTCAGGAATTTAAAGGAACAAGTCTCCTCTTTCAGAATATACAAAAATTTTCTGCCAAATCTCTGGCCATGCATGAAATATGACAACATACAAAAGACTTGGAAATATGAAAAAATGCACGCATTTAGCTGTGTTGCAATACCAGTGCTAAGTGAGTGTATATAGGTGAATTGACCAACATGATGTACAACCACTAAATGTACATGTATCAACGAATTCCCGTTTTTAAAAAAATGTTGAAATTATTCGAGCGCGAAGCTCGAGCTGAAAATTTTCTCTAAAATAGTGACCTAAAAAGGGGTATTTTGTAGCCTTATCTGTTAATGTGAGCACAAAACGAGGGAAGGGGCTTTAACTTTAAAAGGGAGACCATCTTATATTATGTCTATACATAAATATGGTCAAATTCACAGGGCTCCGTAATGAAATTTTCACAATAATGTTAAAACGAAATATGGTGTAACCTAAATGAAAGCGCGAACAGGGGGAGGGGATTTTAACTGGTGGTTAGAGGCTGAGCATAATGATGCAAAGTCAATATACACACATGAATATGAACGTAATTTAGTATTCCCTTACAAAAATGTCGTGTGGTACCACGCAACGGTACCATACAAAATACCACAGGATTATCCTATGGTTTTTTGGCACAAATACCACACAAAATACCATACAGAAGTACCATACAGCCAAAATACCATAGGGATTTCATGTTTGGCACAATACCACACAAAATACAATACAGACAGTACCATACAGCCAAAATACCATAGGATTTCCTATGGTTTTTTGCACAAATACCACTACAGCCTAAATCACGCATATGGATTTCCTATGGTTTTTTGGCGCAAATACCACACAAAATACCAACGGAAGTACCATACAGCCAAATACCATAGAGGAATTTCTATGGTTTTGGACCAAATACCACACAAAATACCATACAGCCAAAATACCATAGGATTTCCTATGGTTTTTTGGCAGAAATACCACACAAAATACCATACGGAAGTACCATACAGCCAAAATAACATATGATTTCCTATGGTTTTTTTGGCACAAATACCACACAAAATACCATACAGCCAAAATACCATAGGGTTTCCTATGGTATTTCGGCACAAATACCACAGGATTTCCTATGGTATTTTAGCACAAGTACCACAAAAAATACCATACAGGAGTACCATACAACAAAAATACCTAATAGCATTATCCCAAACTAGTACCACACATCAATACCGCACACAGTTACCAGGATTATGACATACCGTTACGACCAGAACACCACACGCCGTTAATTCAGGGATACCACACGCCTTTACCACAGGACTGCCGCTAGACACCCAAGGATACCACACTCTGGTATATATATACCACTATTTAGCAAATATATTTTGGGTCACAGTTAGTTATTTTCTATATCTCTTGATAATAATGCAAATGTAAAAACTATCGCTCTTGATGTTATTTTGTGTTTAGGAAATATATTTCCCAAAAAGAAAAAATATTAATATGCAGGCTATTACTAGTTAATGAGGTAAGCTTCACAAAATACTGATTTGTGCATACAAAAACATTGTATGCAAATGAGCTAATTACCATAGTACCCCACGAAGTACACAGGAATACCATACGACTACCAAACTTCAGCAGTAAACTGCCATAATATCAACTTTGACTAATGCCCTTGGTTTCATCCCTGTTGGATGTTTGCTTCAATCACTTCGTCAAATTACCATTTGGTCTAATTAATTCCATTTCGTCTAATCAAGTCGACTTGGTCAAACACCACTTAGTCAATTCCTGTAAGAAACTATCCCTTAGAAAAAAAAATATCCTGTGACAATACTACACAACGGTATGTATTGGCGCGTCCCGGGTGGACGGGGACGATCGAGTCCCCCCCCCCCATCGATTTTTGTTTTCTGGGGGATCGTCCACCCTCGATTTTTAAAGCTTAACAAAAATATATGTACATATAATAGACGAAGAGGCACAGTGTGCGTAAAATGAACCAAGTCCAGGTCAATAAAAAGCAAAATTTTCGGCTCGCGCTTCGCTTGCAAACAAAAACACCAGACAATAATTAAACTAATAATCTTCTTCAGGTCCCTATATTCATTCATTCTTTTATTTATTACAACGCTTTATTTGTAACTTTGGCATAATGTGTGAGGTAGGTCATTCTATTGTGAATTTTGGATATTAGCCTATATTATATGTCTCTTTGGGGTGCTTTATTTATTCCGATCTAGGGTATTTAATTCCTCTCCAAATTTGGCGTCAATCAGGGGGACGTGTCCCCTTGATTACAATGATTTACCGATTTAACTATGCGTTCAGGTCGTATTTTGTGGAATATGTTTTATTTGTTCCAACCTTATATTCTTAAAATTATCATTAGTTTCTGCATAATAAATTATGTGAAATAGATCATTCTATTTCGAATTTTGGGTATACAAATATTTAGGAAGCCTTATTCCGTTCGAGTCTATAATAATTCCCATTCCGGGGTCTCCGTTCTCCCCCACCCCTGACCGTCATCACATGAAATCGCAGCCCCTGGTGGTAGGGGAGACCGGGACAATAATTGTAACACGGGGCGATTGTAACAGAGGCTCCAATACATGTGGTATTTGTGCCATACATGTTGTATTTGTGCCAAAAAACATACAGCAATACCATACATATGGTATTTGTGCCAAAAAAACATACAGAAATACCATACGTATGGAATTTGTGCCAGAAAACCATACAGCAATACCATACATATGGTATTTGTGCAAAAAAAAAAAACATACAGTAATACCATACATACATGACATATGGTATTTGTGCCAAAAAAAACCATACAGAAATACCATACATACGGTATTTGTGCCAAAAACCATACATCAATACCACACATATGGTATTTGTGCCAAATACCACAGCACTGCTGTATGGTATTCTTATGGTACCCTTTTCCCGTGTGGTATTTCCCTATGGTACTTCTATGGTATTTTATTGTACCATAGAAATACCATAGGAATACCACAGGACATTCAGAAATACCATATGAATACCACAGGACATTCAGAAATACCATAGGAATACCACGGGACATTTTTGTAAGGGTTGTGCGAGCGCGAAGCGCGAGCTGGAAATTTTCTCAATAATATTGACCTAAAACGCCTTATTTCCTTATGTGAAACGAGGAGACCATCTTGATGAACGCGAAACGAGGGAAGGGGCTTTAACTTGAAACATTTATTTATTTATTATTTTTTTAATGTAATGTAGTCTAAATGAGGCATTTTAATGAACAAAGATATGGTCACCTTAATGAACAAACCATATTTATAAAAATTAAATATATTATATCATGATATTGCAGAAACTTTTGGCACAAGTAGAAAATGGTAATTTCTATGCAATGCTATTCAATGAGATGTATATTTCTATTAAAAGAAAAATCTTCCATAGAGATATCGATGTACATGAAGCAAAATTAAAAAGAAACAAATATAGGTTTTCCCGGATGTACATGAAGCAAAATTAAAAAGAAACAAATATAGGTTTTCCCGGTCGATTTTAAACTCTTTTCAATCGAATTCGTTAATATTCAGTCAATTTACACGATACCTTCCCGGAGCGGGGCTATCGGTAATTTAAGTTAACGTTTAGAGCAATCGATTTCGTTTATGTTCTTTCTTAATCGTTAATGACCATTCGTATTCGTTTATGTGCGATCAAAAGTGTTTATGTGCAGTGAATTTCGTCAATGTTCATGAAATCAGATTTGTGTGATCAATTAAAAAAATTCACAGTTGTAAAAAGGAAGTGAAGGTGAGCTTTCCGCATTCAAATTCGTTTTCAGGCATGCAATATAAAACGTTTTAGATCTATCCGTGTGAACACACGAAGCAAGGGGGTGGCGCCCATGGTAAACACAAAATAAATTTATAAGCAATAATTTGTATTGAGAGGCTGTGGAACGAATTTAAAAGTTGGGGGGCACTTTTTTTCTGAAAAGGGGGCCCTTTACCTCAGTGGCATGAGCAAAATTTATGGAATAGGGAGGGGCTGGGTATAAAAGTAGTATTTTAATTTACTTATATGCTGTTCAATGTATTGATTTTTGAGAGATTCAAAGTGCCCCTTTTCAAAAGAAAAATGTACATTTTTTAGTTTAAGCAACATTTAAAGTTTAAGCAACATTACAGTTTTATTACACACTTAAAGCAAAGTGTAAAAATATTGCCCCCATGATAATGTTAAATACCAATTGCAAATAGATTTACATGTTTTAAATGATTTCTAAAAACATAAGTGCTAGAAAGGGCGTACAAAATATGTTTAGAGGGATGTAAATAGGCCTATGTGCTTCTGACAACACTCTTTTACCGAGCGGAAAATTTTGGGTTTAAAGAAAGAAACTGTGGCGGGAAAAGGGTTCTTTTTAGTAACAAGGGTGCCCCTTTTTGACAAAAAAGTTGTCCGTGGGCCTTTTAAGAAGTTTAAAAGGTTTTTTTTATAATATGAAAAGTGTCTTTTATAGCAAAGAAAAAAGGGAACTTTTAGTAACGAAAAGGAGCAATTCGTTATTTTTTTTTCGGCATTCGGCCGGTCATCCAGAACGTCATCATGTAACGGTCACAGAGGTACGGTTTATCGGTCAATATTGTCGATCTTGCATCTTTTCTCTCTCCTTTTTTAGTTTTTAGTTTTTAGTTTTTTTTTTGTGTTTTTTTTTTGCTGCGGGATGGGGGCCGCGCCTGTCTACGGGCTATTTGGTCTAATCTGAATTTTATGTAATACATACTTGATCTAATTGTCCTTGGTCTATTGACCACTTCAGGCGTGGATCTCGGGGCGAAATTCTGAAAAAGTGTCTTAACTACTGTTTTATCTTTTGTCTTATCTCTGAGAGATAAGACATCCTTAAGATTGTCCTAAATCTTTATTCTGAAGACTGTCTTTTCTCTGTCCTATCTCTGAAAGCTCCCCACCCCCAGCAAAAAAAAAGGACAAAAAAGAGAAAAATGGTAGAAAAAAATATATTGCCGACCCGACTGACTAATCTAACCCCCCCCTCCCCCCCTCCCCATGGCCGAAGCCCGATAAATTTTAACACCCCCATATGCTCATGTTATGCAAGTTTCTAATGAATAGAGTGAGGATGGGGGCTGCAGCCCCTACTCTGTTTTATACACATTAGTTTTATTTTTATTGTATTTTTTTTTGTAAACATTTCGTTTTCGAGCAGACATATAGTTTTTGAATTCATAATGATAAAAACGCGAACATTAAAATCAGCTTCTGTTTTTGTTTTTCTGTGTGTGTGTGTGTGTGTGTGTGTGTGTTTTCCAAGCTCAGGCTCCCATTCTCCCATGATCAGCCTCTTTTCACGGCCCCCTCCCAAATATTATTTTCCTACCCGAACCTAACATTCCTAATTTGTATACAGTTATTTCTAAAGTGGATGCCCCAAAACGAATTTGAATTCACCAGAGGACGGGAATTTTACGAATGGACGAATTTGAGCGAACATTGACGAATGCGACTGCCCACAACAGCAAATTCGTCGACGCAATTTTCAATGGGATCGAACGGTGATTGATTTTGGCTACACATAAACGAATTTCATTGCAGATTTGTAATCGCGATCACATTCCGGACGAAAGCGCTCGAAAGAAATGTCAAATTGATCGGAGATAGTTTAAACATGACTGGGACCTATATTATAAACCTAAACCTATATTATACATGTCAGTCTAATGATACCATATCTGCTATAATTTTCAACTAATAATTTGTAGAAATCTGAAGAGCCAATTATTTTGGTGTATATACCGTATGTATTTACTGTGAACGATACACCGGAAATACATATATCATAACTTTTGAATTAGAATTGACCAGATTATAGGGGGAAAATCTTCAGGATATCCCTTATAGCCAGCTACACCAGGGATAAACTAACACCAGACAGAGCAAGATATTGCATTACTTGGAATAGGAAGTACATGGTCTGTTTGCAGATGGTCATGCGGTGTGACTGGCCTATAAGGATATGTAGGAAGCAGCCTCTTTACAATAATAATAATAATAATAATAATAATAATAATAATAATAATACTTCCTTCTCATATAGCGCATTTCATTACCGAAGGTAATATCATCTAATTACCATTTATGTTTATAATGTATGCAAATGAGCATGAACAATTGCAAAAATCATGAGAAACATTAGTTCATGAACTTCAGACATTGCTCTATTTGAATATGCAGCTTAAAATCAAAAAGTAAAAACTTTATTTTGTCCCAAAAAGGTTCACTTTTCAAAGAATGGCCCTATTATGTTTTTTTTTCCTTTTTTTTCGTGCGTTGTGCATTGATTATGAAGTTTATGATAACCCCATGGTAGATATTCCCCTTTTAAGGCAACCATTCAATTAATGTCATGCAAGGAGCATGGGACACATACTTTGCCATAACATAAGTGTTTAGACTGTTAACGCCTGACTGGTATCACACATAACCCTGTGCGGACATATAACACGGGTTAACATACACTTCATGATCAATGCACAACGCAAAAAAACCCCAAAATCATCAACAACAAACAAACAAAGCATAGTCAACTCATATTAAGGCACCTAGCTCCTGTCAGAGTGTCGCAAGACGGACCTGGGTGGGTTTTCCCCAGCCAAGACGATGATACAGACTCCAACCATCATGCTCACAGAGCCAGAACCGTCTGCAAACAACGCCCCTCGAAAGCATAATCAAGTCATTGTGCAATGCAAAAGATAAGTAATATGTAAATGAATACAACAAAACATGTAATGTCGCTTGTTGCTTCCTGCGCAGTTTCAAAGACGTTATATACAGACGGTTCTGGCTCTGTGAGTATGGTTGGAGTCTGTATCATCGTCTTGGCTGGGGAAAACCCACCCAGGTTCGTCTTGCGACAATCTGACAGGAGCGAGGTGTATGGGCCTGCTGCCTTACTGTGACTTGTACTTGGCTTTTTTTTTCGTGCGTTGTGCATTGATTATGAAGTTTATGATAACCCCATGGTAGATATATACCCCTTTTAGGCAACCAGTCAATTAATGCCATGCAAGGGGCATGGGACAATACTTTGTCATAACATAGGTGTTTAGACTGTTAACGCCTGACTGGTATCATACCCTGTGCGGACATATACCACGGGGTTATCATAAACTTTATGATCAATGCACAACGCACAACGCACAACGCACAACGCACCAAAAAAAAAAAAAAAAACATCAAACAAACAGAGCATAGTCAAGTCATAGCAATGCACCTAGCTCCTGTCTGAGTGTCGCAAGACGGACCTGGATGGGTTTTCCCCAGCCAAGACGATGATACAGACTCCCACCATACTCATAGAGCCAGGACCGTCTGCAAACAACGCCCCTCGAAACTGCGCGGGAAGCAACAATCGACCTCTGAGTTGTCGTTATAATATTCATTTACACATCCCTTATCTTTTGCTTTGCACAATGACTTGATTAATATGCTGAGTATTTTTTTTTGTTTTTTGTTTGCGTAGTGTATTGATCATGAAGTTTATGATAACCCTATGGCATGTTAGCACAGTGCAATGTGTGATACCAGGCAGACATTAAACACATTATTATGAAAAGGTGTAGGTCACAACATGTTTGAGGATAGCCTATCTGATATGCGCCGGGCTAGTGTGCAAGTTACTGGTCGCGCGAAGAATACTGACTGACGGGCGAGGGCTACGCCCTCGCCCGTCAGTAGTTTGCCCACTATACTTGCCCGACGCATATCGGATAGGCTAGTTTGAGGAGAGATCTGGTGTATCGGCGGCCGTGACCAGGGCTGGCGCAAAACATTTCCCTTGCATGTCATTAATTGAAAGGTTGCCTAAAAAATGGTATATATTTTTCGACATTGATAACATGGATCTTCTTGGTTTAGATACCAGGCTCGAGAAGTGGATTTTTTTTTTAAGGGGGCGTGATTCAAGAATAGCGGCCTTTGATATTATAATGACCCTTACGCAATTGAAATCGAAATATGTTACGCTAAACGCCCGCCTGTTCCTAGTTATGATGCCACCTGAAGATCGTCATAGCTGGGGACATGCTCCCTTCAAACTATGACAGGGTTGGGCCCCACATTCGTCTGGCTTCTAATCGGTGGTTGTTACTAGCTGCCGTCATAAAAATCGGCATGGTACAGGACATGCCAATACATCTCCCTCCTTTCAGAGTTCTTTTCAGAGGGAGAGGTATCAAAAAGACCTGGGTGGGTTTTCCCCAGTGCAGGGTTGGACGAGCTATTGTCCCCACACAAACAATAGTTTCGATTTTGAATAAATGAAAATAAATTTACAATATGCATTTCATGTTAACCCACGCACTTATTGTGATGTCTTTCGAAGTATTATTATGATGTAGCGAAATAAAACGGTGATGACCGGGAAGGGGACGGTGCGTCAGGTCAGCTTCACCCAGCATCAGCTTCCGCCCCAGTTTGCCAACTCATCGAAATAAACAGCGACTACGCGAGGCTGAAGGGGTTATCGGCCTTTAATAATTTAATAATTTATAACAATATTTTAATCTACCTTACTCTGAATTGTCATACTTTTCATTATATATTGTATGTCTCGTAAGCTTTCAGACTTGGTCAAGGCCAAAACAACCTGTCTTCAGAATGTATCAACTTGATTATGCTCCGGAACAGAATAAATAGAGAAGGTACGATTAAACGACAGTTGCAAACTATGTTGTAATCAAAGGCCTAGTCAGTCATTTTAATGGTTAAAACTGGGTACACACCAGTTTGGCTTTTATTGGGCCTGTCCGGTCACGTCGAACAGACTAGGCATCAAGCATTCGCACGGACGAACTTTAAAAGCCCTCGTCCGTCATTGAGAGATGTTAGATTCAAGTTGTGTACTAGTCGCCGTCTCGACGGCTAACAACGACAGACTAGCTTTAAAAACTAGTCCGTCTTTAACCGACGGACTTTAAAGCTAGTCGGTTCATTGACGGACGAGGTTAGGTTTTACAGTGTATGAATCAATAACCTACTGCCAACTTTTATTGTGAAGAAAAACCAATTATCACCACCCCACCTGTCTGCAATATTCAAGATGTTGACGTCATCACCAATGGCTCATATGACCTGCACAATGCAGGAAATATAGGCATATGTATTTAATGTATTTTGTTAAAAAAAACTACATGACTCTACTATCGTCTGGAATTTGCTTAAAAATGTTGGAAAATCATTAACTTTAAAAGAATAATCATTTGAAGTTAATAGGAAAGACCCCTTCAGTAAATACTGTTGACTATAACCAGTAGCTAGTATAATGATAATATGAAAGAGATAAGATAAAATAAATTAAAAGAAGAAAAAAACAGAAAAATCACTAGATACTTCGCACACCGCCAAGTCGCCTGCTATCATAATAGAATTAGTGGGACAGCTTCGGAGAGGGTGTAGGTGGCCAAGTTATGTTGACATGCACCCCAAGACTTACCATACTCCTCAGTGAAGTTAAAGCATTCAGTTAAAATTCGGTGGGTACGTGTGTTACCTTTCACCATGCCAAAAAACGCCTCGATGACGGCAGTGAACGCCCGTCACCGACTAATCGAGCGATCGCCGATAGCGATTTAGGTGAAAGAAAAAAAAAAATAAAAAAAAAAAAAAAAATGCCCCCCCCCCCTGTAATGAAACCTGGATCCGCCACGAGTAGCGCCGAGTGATGCCAAATCCTAAGCAGGATATAAATCGGTCGTGTTCCGCTCGACTTAGCGATCAAATTTTGGTGATGCAGGCCCATACCTATGTTTAGCTCCTACTGACAGAGAATGTAGAAAGATGGACCTGGATGGGTTTTCCCCAGCCAAGACGATGTTACGGACTCCCACCATACTAAAGAGCCAGAACCGTCTGCAATAGTTTCGTTGAATAAATGAAAATAAATTTACAATAGACAACGCCCTCGAAATTGCGCATGCGATTCAACAATCTAACCTAGATGTGTTGTTGTATCCTTTACATAGTATCACTTTCTTTTGTATGCGCAATGACATGACTATGCTTGTACCGTTGTTTTGCGTTGTGTATTAATCTAAAGTTTATTATAACTCCGTGTATGTAGCACAGGTAATGCAATTCACCGCAATGCGTTTCAGTCCGTATACCTCGGTATGAAAAATTAAGGGTCACACTACGGCTATCTTGAAAGGGGGGGGGGTCATATTCATGAAATAAAAGGCCTTTGATCATGATGGCATTACGGCAAATAAAGTCGAAATTATGTAGCGAACGCGCCCGCCTTTTGCAAGTTATCTGATGTAACAGACTGGGACATAATGCCCCTCAACCTTTGAACCCGAATACTAGGCACAGTATGCTTGCTTAGGAAATATTGTCGAATAACCGCGCTAATCTCATGTTATTACCACTCCTTGCGAATCGGCATGGTGGGACATGCACATACATCTCCCTCCCTTTATGGTGCAAATGTACGGCGCATGGCCAACGCACATTATGCGCTGGGTGTGCTTTATTCATGTGTCGAGCGCGCTGGACCGACGTTGTGCATTGTGCGTTGTATACGCTCTGTGTGCGAGTTGTCGGCAATTTTCTCTAACTTCAATGCGCTGGTCTTGCGTTGTGTACACGTGACTGTCGCATAAGAGAAGGAGAGAGAGAGAGAGATAGAGTGGGTTTTCCCCAGTGCAGGGTTGGGCGAGCTATTGTTCCCACACAAACAATAGTTTCTATACTATTGAAAGAAAATTGAATACATGAAAATAAAGTTACAATAGGTATATCATGTTAACCTATGCATTGCTGTGATGTAGAAATATGATGTAGCGGATTAAGACGGGAATGGATGAGAGGTCTATCGGTGAGAGGGCAGCCATAGGAAAGAGGGTGAAGGAGGGGGTGGTGCGTCACGTCAGCTTCCCCTAGTTTGCCAACTCATCAAAATAAACAGTCTACACCAATTAAGCCAAACCGTGTCAATCAACTTTTTTTCTTCAATTTTTTCAATTCATTTTTTTTTCTCATTTCAGACAAAAGAATACAGTATTCATAGAAATATTACAATAAACAAAGTATAATCATGTAATACAAAATGTACTTTTATAAACATTATACACACACACACATACATACATACATATACATATGCACATAAGAATTATGTTTGAATGTCAAAAAAAAATATTGCAGATTTAGATACTTTATTATAGTGTTAAGCCGGAAATGGAGAGGTCCACTGAAAAGCTATGCTTTTAAGTTGTGGACCCCTCAGATGATTCAGTAATCCTAGTCGCCTGCTATCACATAGATACCGCAATAGTGGGACTTGCCCACTTCACCCAATGACGCGAACGGGTGTACGTGGCATGGATGTTTGTTATGTTATATTCACTCTCATGTAGTTGCTATGATGCGTAGAAGAGTGTATGGTGCAAGGTGTGAATGATGAGTTGATTGCCTCTGCAATCTCCTACGCTTCCTGACACTTGCAGATTTAAAGATAGCTGGTGGGAACATGACCTTGGCCCTATATACATCCTATAACTTAAATCCAGATAGTGTTCACAGACGGATTGCTCGTGGGTTTGGGTTGCTTATGCTCTTAGACGGTTAGTTTAGGAGTTGACTTGAAGCTAGATTCGTTTCCATTTGTGGTTTCAGGAAGGACAACAAATAAGATCACCATGAATAGAACGATAGATAATACTTATTTGATAGAATAACGAAGCTGTGGATGCTTGTGTATTGGTATATGTTTTCGGAAAGTCTAAACACTAGAGGACGGATACTTAGAATAAAGCGTGGAGAGATTATTGATTGCAACTATTATCCTTTTATTTATATGTCTCTTCGATGGAAAACTGTGGCCGGCTTATCGACATACCCGTGTGTCAAGCTTTACGCTCTGTTTCGCAATCGCTAACTACGTCTATTATATTATTCATCTCACCGTCTATAACGAGAGATTAAATTGTCAATTGAGGAAGGCGGCGCGGACTCTAGACCTAGGGCACATTAGCAAAGTAGATCTGATATACTATACTCGCCGTGATTTTAATACTGCGCACATAAGTTTGTATCTTTGTTGTGTACACGAAGAATATGTGTGAACCATTTTTGGTTACGACGAATGGCTGTGTAAGCTATTTAAGTACCAACTCAGAGAAGTATTTCGTTTAAAGGTGTAAGATTTTGACAACCTGGAACAGAAGGGAAAGAAGACACGTATATGTCGGTTGGTGTGTTGATTTTGTACTTAAACGGATGAAAACTGGCTTGATATTCGTTTATATATTGATAGACATTTGTCTGACAGATATAAAGTCTGAATTAATAATGGCCTTCATGTACTTAAAGTACTATATAGACAACGGCGTTATAAGCACATCAGATATTACCCGTCTATTGATTGGAAACAGCTATATCAAAAATATACAGCAGGCAAAACTAGTATTTACTGCGAGACTTCGAGATATTATGATAATATTTCAGGTACCGTAAATCTGCATTTATTAGTTCTTACCATACTCATACCTTACTTTAAAGTAGCGTCTTGTTCGGCGGCCCTCTTGTGCTCTTATGTCGTGCATACACGCCTTACAAAGTCGATTATGCTGGCATCCTCGCATTCCGGTGTGGGCTGCTTTTTGTGCTGTTATAAAGTATACGATGTAACTGTTTTGACTGGGTAACAAAGATATATTCCTTTTTTACTGAAGACGCCTTCTATAGACTGCTTTTGCTCTGATAGTAACTTTGGTTTGTCATTCTTTTTATTCGTTGTCTCCGTCAACATCTTGTTGTTCAATATTTGTTGTGTGTAATGTGATACTATGTTAGCAATAAATTATATGGCTACACCTGAACTCGGAAGAATTACTTGAATAATGGTTTGTTTAGGAAATTTTACTAAATATTAATGGGAGTCAGGTCGCTACGCGGAATGTTTGACCAAAAGCAAGTGGTTGCTGAAGAACGAGAGACATCTTGCATATTGCATAGCAAATAGGAGCGTTACAGTCTTCAGTCCAAGGCTGGGGCTTTTATTTTTTAATATTTATATAGGTATGATAATATCTTACTTAATATTGATCTATATGAATCATATGAAGTCACGGATATCTTATCCATAAACTGTATTCTGAGTGTTTTACTGTCTCGTGTTTTGTTATTGTTGTATCCATCTCTAAGCACATATTAGATACTGCACATTATCAAACTTTTAGGATGTTGACTTTAGCATCCAGAATCAAGACAATCATACGATATTAGCAGTTTTTTAGTACATGGTAGAGGGGTTATGTTCAAGAAGGCGGTGCAGCTTGACGAATATAAATCCTATGTTTAACTCAGTATAACTTTTAGTCGCCGATAAATATTTTGTTTTATCATATAACTATGTCTAATATGATAACTTCAACTTTATGGGTAGTTCATTATATTATCATCCAGTGAAATCCGAGTTAGGAGGATGCTGAATCTATGTGATAAAGCTTGGAGTAGGATCTTTTCGCATGAAGTGGGTTATGAGGTTCTTTAGATCATTTAATCAGGTTAGTGGATTTTCGACGAGGGCTGAGTGCATTAAAGAGACGCATGAGAAGTTGATGTCCATATTTGACATTCGTATTTTTTGTTGTTGAGCAGAGAGATAGTTATTATCGTATTAGTTGTTTATACAACATGCTGTGTTATAAGGTCATCCAAATAAAATAATTGTGTGTTTTTATCTGTGGAACATATAACAGAATAAATGTGTGAACACTTGGAAACAAAGATGTCGCTAAGTGCCACTGTTGAGTTGATGAATAGATATAGCATGTGACGTGCTCTATCTTGTGTTCCTATCCGCGTGTTGATCACTAGGATTTGGACTGTAATGTTCGCTCTGATCATGTCAATTATTATAATAATTGACCTAAGATCAAGAATTCACCCAGCATGTTGATGTTTACTACATCAACGGGACAGATTCCCTGCGCTGCGGTACGGCTTGGTGCAGGATTGGACCAAATACCGTGGTGTTTTTTTTCTTTTAACCTTCTTTTTATCAAAGGCATATATGACAGATTGACAGTTGTGGTAGTTACTACGAATTTCCTGTTTCTAGTTGATTATATAATTTTTTATCATGGTTATCATTATTTAGGCTTTGTCTTGTCAAAGTAAGAACAGTAACCACGTGTTTAATATAAAAAAACAACAACTTCAATGTAAATATATGAATGCCAGCGCCGTAATATTATAGGAGGACTCCAGCTGGAGTTGGTATGTTTAGAAAAAAAGGAGTAAAATATAAAAAAGCCAACACTGAAAATATCATTAAAAATCGGATGAGAAATGGTAAAGTTATGAATTTCTTAGGTTTTGAAATTTTTAGTAAACAGTTCTTGGCATAACCTAATGCATATTCAAATGTCACATTCGCCACTATCTTATTATGTTATTGTATGAAATACCAATTATCCAGATTTTCTTTCCAAAGCACATAAAAACAGGGATAACTCCTTGTGGAATGTTCAAGGTCACAAGTGCTTTTACTTATTTCAGTATGAGGGATATATTTTTTTTCTTTAATACGCAATGTATAAAAATGCGATAAATAGGATTTCGTATAATAAAATACACAATAAGTAGTGGGACTGTGACATCATCAGTTCGCTCTTTTGAATGTGTATGAGGTTATGCCAAAAACTGTTTCCTAAAAAAATCAAACCTAAGAAATACATAACTTTGCTATTTCTCAACCGAATTTTGATGAAATTTTCAGTGTTGTGCTTTTTAAATTTTACTTTACTTTTATTTTTCAGCCTGGAGTTCTACTTTAAACACAAACAACAAAAATAATTTTACTTGCTCAGAGTATTATGAAAAATTCTAAACTGCCAAAATAGCAAATTGATATTTTTTTATAGACGAATAAAATTAGCGAAATATTCAACATAACTTAAGAGACTTTCAATCTGGAATTGTGTATAAATTTGTGCTGTGCTTGCATGGCTAGATCAGTATTATAACTTTGCCTTTGTGTAGGAGAAAAGCTTATGTAAAAGGAATGGAGTTAAGTCACTTGCCCTAGTATTCCATTTATTAAGACTTTTTTTTGTTTTGCTTTGTTTGTTTGTTTGTTTGTTTTTTTGACGAGTGGGGCATTTTTTAGGTTTTGTTTGGTGTAGATCAAATATAGGCTCCATTTTTGATGAGGTCAGATATTTATCTTATTATTTTAGGAAAGGTTGATTTCCAAATAATTATAGTGCAATATATAAAAAATGGAACCCATGTGAACGTCTAGAGTAACAAAATGTTAATGAAATGTTATTATTCCCTTACTCTAATATTAAAGACAATTCGGTATGAATAATTTATCATCATGGGGAAATTCTGGAAATTTGTAATATAACCCATAATCAGTAATTTAAAAAAAATAAAAAAAATAATCAATACCAAATAAATGATTTGAAATAAATAACATAAACTAAACCCACAATGTATTTTTGTTATTTAAGTTAGGAAGCACACAGTGGGTTAATTGAAACTTTCAAGACCTCGTCAAATCTGATTTACGATTCGGCGCCTGAATGAGATAAATTGTAACAATATTTTTTAAGGGTTAATTTGTTTCATTTAAGAAAAAAAGGTCGTCCTGTTCTCTAATGGAACCAAACTCATGACGATGCCGGACGGGAGCAAGATCAAGGTTATGCCCGATGGCCGCACGATTCAGATGGAGCCCCCGATGCCGATCTCGGCCTCCAAGCGTTATGGAAGTTCACATTCCACAAATCTTACGAGTGGATCCCATCCCGCGAAACCTGTGTCGAATTCAACCAGGCCAAAGGAACACAAGTCATCGCACAATGATTGCTATTCGGGAGAGGTCCTTTGCGAAGATGATGGAGGTCGCTTTGTATCTCTGGTAGGTTTAGAATTTCTGTTTCTTTCTTCTTTTTGATATTCAAGGATGCAACATCTTTCATTCATTTGGGCAGTTTAGAACTGTTATCAAGATAGGTATATAGCAAGTCTACAAAGCAGGCTTCTACGAGAGAGAGAGATTTTTTTTCCCTTCCTTTTCTTTGTATAGTGGTTTTTGGTGGTACCGGAGGTATCATAATTTCGGGTTGTTCGTCCTTCTGCCCGTCCCGTTATCCGATATTTCAAGAACTGCACTTGAGATGAGGCTAAAACTTGGGGTAATATGCAAGGGGCCGCGGAGCGTTTTTGAAAGGGAGGGGCGTGAGCCGAAAGTGGGGGGGGGGGGGGGGGGCTGAACAGGCTAAAAATCACAATGTATGGTCATTTTTGCATTTTTTGTACCGTTGGCTGAAAAAAGTGGGGGCGAGGGGGGCGCAGCCCCCCCCCGGCTCCGCGGCCCCTGATAATGTATCATCATAAGAATACGATGTGATTAGATTTTGGAGTAAGCAGTTCAATGGTCAAGAGTCTCAAAGGTCAACTTTTAATATTTCATCTCAAGAACGACTTGAGATATGAACTTCAATATTGTGAATAAAATGTATCAACATAGAAAGACGAATTGATTAGATTTTTAAGTCACAGGTCAAATTCCAAGTATTGGGCAATGTGACATAAGATCGAATTGTTTGTAGACGAAATAGGTTTAGCCCACGGGGTATTAGACAATCGGAGAATTTGACCAACTGCTGTTAGACCAAGTGGATAGGAAACGACCGCTTGCTTGCCATTCTTAATGTCATGTTTTGGTCGGTCTGGGATTCGGTTTTGAGTCGGGTCTCACCGGGGGTACAGCCACAAGACCGACACCTTACGAACCGAACAGCCCACGAGACGACGACGCCCAGCCGACAGTAAAGTAAATAGGTCACCGAGATCGGACTAATAAACAATAGGCCCACGAGACCGACAGCCACTAGACCGATAACTACAACGATATGACCCACAGACAGGACATTCGGCAAATGAACGGTGCCCACGACAACCGACGGTAGAGCAAAGCCCACGAGATCGACATTACATGAAGTATACCCCGAGTCAGAAAGGGACGTTAAAAGGCAAGAAAGGGGTGAAGAAGGGCGAGAGAGACATGGCCAAGGCCGAGAAGTCGAGACAAAAATAAAAAATAAATAAAATAAATAAAAAATGGTGGAAGGCAACAGAGAGATAATGAATCAAGAACTAAGAGGTAGGTGACCAACGGCAGGTCGATAAAATCCCATAGCTTTGAAGATTTCAAGGGAGGGGGGGGGGGCTCAATTTTGGTAACCAAACTATTCGGGAAGTTTTTATTACCCCCTCCCCCCTCCCACCACGTTGACAGAGGTATGTGAAATTGTAGACGCTAATCAAGCCAAGCTGTTTTACGATGAAATCTAGAAGACCTTGGTTTTTATTTACTTTTTGTGGTGTGTGTTTGTGTGTGTGTGTGTGTGTGTGTGTGTGTGTGCTTTATCATTTCTTTATGATGTTGATATGCGAAGCGCGAATAGTTCAAGGGGGAAGTAAACAAAAAGGGGTGGGGAAGGAACAGAGTGCGATGCGAAGCAGGAAAATATATTATATTGGGAGCTCTAATTTTTTTTTAGGGGGGGGGGGGGTCAGGCCTGCGGGCCCCTTAATTCCGAGCCGGGGGGGGGGTGGTCATAAACTCCTGTTAGGTACCTGCCTTTATGGTTCTTTGCTTCTCGTTTATGTTGCCCTTCTCCACCCTTTATTGTTTACTTCCCTCGTATTTCCTCCCCTCCCTCTTTTTTCCCCGTTTTGTTTGCCTTTAGATGTCCCTTTGCCTACCCGAAAGGGGGGGGGGGGTGGGCATGGGGCCTCGTGCCGCGTGATACCCCTGGATATTCGCTTGTTTCGTTTTCTGGCCGAATTGAAGAAACGTCTGACTCGTGGGTAACTTCATGTAACGTCCGGTCGTCTGGGCTGTTTGCTCTACCGTCGGTGTCGTGGGCCTTTTTTGGCAAATTTTCTGTTCGTGGTGTTGGTCTCGTGGGCCTGTTTGTTCCTAAGTGTTGGTCTTAGGGTCTTTATTTGCTAGCGTCCGGTCTAATGGCTTTTTGTCTAGTGTCGGACTAATGGGCCGCCGGTCTCGATGGTTCGGTTGTGGGATGACCCCTCACCGGTGTGACTACGGTATTAACGCTTTTAATATTTTTTATTTTTGGTTTCTAGAGAAAGGGTTTCATTTGGAGGGGAAATACCGACGTCTTGCTTGGATACTGATCTCCGAGTTCCACAAGGGTGAAGAAGGTTGCAGCCCTTCTGGACAGGAGATGTGAGACCTAAAAAGCATAATCAAGGTAATTTCAGTTAATATAATTGTTAAAACATGTAAAAAATCTACTTGTCATAAGTTTTATATCATCTCATAGAAACCGAATACATTCTTAATGATTCTGGTCAAAAGTGGTTGCCCGATTTTGCATATATATATAAGTGACTTTTAGTTTATTTGGACCTAATTGTTTGATGATTCATGCTAATTATAGATTTTGCTAAATTTTAATTCCCAATGGCGTCAATCATACTGAATAATAAGTACCTTCACAACCTCTTTTTCCGATCCATTACTAAGGTGGCAAGTGCTAAATTCAAGCATAAATTATTAACTTACTTTTTGGTGGGATACTTATTTAGGATATTAATTTCTATACATAAAAATCCTTTTCCCCAATAAACCAAATATTATTTAGGGACGCGCTTTATATCTTTTAGGGACGCACTTTAAATGACACTCATTTGTATAAATGGAAGATTAAGGTTAAAAAAAAAAAAAAAAAAATAGATAAAATTTTAACCTGAAGTTTTCATCTTTTGCAATTTTATTCATATTACAGTAGATGGTAATTCATTTCTCTCTCTTATTATAACGTTATTTGTTTGCTTTATATGAAACAGACACCATCTCGAAATGCGTGTAACACTTTCTGACAGCTCATTCAGATGAGGAGACTCCAGGTCCGTCTGCATGGTTATGGACAAGGAGGTTCCGAAGCAGCCTAAACGCAAGGTAATACAAAATGAACAATTTGGAATATAACCATTATTCAGTTTAATGTTGCTCAATGGAAGTGTTTACATGTCCTGGAATATTATTTAAGCCTTCATTTCTCATGCATCCGCCTCTGAAATAAAGAATTAGAACCATGGTAACTAACCGTATGTAGATGTTTTACCACATGAAAAACATCCTAAATAGGAGTTTGTCCCCCAAAGTTAGGAAAAAAAGCGTCTTAAAAAAAAAAAAGAATATAAAGAAAATAAAACAACAAAAAACGACCCCTCCCCTCTAAAAAGAAAAGCGTATTTTATTTCTTGTACCATGACCGTCATGTGGGCCTACAGATCAGCTGCCGCGGAGCGGGGGTGGCTTCAGTCCCCTACTTATTCAAGCAAAATTGGAATTTCAGATTTTGGTAGGCCTACACCCAATTCCTGGTTTTTTTTCGTCAAAAAATGGACATCAATCATGTCAATTGTTTTCACGTCAAAGTGGTCGACCCATATGTGGTGGGGGAGGGGTGGTAGGCGTATAAAATTATCAGGATCCATCAATTATTTTTTTTCTGTTTTTCAAGGGGGAAGCCAAGGGCAGATCTTGACCGATACAGTTCTTACCAAGTGAATTGAATTGAATTTATTAACATCAACACAACAACACGTTATAACAATGCATCTATAGGAAATACAATCTTACAATAATGACTACAATTTTAAAGCAGCATAAATTATGTGTTTAGAAAATCAAAGTGTGATTGAACGGGAGAAAGAGTGTGAAGATGTTAAAGGTAACCAGAAGTAAACACAAGTGGTAGTCGCGCCTAGTTCCACACATATCATGCATATGGCAAGATATTTTTGTTTGGTGCATTTTTAAAGCGGCATATAAAATTTTGTTTGGTTTACATGAATTTACAAACTGTTTACAAAATACTTGAAGAACTTTTAGAAGAACTCATTTACTAGCAATGGAATTTAACAAGGATAGAACGAAGACAAAATAATCATGGGTAATATATCTATACATTCTCATTGAGAACTTTGAGGAAAATAGATAATACTAATATCGTCAACATTTTACGAACGCCGAGAGACTTTTAGTCGGACCGAATAAATTGTAGATAGACGCGTTAAAACCTTTGTGTCGCGTAGTGTTTAGAGAGGGAAAAGTTAGGGATGTACTATGTAAATTTGATATTCGGTACCAGTAACAAATACCTCAGGAATCCAGTGATATAATTCGTTTAAAGGTGGTAAAAAATACTTATTATTGAATGATCGAAGTTAAGTAATCATAGAGGCAAAGCGTGTGGACGTTCGTAAAAACGATGAAATTCAGATTCGCGCTAAGGACGTTTATTAGTAGTGTCCGCGCAGCGCTCTGCGGACCGTCTCCGATGCAAGCCTGCCTATCTTCGTTTCACGACCGTCTGTTGGTGACGCTGCGCGCACGTGCGCTGGCCTAACATTTGTACACATCAATCGTAACGTAGGTGCAGCGCGCATCAAAGTGTTGTGTACTTACTCCGCTAGACTGAAGGTACTTTTGTGTTTTATCTAATTCATTTACTCAGGCTTATCTTCAGTAAGTGAAGAATACATTAATAACATATTGGAAAAGGTGTTAAGAGCAATCCGCATTACCTCTCTCAAATTAGTATATTTAAAATGTCCAGTTTGAGAGGGAAGAAGGAAAACGGAGACAGGAGAGAGAGAGAGAGAGAGAGAGGAGAGGGGGTGGTGAGTAGATACCTATATAGGTACTCCTAGGGGGGGAAAGAGACTAGGTCGAACACGTTCATAAAGATCTAACATGAGTTATTATGATACCATTACAGGTCACTTAACCACTATCAACATGAAAAGATCTCTTTTCTATATTATCTTCTTCTAAATTTTTCTCTTCCACCCTTCGTTGTTTTTCTTTCATGTTGAAATCATTAATATTAACTTCCACTCAACCTTCCTCACAATGCATCTTGTTCTCATTCATTTTCTATCTTTCATAAATGTTATTGTCATTCCTTTGCAAACTCTATTTTAATACTATTTCTTTCATACATTTACCATTACGCTACTGTCTTTTCCCAAGTACTCATAGTCATATTCCCTTTCTTCTTTGACTATCTTTCCTAATTTCAAAAATTTCCTTGATTTTTTTAGTCAGGCATTTTGACATTATTTACCGCTCTCTCCTTTATCAATATTTAAAATGTAGTTCATTTCAACTCTCCAGTTCTATAGTTTAATCTGAGATTATAACACAAAAAAGTGAAGCATGTAAGGCATTGAGATTATAATCAGAGACAATTTTAATCTAAAATGTTCAATCACAATAATTCAATTAGTCTCACATAGGAAATGAAAGAAATAAGAACGAATATACAAACAAATAACTTAAAAGACAAAACATGTACTTATACTTTTAAATCGGAAATAAAGTACAGCATGTTAGAATATATAGTTATAATTTATATATTTTCAGATTTCATAGGATACACGCAATTATGACAACAATAAAATCAGAATGAAATTTGAATTGACATAAATCGAAGTACACTATATTTTAATAAAATATTGCACAATCAAAGATGAATTTGCATAGTAAACAAACACACACGAATTCATGTATTAATACTCAGATCTCAAAAATGAAACAAGGTTAAGAATGGCAAATACAGTGATATAAAAATAGTATAAGAAGTGACTTTAATATTCAGAAGGAAGATTTGAACAGTGCGGATACAGGATTTCCAGGATACGGGGGGGTGGGCGCCAGCCAATGGGGGGGGGGGGGGTCGCCAAATTTTCTGATTTAACATGCTAGGGTCAATGCAGTTTTTCAAATTATGGGAGGTGGGGGGCACCTGGCGTCCCGCCTGAATCCGCCACTGTGTTACTACCTTGTAGTTATTAAGATGATATCGTTCACCCATGATAACTATTACGAAAATTCAAAAACTCTTCATGAGTTACATTACAGAAAGGAATAACTGGCTCTATGTTGATTGCTCTCAACTTTCTAACATGTTGAAGATTAAAATCTCAAACAGCAGGTGATCACTATTGTCATAAATAATCTTAATTATCTGGTGGTAAGGTGGTATCCACTTCGCGGAACCAGTGTCAGCGAATGGAATCGTTTGTGCAACATATAAATACGTTAGTAGCAACATCCTCAAGCTTTAGAAAATTGAGGAGAAGAGAGATGAGCAGACTGAGTTAATGGCAAACCATGTTGACAAATCTGTCTCAATTTTGTTTCGCGAAGTGAAGTATCCAACCCAAGACCATCAAAATTACCGTTTTTTATGCTCAACCCCCGCACCCCTCCAGGCCCAACCCAATTTAAGAACACTCTTATTAACCCATGCTAATAACATGGCATAATCTTTATAAATCTTCATTATTAGACATCTCTTCTCAAAAATACGCAATGTCATATCTGAGAAAACCGTACATGTTCATGTAATACAAGTACATGAACATTTTTTTAAGCCTTGGTAAACCTAAAACCTCTCCTGTTCTCTAAATTGGAAAATAGAAATCCACTTGAGAAGATACAATGTTACAGTCAAAACAAGAACTTTATTGTTTGGAGATTCATGAAGTCTATTTATATTGGTCTATATAAATCCACCCAAAACACAAATTTCCCCCCTTACCAAAAGAAACAATATAAGTTGTGTGTAATTTGAATAATCTTTATAACCAAGTGGATTTCACTAATTGTTCTTCAAAAATATAAATACCAAAGCTGATGTATACTCATGAGCTCATGGCTATCTCTCTAAGAATAAACCATTAAAACACCACAGAAAGAGAGCAGGGCATACTTAACCAAAATCACTTGACATAATCTATCTTCCTTTGCAAAGGTTGTGATTCTCACCCTGTCAAGAAACCTGTAGATAAGTAAGCAATGAAAAGGAGAGTAATTAATTATTGCACGACTTGTTAGTTATAAAACTAAATTATTACAGTGTCTTATAAAAATATCATCAATTAAATCTTCACTATTCAAAGTTTTGCTCATGATTTACTTAAATATCGGCTTTAAAGTATAATACTCTTTTGTAAAGCACTTAATATTAAAACTTTTTGTATCGAATGCTCTAAAAATGTAATAAAATATACTTATCATTATCATACCCCAAAATATTATTCTCATGAAATAACTTTGAATGTAGGAGCATGACATAGAAGGCCTGGTAATATCAATAATAACTGCATTTTCACCAGTGCAGAGGTTACTTAGGTCTATGTACTTCCCCTGTACACAGGGTAACTTCATGATATTTTTTTTCTTCACATGATGAGTAATAAGATGTAGTAAAGGGAATCTTTAATTAGTGAGAGTACATGGGTGTATTTTAACCAGAGAGCATCTGAAACAAAAAAAAGGTCATGTTTTGTGTAATACAAAAATCACATGAGCACACAACATTATGTATGTTGAATATTCATTTTTGTATTTTGTAGATTGACTAAATCTTACAAGAAGTACACCCACTTATCCTTTTTTTTTTCACTTCCATTAAAAAACAAAAACAAAAACAAAACAATGGTTGTCTCTTAATCAACTGTATACTTACTGCCAGATGCGTCTGTACAAGGAAAGTAATCTGCAACACTAATACCAGAGGTTGAAGACTAATACCAGAGGTTGAAGACTAATACCAGAGGTTGAAGAGTGGTTTCCAGCTGAATGCATAATTGGGCGGTATACCAGTAGGTAATGGCTATTAAAGGAGAAATCATATTTAAAAAAACTTTAAAAATTGGCCAAATTCTAACAGCTACTCTTCAAAACTTCTATGCCTGATGTGTGAGTGACCACAAATAACAATAATTGAAAAGAATAATATATTGAAAGAGTTCCTACACCTACACCTACCATTTTCATTTTAAACTTTTATATCAAATTATAGACATTTTGAATATGTGAGAATGACCGTGTTTTTTTACAGTATGTTCAGCCTCCACTCCCCACCCTCCACAATACTCCATGACCCCTGTCTTTTCAGGTTAATATTTAAAAAATACGAAATTGAACAATGGTTAGCCCTTTATTACCCGCAATACTCACCAGGCTGATATGTCTCTCGAAATGTTCACTGCAAGATACGTCTAATTCAGGAAAGGAAGCTGAAAGACAAGTTCTCAAAGTTGAATGGTGATGTTGATGCTGAATGCTAAGTTGGATGACCAATCAGGATCTAGATCTCAGTCAGTCCAGGTCCAAAGAACTGAAATATAAACAGTCAAACAACAAAGTCTTTGTACCAGTATTTGTTTATTAATTGATTAATCAATAAGAATCTACGATTGTAAAACAAAAGAGAATTTTACACTGTGACACGATGAATGTGACGACAAGCGGAGTTGTATGTCTTACTTTTTAATTATCAAATTTTGTGAATAGAATTCCTTTTGTCATGTTTGTGTACCGTAACTGCAATATTTAATTGTCACACATAAACTCGAACTTAACCAAGCCTACACGCATTTCCATTGTTGTAAGGTATGGTCTAGATCAAACTTATAACATTTGAGTATTGTAGTGAATAGACAATAGTATTTAGTATTTTCCTATTTACTTGGTCTCATATTAAACTTGACACCGTAACGTATAAAAAATCAGGATTGGGTGGGGTTAAGGTTTAATCGTCAGGTTTTTTGAAACACGCAAATTATGCAACAATGCTGGACCAGCTAACGGTAAATTTTAAAACTGAACTTTTAGCATGTTTCATTTATCAAAATTTATGTTAGAAAATGACAAACTCAAGTAGACTCTCTAAGCCTAAACCTAACTGAGATCTAACTTAGTTTGAAATTAGTATCTTTCACTTCACTCAGAGTATCTAGACTTTTATTTAGGCCGAGGCTGCTCTGTCCTCATCGGTGGCCCCCGGCCGTATCCGCCGATGAGGACAGATCAGCCTCGGTCTAGACTTTAATATTATGTCGTCGAAAAGTCTAAGATCTGAATCTTTTAGATCATCAATCTCAGAAATAAACTTTTTTTAGATGATCTAGAATCTGAGTTTAACTAGATAGGACAAGTCTTAACTCTGATAAAATGTACCCTTCCATAAAACAAAATGGTCTAACGTACACGTAATCTTTTCTGACAAATTACACTCACTACGAGGTCGATACGATCTCGATTATGCAGATCTACATTTAGTTACACGGAAGACTATATATGGGGCTGCAATATAACGCACATTTATTATTACGTTTCAAGAAATGCCAATTTACCATTTTATTATCATAATCATAAGTTGTAAGAAATATTGTTTAACCCACACAATATCTTAATTTTATTACCTTTCATTTTTGCTCCAAATATTTCCATTTTTAAGAGGAAAACTCGTCTCATCTGTGGTAGTAGCAGACACTCGGGATCGTTTCTCATGCCCATACGCATGCGCACAGTACGCAAGACGGTTCGTAAAAAGAAGATCGCAAGAGCTCACCTGCAAGACGCGTCTCGTGATGTCACGTATGACGTCACGAGACAATTTTAGACTCTAAAAATTTGTGAGATGAAAGCTATCTCATTCAAATATCGAATAAAATCATTTTTGAATTTTTCATCAATTTTGGCCTCTTAGGACACTTCGTGAAAACGGTGACGATATAGTTACGTAAGACGTAGAACTGCTTGCTGCTTGACACATGTTAAATTAGTATGCCAAAGAAATGTATCATTCAATAATAGAATATTGAAACATATAAGGCAAAAAAAAAAAAGAAAAAAGAAGAGATTTCCATTGACTTTACATCATTAATAATGAAGGTGGATGGAGAGGTGTCTCCGAAAAGCTGACCTTGTTGGTTTTAATTTAATTTCGTCTTGGGACAGAACACTGTTTTGTACCAACGAACGAAATACTAGATTGTCCTTGCGTTTACATACATTTTGGTAGACATATTAAACAAACCATTACATTTCTTTTGCTCTTGCTGAGTATCGCGCTTTATATTTTATTAAGGACGCACTTTAAATGACACTCATTGTATTAAATTGGAAACGATTTCAGTAAAAAAAAAAAAAAAAAAAAAAAAAAAAAAAAGCAGAGAAAAAAATTTGTTGACTGAATTTTTCATCCTTTTCAATTCTATTTCAGTACAGTAGATGTAATTTAATTCCTCCTCATATTATAACGTTTATTTTTTGCTTTATGAAACAGACACCATCTCGAAAGCGTGTACACACCTTCTGACAGCTCATCAGATGAGGAGACTGCAGGTCCGTCTAGACAGGGAGGTTCGAAGCAGCCTAAACGCAAGGTAATACAAAATGAGCAATTTGGAATATGACCATTATTTAGTTTTATGTCGCCCAAAGGAAGCTTATTTACATGTCCTGGAATATTAATTTGACTCCGCCTCTGAAATGTAGAAGTAGGACCATGGTACCTAATGGTGTGTAGATGTTTTACCGCATGAAAAACGTCTTAAATAGGAGTTTGTCCCCCAAAGTTAGAAAAAAAAAGCGTCTTTCAAAAAAAAAGAAAAGAATATAAAGAAAATAAAACAACAAAAAACGACCCCTCCCCTCTAAAAAGAAAAGCATATTTCATTTGCTTGTACCATGACCGTCATGTGGGCCTACAGATCAGCGGCCGTGGAGCTGGGGGGGGGGGTGGCTTCAGTCCCCTACTTATTCAAGCAAACGTGTACAACAACGCGAAAATGACCATAAATTTGTGATTTTTAGCCTGTTCAGCCCCCCTCCCCACTTTTGGCTCAGTCCCTTCACTTGCAAAAACGCTCCACGGCCCCTGCACATAGTGGCAGTCACTATCCCCACAGAGTTTTGACAATGGGTGATGATATGTAGGGGTTTATTTTGTTGATGCGTGTGGGGAATGTATTCACACAGGTGTGGATCCAGGATTTTATAAAAAAGGGGTAGGGGCAAAATTGGAATTTCAGACTTTGGTAGGCCTACACCCAATTCCTTTTTTCGTCAAAAATGGACATCAATTGTTTTCAATTACTTTTCGTAAATTTAGTTAATCATCCTTTGGGCATCTACGGCCCCATCGTCTTGTTTACTCTTTTCTGGATTTACCATTACTTCTTGTAAAGTATAAACGAAACTTATATACAGTTTGGAGAAATATATCAGCTTTATTATTTTTTTATGATAATCTTCACCTCCAAAATTTATTTATCGAGTACGTTTTGCTTTGTCATCCCTTCCGTGTAAAAAAAATATATATATAAAATAAATTTTAAAAAATGCGGGTCTGGTCTTTATCTGCTCTTAGGAATGAAAAGGGACAAGCTTCCCCATTAAGATGAGCGATAAGCTATAGTTATGAATAAAATGTAACACTATACAGAACGGCTTAGAAATAGCAAAGTTTGAATTCTTAGGTTTTAATTTTTGTGATGAAAGAGTTCATGCATAAACGCATGCAATATAAATGAGCAAGCTCTGCACGATATCATACCCCACTACTGCTTTGTATCTTATTGAATAAAATAACAATTATCCAGATTTTTCTTACTACAAGGACAATAAAACAAGGATTACTGCCTTGTGCTCTTTCTTATTTCAGTATGGGGGATAGAATTTTTTTTAAAGCAATGTATGAAAAAATGCAAATGAATAGGATTTTATATAATACGATATACAAGAAGTAGCGGGCTGTGACAATAATCAGTTTTGCTTAAATGAATATGCATGAGGACTATGCTAAGAACTGTTTTTCATGGGAAAAACAAAATCAAAACTAAATAATTATGCATTACTTTGTTATTTTCCATCCGATTTGATGAAATTGTCTTGTGTTGTGCTTGTTAAATTTTACTTACTTTTTTAAAAACATTTCACCATCAGCCTTGAGTCCTTTTTTTCACAATTATCGACATTTCAATTTAAATGACAATGGTGCAACTACATTATAAAAATAACATAACTTTAAACATTTTTTCAGACGCGAAGTGACACCACATCTGATTTCTTTTTAATTCAAACTAAATATTACACTTTCTCCAAAAACACACTTAGATTCAGTAAAAAAAAATAAATATATATATACATATATATATATATACATAATAATATACTTAGAGCAGTTTATAAATCGTTCGTTCTCAAATACAATGTTATATCTAATCTAATTTCATAGAATTATTTTGTGATATAATTTTATATATATATTTCCTAACTTCTCTTTGATAGAAAGCACTCACAAACAACAACAAAATAATCATGTTCCAAAAAACTCTATTTTTTGTCATACAAAATAAGAAAGTTCATTATTAACAAAATTTATATATCTTTCAAATTTCAAAATTCAAATTCAATCATTCTTGAAATAAAATCATGATTAGGAAAATCATCATAACTATCGGGGCCGCGGAGCGTTTTTGAAAGTGGAGGGGCTGAGCCGAAAGTGGGGGGGGGGGGCTGAACAGGCTAAAAATCACAAATGTTATGGTCATTTTTGGCGTTTTTTGTACACGTTGACTGAAAAAGTGGGGGCTGCCAGCACCCCCACCCCCCGGCTCCGCGGCCCCTGACTACAATACATTAAAGAAATGTTCGTTATAAAGGGGGATTTTGTTTCTTTTTGCTCCAGCTTTAAATTTTCTTTGAAATGTTTGTCGCCATTTCCTTTCGGGACTCTGCTATATCGCAAAATGTAACCTCCAACCCACACATATGACCATATATTTAATAGCATTTGTCTGTCTAGTGCGCCCTCTTTTTGTCACTAACCCGGTCGACAAAGGGCCCCTCAAGTCCTGGCCCAGGAAATGCGTCTGGGATGTAGGGGTGCTGATATCTATTCTGTAAGTTAAACTCTATGTTTATGGTCACAGGCTTTTTCTCTTGTATAGGGGGTTGAAGTAAAAAGTGTGATTGGTAAAATAAATACGAGTAAATAATAATATTTGACCATTTAAAAAAAAAAAAGAGAAATAAAAAAAAGACACCTAAAGCCCTTTATCATTATCAATCCCCTCACCAATTTTATTCTAGCCTTTATTGAAAAGCTTGCAATATAGTAACTCTTGTTTATTTGTCTCATTATTATTTAATGCCTGACTGAGATTCTACGAATACAATTTTGGAAAAGACAACAACGGGGAAAAACAGTTCAAAGAAAAGATTCGACCCTATCCTAGACAAAGACGTCAGCCTTAACAATAAGTCTAGATTCAATACCAAAAATAATATCAATCTCACACCTCAAAGGTGATTACTGGGTAAGGAATGAGGGGGCTTGGTCGGCTGGGTAACAAAAAGGGCCACAAAGACAAAAATGGCAATATGAGTGTTGATAACTTTAAAAAAATTAATAATAATATTTAAAAAATACAAAAAATATCACCATGAAGGATTAGAAGAAACATTTTCCGAAATTTACCGGGATCCGAAAAGTGATAGCAGAAAAAAAACACATTCAAGAATAAAAGCTGTGGTTCAAATGTGGTTTTCACACCACTCCTTGATGGCCGCACACGCTACTGATCTGCGTACGTGCTTTGTGCCCCCACCTTCCTCAGGAAAGCCAGAAAGTCATGATCGCTCTTGTTTGCACCAGGAATTGTCCAACAGTTTGAAAGTGCCTAAAAAGAAAATTAGGAATGAATCAATTATAGGTTGTGGTGACGCGGTGATATGTCGGCACTATATTTCAATCTATAAAATATCATCACTGGATTGGTGGATGAGAAACGTAGGCCCACTACATCTCATATATGGAATTCATGACACATTTGTAAAGTTTACCAAAGGTCAACAAATTCGGTGGGAAAAATGGTTGGAGCGTATGGAAATGGTGTATAAAAGTTTGTTGAGGTAACATTGTGGCCCCCCCCCCACTTGTCTTGACAGGGTGATAGCTTGATATAGTTTATTAAATGTTAAAGTGTAATTTTTAAGTATTATTCTAAAAGTAATATTAAAGTATTATTCTAAAGTAATATTAAATATTCATATTCAATAAGAACATACATATTTTTTTTTTTTTTAAAACATATATTACTGAAAAAACAAGTATTAAATGTGTGATATTACGATGACATGTTTACATGATTACTTAAATGTGGCGTTCCACTAAATTAGACTTGCCATAATGTATTACGTGCATTTGACTGAAACATATTATTAAGATTCACAAATAATCAAATATTATGTATCGAGGTTACCTTTAAATAATTTTTTGAGCGAGCTTCTTCGCGTTACTTTTCCTATTCCTGGGACAGTGGTGGATTAGTACCCATTGGCTCATTTACCAAGTCCTGTGCTTCTTTGACGTGGTTTGTCTCACCGCTGCGATTGTCGAAATAACACAAAACATGACAGATGAAATATTACTTATGTGTCGGTGTTACATAAACATGTAAAGATACGATCAATCTTTACGATTGATATGAATCGAAAGTCTATTGTAAACCATGTTGCCATTGATCAGACTATCAAAGATAATAGTTTAAAGTTGATCATAGCTTATTCTTATACTACAGTATTTACAAGTAGTCAATAATGACGACTGAGTTAAGGTAATAGATAATTTGTGAACTGATTTTAATAAACCTCTTTTTTTGTGTACCTTTTGTTATGACCAAATGTTAATTTACAGTCATGCTGATGTTTGACGATTTGTTTCATATGCACATTTTTTTCGAGTCTTTGATCCATAGCTCGTAATAAACTCAATGTTGTAATATACCAGAAGGCTGTTGGTTTACTTTTGACTGGGGGGGGGGGGGGGTGGGTGGCGGGTGGGGTTGGCGAGGGGGGGAGGGGTTGGGAGGTGATGGTGATTAGGTGTTGAAAAAAAATTTCGGCCTTCGGCCAACCAAAAGGTTATAGATCACCTGTAGGGGTAGGTATCAGTTGCCAATCGGTCTGAAATCAGGTATACGTTTTATTCTCTCGGGTTTTTTTGTGTGTTTTGTGTGTTTGTTTTTTTTTTACATTTTTCTCGATTTGGCCTACCGCGGGGCCTGGGCCTGTAAGCCCCCCCCCCCGAATGCGCATGATTTTTCAGCTTTTCGGAGACGTCTCGGAGACATCTCTGAGCCTCACGACGTCTCCTCAGGTAGATCCCACCTTTGGAAGATGATGACTTACGTGTGACCACAGTTGCTTACAGGTGGCAGGAACAATTTTTCCGATTTGGCAGTCCTCGATGGTGTCCTCCTTCGTGGCCTGTGTATGATACAGTAATATGGTGTGTAATAAAGTCATAACAATTAATCATTATTTATAATCATTATATTAGACAAAATTAGCTTAGCTTCGGCCACCCCTCATACGAAGCGCTTTTGATTGAGAAGAGGGCATATTTAAGAAGGCTGGAAGACAAAGGGATTTTAAATCAGTTAACAAAAAGCACAAGTTACATTCGAAACTTAAGCAGTGAAATTTTAACAGAGAGAATGAAGAGAGTGTACAGTCCTTCGAAGTGTAAGAGACAATATTATAGCAATCTCTATTTTCGCTATTATAATATTAGAACGACAACAGTAAAAACATGGAAACCATCAATGAATACTGAGTGGTGGAAAATATCGTAAATAGAGTGACCAACGTAGACAAATTAACAATTTCAGGATAATAGGAAAATAGAGCACTAATATCTGACAATAAAATAATCTAGTTCAATTATTTCTTTGTAAATATGCCCCAAAATGGCGAATCAGCATACAAACGCCCCAAACGTAGATTCTGATTACAGGATACCAAGAAATTAATAGAAAAGTCACTGTTTTTGAGATCAGTAACAGAGGAGAAATAAAGGCCAATTATAGATCTCAGATCGTAGGAAAGCATGTGGATATAATTATTAACTACCTACGCGGTTGTTGAAAGATGCTGCCCCTTACATTTCAGGACCTCTGTCATATATTTTCAATCTTTTCTATAGAGAAAGGTAAATTTCAGATGCTAAAAGTGACACCTATACAGTGCGTCCCAAAAGAACTATACATTTTTTAAATAGCTACCAAACAGAAAAATATAAGCATTCTCGGGGGAAAGATTTAAATGTATATAAGGCTCATATCCTCAACTATCATTATGACACAAAAATTACAAAAATAACCCATGCTTCAGTGAGTAAGCCACTTTTGCAAAGGACATGAAATTTAGCCTGCGCAGGAATTCACTATTCATTTTGCACCTGGTTACGGAACGCCATGAAGGAGTCAAAGTTAATGATGGAATCGATCGGCCACAAAGACAAAAATAAATTGTAAGTCAAAGCAAAATCAATGATATGAAAACAAATGGTGAAACATTACATTTTTGCTATGATATTAATTTTTTTTTCTGACTTTTGGTTTATCTTGATCTGTTGGCTGATTTATTCCATCGTTATTTTGACTCATTCATGGCGTTCCATTACCAGGTGCAAAATGAATAGAGAATTCCTGCGCATGCTAATTTTTGTGTCCTTTACAAAAAGTGGACATTACTCACTGAAGCAATAGTTTTTTCGGATTTGGTGTCATAATGATATTGAGGGTATGAGTCTAATATACATAACAACCTTTCATCCAAGATCTTATATTTTTTATTTGGTAGCCATTTCAAAAGTCGTATGTTCTTTTTGAGACGCACTGTATACAATAAGGGACTTAGATCAGGCAGGCAAATACAGACCTATATCAGTTTTAACAGGTACTGGCAAAGTCTTAGAGAACATGATCGATATTTGTCTAATAGAATACTTAGAGAAAATATGTTTTATTTCAACAAAATATACTGGTTCTTGTCCAATCTTGCGAACACACTTACGATACTTGAGAATGAGGTCGAACATCAGTTGGCATATTTATTGATTTAAAAAATGTTTTCGATACTATGACCACAGTATTTAAAAAGTGTCACACTATGGAATTCGGGATTAGCTCTGCAAATTGTTTGAAGATTATGTGTGGAGACGCTCGCAGTTCGTAGCGCGTAGCCCGCCAGACCCTATGATTTCGTACATCGGTTCAGAATTAGCAGTGATTGATCGTGCGCTCTTTTGTTCCTAAAATTAAGATTGAAGAATACATCCATGTTTGATGGATATTTATTCCTAATACGATTTACATACAGGATATCTTATTTTATATTTTTCTAATCATTTTTTTGCAAAGATATTTAGACGAAATTCTTTGACCTTGTTGGGCTTGAAAGAGTAAGTAGCAAAATTTGTGAATCCATCTCGTTAACCCCAAACTAACCAATTTTTTTAGTTCTTTGAAGCTCCTCTTTGGTCTAATATTTAATTGATTAATTATTCTTGTTAAAATAAGTATTTGATACTCTGCCACTGCGAGCCTCACATGCCTTATTATTCAGCCGAGACAACACAAAACGTTGGCCAACACCAACACTACACACCGATTGTGAATTAACATTTTTCTTAATCCCTAGGGTTTAGTGTTAGTCAATGGCAAATTTGAACGTAAAATTTAAACAGCCGGCTGCAGAGCTTCGGTTCAGCAGACAGACATTTGACACAAAATGAAACACCAGCAAACCGGAAATATGCGTTCAAATTTAGAGTCAACACCTAACACCAGAACTGATTTTATTTCCATTTCACGATTCGTGTTAGATCAGATTCTGCTCCAAAAACGGCTAACACCGATTACAACACCGAACTGTGGAAATCACTTGCAATGTCTTCAAATTTGAATGTAACTTGCGGTGATCCCCAAGGCTTCCGTTCTTGGACAACATTGTTTTTACTTTTAACCAATGATTTACCACCACTCCCACAAGTTTGATTTAGATACTGTAAGCGAAAATTTTAGAAAAATTCAAAAGTGCTTCATGATCATATAAGTTTACAATTGACTTTACAAAGACAAGTTATATGATTTATTAAGTCTTCTCCGTGAGTACTAATTGAAAAGAGATAGGATCTATGGAAAACTAAGGTAGGATCGAAGAGGTTATCCACGCGAGTTTTCGGAATTCTATTGAACATCACCCTTTCCATAGAAAAGATCATATCCAGGCAGATTAAATAATGTGTTTGTAAAAAAAGTTATGGCTATTCTGTAATAGTGAAGTGCCAAATTTATTTCCCAAAGTAACATGTATATACTTGGTGTTATCTTGTAAAGGCCTCTTATCCAACCCTCACCTCTCTTATGGAGAATAGAAGTTTGAGGGAAAGCATCTAGAAAACATAAATCTAAACTGTATTCTAATCTAAGTCAAAAGATGGCATTATGGATGAGCAATTACTATCAGTCCACTTGGGACAGATTTCAAAATACCTCTTTTCTCAAAAACCTATATTATCATTGAATAATTTTTTATCTTCATGACCTCGCCTTGTGTCAACATTCATTGCATGACTTTAGTTAAAGGTAACATACCCACTCTATAGCAGATATAATTGTCAGGTAACAGTGTTTGTACCTAGACGAAAATAAATTAAACCAACAGGTCAGCTTTTTCGGAGACACTTCTCGCATCCACTCTTTCAGTATTAATGATGTTAAGTCAGGAACCTTTCTTCTTTTCTTTTTTTTTTTTTGCCTTTATGTTCATATTATTATTATTGAACATGTTTGAATTGATACATTGTTCTGGTACTAATGTAAAAACATGTTCAAAAGCATTGTACGTCTACGTAACTATACTTTAGTATTATCTATTTTCCTCTAAAGTTGCTCCATGAATGCTATAGTAATATTTACCCCATTATTAATTTTGTTTCGTTCTAGTCCTTGTTAAAATTCCATTGCTAGTAAATGCGTTTTCTAAAAGTTCTTCAAATGTATTTTGGTAAACCAGATTTGTAAATTCATGTAAACGCAAACAAAATTTTATTTGCCGCTATCAACAATGCACTTAAACAAAAAATATCTTGCCATACTAGGTTATATGCAGATATGTGTGAAAACTATGCCGTCGACTACCACTTGTGATCTTTACTTCTAGTATACCCATATAACATCTTCACATTACCTCTCTCCGTTCAACTCACACTTTATGAATTTTGCTAAACATTAATTATATGCTCTGTATATTGTAGTCACATTATTGTAATAGATTGTATATTTCATAGATCATTGTTTGCATGTTGACGGGCTCCAGCGACAATGCTATGTTACCTCGTCTCCATATTCTTTATTCCCTGCCATCTTTCCTTTTTCTTCCACAAAAACCCATTCATTTAAACGACAAGTGAAGCTGTTATCCCTCCCAGGTCCTATCGCTCAACCAACACGTTCAAATATACACACATCATCTTATGATCCATTATTGATCCCCTGATATTTCATTTTCCAAAATCAACTACATTGCAGACCGTCCATCCGCCAATTTCGGGCCATCTGAAAGCCATTTTTCCAGCCTCCATATCTATGTTGTTATAAACGCTACAGACTTCTAACAAAATCCATTAAATAGTCTATGAGTTTGCCCTTTCATATGTATCCCAATCACTTTTCATTTAAAAAATCTTCATATTTTAAATTAATTTCAAAATCAACTCCGTTATGAAAAAAAAATATGTGACTAAAAACACCCAAAATGGCTATAAACTTCTCTGAAATCATTTATATTTGCTTCTCAAATTACAGGGCATGTTATTCTAATAAATGTGCACACACTCACATGTTCACGCTCCAAGAAAAATACGCAAAATGCGAATAGCGCCCTCTTAAAGTTTTCAAAATTTTGCTAAAATCCAAGACTTGCATCTGCGTTGTGGCCTTGTTAAAACCGTACCCTGTTTGGCATTCAGGGACTGTAGACTGTCCTTTCCAGCAATGTAACGAAAAATATATCGAATTCATTGACCAAATTGCTCAAAAGTGTCGTGGAATGTAAAAAATTATCGACAGCCAGGAAATCAATGTTAGACTTAACCCTAAATTGCGAATATTCAATCTAGGAGCTTGAAACTTGGCAGGCAATATGTATCAATACATTTCACAACTATCTGCCAATTTTTGTAAATTTGATGACGTCATCAAAAAGTTATGGAAAAAAATAGCGAATTTTCAATGGATTACATAACAAGGCATTAGTCATTGTAGTTCAATATTTGCTTTAGAAATTGACACTCACCAGTGACCGCATTGAAATTGCCTTTCCATTGATACCAAAATATAATATAGGTTGTCACAGAAAATTTCGAGTAAATCACATTTTTGTAGGAGCCATTATACCCGCTTGCCTAATAATTGCAAATTTGACAGAGCCATGTGCACGCCGGATATATATGGAAAGCGAAGTTTTTCAAAATTGCACTGTAGTACACAAAGCGTATTCGTTTTTACACACACGATCTTGTATATTATGTAAAGCTTACTTCCGTTTCCCAATATTTCATAATATATGCTTACATTTAATAATCATTGAAATATTTTAGTCAAGGCGTCATGCACGCACATCGTTCATGTCAAGATAGCAGTTCTAGTTATAAACGTGTTTGTTGTTTGATGTTATAAATTCATTCAATTCACTTGGTAAGAACTGTATCGGTTAAGATCTGCCCTTGGCTTATCCACCTTGAAAAACAGAGAAAAATAATTGATGGATCCCGATAATTTTATACGCCTACCACCCCTCCCCCACCAAATATGACTCGACCACTTTGCCGTGG
>CALNVZ010000641.1:14543531-14558517 GCA_940671915.1 Paracentrotus lividus | reverse complement strand
TGTCCATCTCTTGCGAACACACTTTAACGATACTTGAGATGAAGGTCGAACATCAGTTGCAATTTATTTATTTAAAAAAGTTTTCGATACTATGACCACAGTATTTAAAAAGTGTTACACTATGGAATTCGGGATTAGCTCTGCAAATTGTTGAAGATTATGTGTGGAGACGCTCGCAGTTCGTAGCGCGTAGCCCCCAGCCCGCTATGATTCGTACATCGGTTCAGATTAGCAGTGATTGATCGTGCGCTTTTTGTTCCTAAAATTAGATTGAAGAATCACTCCATGTTTGATGATATTTATTCCTAATACGATTTACTACAGGATATCTTATTTTTATATTTTCTAATCATTTTTTTTGCAAAAGAATTTAGACGAATTCTTTGACCTTTGTTAGGGCTTGAAGAGTAAGTAGCAATTTGTGATCCATCTCGTTAACCCCAAAACTAACCAATTTTTTTTAGTCTTGAAGTACCTCTTTGGTCTAATTATTTAATTGATTAATTATTCTTGTTAAAATAAAGTATTGATACTTCTGCCCACTGCGAGCCTCACTGCCTTATTATTCAGCCAGACAACACAAACGTTGGCCAACACCAACACTACCACCGATTGTGAAATTAACATTTTTCTTAATCCTAGGTTTTAGTGTTAGTCAATGCAAATTTGACACGTAAAGATTTAACAGACCGGGCTGCATGAGCCTCGGTTCATGCAGAACGACATTTGACACAAAATGAAACACCAGCTAAACCGGAAATATCGTTCAATTTAGAGTCAACACCTAACACCAGAGACCTGATTTTATTTCCATTTCACGTTCTGGTGGTAGAATCAGATTCTGCTCAAAAACGCTAACACCGTTACAACACCGAACTGTGGGAAATCACTGCAATGTCTTCAAATTGAATGTAACTTGCGGTGATCCTCCAAGGCTTCCGTTCTTGGAACCAACATTGTTTTTACTTTTACCAATGATTTACCACACTCCCACAAGTTTGATTTAGATACTGTTAAGCGAAAATTTAGAAAAATTCAAAAGTGCTTCATATCATATAAGTTTACAATTGACTTTACAAAAGACAAGTTATATGATTATTAGTCTCTCGTAGACTAATTGAAAAGAGATAAGATCTTATGAATAACTACAGTTAGGAATCGAAGAGGTATCCACTGCGTAGTTTTTCGGAATTCTATTGAACATCACCCTTTCCATGAAAGATCATATCCAGGGCAGTTAACATAATGTGTTTGTAAAAAAAGTATGGCTTCTGTATAGTGAAGTGCCACAATTTATTCCCAAAAGTACATGTATATACTGGTGTTATTTGTACAAGGCCTCTATCCACCCCACACCCTCTCTTATGGAGCAATAAAGTTTGGGGAAAGCATCTAGAAAACAAAATCTAAATCTGTATTCTATCTAAGTCATAAAAGATGGCATATGATAGAGCAATTACTATCAGTCCACTTGGGTACAGATTTCAAAAACCCTTTTCAAAAACCTATATTATATTGAATATTTTTTATCTTTCATGACCTCCTTGTGTCACACTTCATTGCATCGAACTTTAGTTAAAGGTAAATTACCCCCTTTAGCAGATTAGTTGTTCAACGGTAAAGTGTTATGTACTCTAGACAAAATCAAATAACCAACAGGTCAGCTTTTCGGAGACCACTCTCCATTCCACCTTTCCAGTATTTAATGATGTTAAGTCAAGGAACCTACTTCTTCTTTCTTTTGTTTTTTTATTGCCTTTATGTTTCAATTTTCTATATTGAACATGTTTGAATGATCATTGTTTGGTACTAATGTAAAAAACATGTGTAAAAGCATTGTAACGTCTAGTAAACTATATTTAGTATATCTTTTCCTCTAAAGTTGCTCATGAATGCTATAGTATATATTTACCGCATCTATTAATTTTTTTCGATTTAATCCTTGTTAAATTCCATTGCTAGTAAATGCCGTTTTCTAAAAGTTCTCTTCAATGTATTATTGGTAAAACCAGATTTGTAAATTCATGTAAACGAAACAAAACTTTTATTTGCCGCTATCAACAATGCACTTAAACAAAAAATATCTTGCCATATAGGTATATGCATGATATGTGTGAAACTATGCCGTCGACTACCACTTGTGCTTTACTCTCTAGTTAACCTTATAACATCTTCACATTACTCTCGTCCCGTTCAATCAGCACTTTTGAATTTCGCTACAAACATATAATTATATGCTCTGTTATTATTGTAGTCATTATTGTAATGATTGTATATTTCATAGAGTCATTTGTTGCATGTTGACGGGCTCCAGCGACAATGGCTATGTTACTCGTCTCCATATTTTTATTCGACACTGTCTTTTTCTTCCAAAAAACCCATCCATTTTAAAAGCCGTGAAGCCTGTCTATCGCTTCAGGCTGCCACTAATCAAACTCAAACCACTATCAAATATACACGCATACATCCCCAATCATTTGATCTGATATTAATATCCCTCCCAGAGTCCTATCGCATCAACCAATATTCTCGTTCAAATATAACACAGCATCATCATATGATCCATTATTGATCCCTGAATTTCTTTTCAATCAACTCGATCCATTGACCGTCCATCCCATTAATTTCGGGCCATCTGAAAGCCATTTTCCAGCTCCATATCATGTTGTTATAAACGCTACAGACTTCTAACAAAATCCATTAAATAGTCTAAGAGTTTGCCTTTCATATGTATCTCCAATCACTTTTCATTTAAAAAATCTTCATATTTTAATTAATTACAAAATCAACTCCGTTATGAAATAAAAAATACTTGACTAAAAACCCCCAAATGGCTATAAACTTCTGAAATCATTTATATTTGCTTTCAAATACAGGGCATGTTATTCTAATAAATGTGCACACATCTCACATGTTCACGCTCCAAGAAAATATCGCAAAATGCGAATTGCGCCCTCTAAAGTTTTTCAAAATTTTGCTAAAATCCAAGACCTGCATCTGCGTTGTGGCCTTGTTAAAACCGTACCCTGTTTTGTCATTCAGGGACTTCGCTGATGTCCTTTCCAGCAATGTAACGAAAAATATATCGATTCATTGACCAAATTGCTCAAAAATGTCGTGGAATGTAAAAAATATTCGACAGCCAGGAAATCAAGTGTTAACTTCCCTAAATTGCGAATATTCAATCTAGGAGCTTGAACTTGGCAGGCTATGTATCATACATTTCACAACTATCTGCCAATTTTTGTAAATTTGATGACGTCATCAAAAAGTTATGGAAAAATAGCGAATTTTCAATGGATTACATAACAAGGCATAGTCATTGTAGTTCAATATTTGCTTTAGAAATTGACATCACATCAGTGACCGCATTGAAATTGCCTTTCCATTGATACCAAAATATAATATAGGTTGTCACAGGAAAATTTCGAGTAAATCACATTTTGTAGGAGCCATTATACCCGCTTGCCTAATAATTGCAAATTTGACAGAGCCATGTGCACGCCGGATAATAATGGAAAGCGAAGTTTTTCAAAATTGCACTGTTAGTACACAAAGCGTATTCGTTTTTACTACACAGATCTTTATATTATGTAAAGCTTACTTCCGTTTCCCAATATTTCATAATATATGCTTACATTTAATAATCATTGAAATATTTTAGTCAAGGCGTCATGCACGCACATCGTTCATGTCAAGATAGCAGTTCTAGTTAAACGTGTTGTTGTTGTTGATGTTAATAATTCATTCAATTCACTTGGTAAGAACTGTATCGGTTAAGATCTGCCCTTGGCTTTACCACCTTGAAAAACAGAGAAAAATAATTGATGGATCCCGATAATTTTATACGCCTACCACCCCTCCCCCACCAAAATATGACTCGACCACTTGTCCGTGAAAACAAATGATGTCCATTTTTGACGAAAAAGGAATTGGGTGTAGGCCTACCAAAGTCTGAAATTCCAATTTTGCCACTACCCCTTTTTATAAAAATCCTGGATCCACACCTGTGGAATACATTCCCCACACGCATCAACAAAATAAACCCCTACATATCATCACCCTATTGTCAAAACTCTGTGGGGATAGTGACTGCCACTATGTGCAGGGGCCGTGGAGCGTTTTTTGCAAGTGAAGGGGCTGAGCCAAAAGTGAGAGGGGGGACTGAAGGCTAAAAATCACAATTTATGGTCATTTTCGCGGGTTGTTACACGTTTGCTTGAATAAGTAGGGGACTGGAAGCACCCCCCCCCCACTCACACTGGCCGCTGATCTGTGGCCCACATGACGTACAAGGTACAGCTAAATGAATATGCTTTTCTTTTAGAGGGGAGGGGTCGTTTTTTTGTTGTTTTATTTTCTTTATATTCTTCTTTTTTTTTGAAAGACGCTTTTTTTTTCTAACTTTGGGGACAAACTCCTATTTAAGACGTTTTCATGCGGTGTAAAATCTCTACACACCATTAGGTCCATGGTCCTACTTCTAATTTCAGAGGCGGAGTCAAATTAATATTCCAGGACATGTAAATAAGCTTTCTCTTGGGCGACATAAAACTAAATAATGGTCATATTCCAAATTGCTCATTTTGTATTACCTTTGCGTTTAGGTTGCTTTCGAACCTCCCCTGTCTAGACGGACCTGCAGTCTCTCCTATCCGATGAGCTGTCAGAAGGTTGTACACGCTTTTCGAGATGTGTCTGTTTCATATAGCAAAAAATAACGTATTAATATGAGAGAGAATTAAATTACATCTACTTGACTAGAAATAGAATTGAAAAGGATGAAAAATTCAGCAACAATTATTTTTTCTCTGATTTTTTTTTTTTTTTTTTTTTTTTTACTGAAATCGTTTCCAATTAATACAATGAGTGCATAGTGTCATTAAGTGCGTTCCTAATAATAATATAAAGCGCGATACTCAGCAAGAGCAAAAGAAAATGAATGGTTTGTTTAATATGTCTACCAAAATGTATGTAAACGCAAGGACAATCTAGTATTTCGTTCAGTTGGTTACAAAACATGTGTTCCTGTCCAGACGAAATTAAATTAAAACCAACAAGGTCAGCTTTTCGGAGACACCTCTCCATCCACCTTCATATTAATGATGTAAAGTCAATGGAAATCTCTTTTTTTTTTTTTTTTTTTGCCTTATATGTTTCAATATTCTATTATTGGAATGATACATTCTTTGTACTAATTTAACATGTGTCAACGCAGCAGTTCTACGTCTTACGTAACTATATCGTCGACCGTATCACGAAGATGTCTCTAAGGCCAAAATTGATCGAAAAATCAAAATGATTTTACATGAATATTTGAATGAGATAGCGAATGTCTTGTGTGTTCGCAAGATTGATCAGAGAACCATATATTGGTGTTGAAATAAAACATTATTTTCTTCTAAGTATTCTATTAGACAAATATCGATCATTTTCTCAAAGACTTTGCCCAGTACTGTTAAAACTGATATAGGTCTGTATTTGCCTGCCTGATCTTAAGGTCCCTTATTGTATACAGTGCGTCTCAAAAAGAACTATACACTTTTGAAATGGCTACCAAATAAAAAATATAAGATTCTTGGATGAAAGGTTTGTATGTATATAAGACTCATACCCTCAAATATCATTATGACACCAAAAATTCCGAAAATAACGTATGCTTCAGTGAGTAATGTCCACTTTTGTAAAGGACACAAAAATTAGCATGCGCAGGAATTCTCTATTCATTTTGCACCTGGTAATGGAACGCCATGAATGAGTCAAAATTAACGATGGAATAAATCAGCCAACAGAGTCAAAGATAAACCAAAAGTCAGAAAAAAAAATTAATATCATGCAAAAATGTAATGTTTCACCATTTGTTTTCATATCATTGATTTTTGCTTTGACTTCAATTTATTTTTGTCTTTGTTGGCCGATCGATTCCATCATTAACTTTGACTCCTTCATGGCGTTCCGTAACCAGGTGCAAAATGAATAGTGAATTCCTGCGCAGGCTAAATTTCATGTCCTTTGCAAAAGTGGGCATTACTCACTGAAGCATGGGTTATTTTTGTAATTTTTTGTGTCATAATGATAGTTGAGGATATGAGCCTTATATACATTTAAATCTTTCCCCCGAGAATCTTATATTTTTCTGTTTGGTAGCTATTTAAAAAATGTATAGTTCTTTTTGGGACGCACTGTATAGGTGTCACTTTTTAGCATCTGGAAATTTACCTTTCTCTATAGAAAGATTGAAAATATATGACAGAGGTCCTGAAATGTAAGGGGCAGCATCTTTCAACAACCGCGTAGGTAGTTAATTATATCCACATGCTTTCCTACGATCTGAGATCTATAATTGGCCTTTTATTTCTCCCTCTGTTACTGATCTCAAAAACAGTGACTTTTCTCATTAATTTCTTGGGTATCCTGTAAAATCAGAATCTACGTTTGGGGCGTTTGGTATGCGATTCGCCATTTTTGGGCAATATTTACAAAGAAATAATTGAACTAGTTATTTTATTGTCAGATATTAGTGCTCTATTTTTCCTATTTCCTGAAATTGTTAATTTGTCTACGTTGGTCACTCTATTTACGATTTTTCCACCACTCAGTATTTCATTGATGGTTTTCCATGTTTTACTGGTGTCGTTCTTATATTATAATAGCGAAAAAGAGATTGCTATAATATTGTCTCTTAGCACTTCGAAGGACTGTACACTTCTTCATTTCTCTGTTTAAAATTTCCTGCCTTAAGTTTCGAATGTAACTTGTGCTTTTTGTTAACTGATTTTAAAATACCCTTTGTCTTCCATGCCTTCTTAAATATGCCTCTTCTCAATCAAAAGCGCTTCGTATGAGGGGTGGCCGAAGGCTAAGCTAAATTTTTGTCTAATATAATGATTATAAATAATGATTAATTGTTATGACTTTATTACACACCATATTACTGTATCATACACAGGCCACAAGGAGGACACCATCGAGGACTGCCAAATCGGAAAAATTTTCTGCCACCTGTAAGCAACGTGGTCAACGTAAGTCATCATCTCCAAAGGTGGGATCTTACCTGAGGGAGACGTCTGTTGAGGCTCAGAGATGTCTCGAGACGTCTCCGAAACGTGTAAAATCATCGCGCGTATTCTGGGGGGGGGGGGGGAGGAAGTGAGCAACTAGATATATCGTTGTCCCGCGGCCCCCTGGCGCGTAAATGTAGGCAACAATACGAGAAACAATGCTCATATAAAATATAAATAAACAATCACTAGGAATTAGGTGGAAAAACTGAAGGAGAACGTAGGAGCCCCTAATACTTCACTATCTGGGATCTCATGCTATCGCAGACAACCAAGTAATTTTTCGAGATGTCTATGACTAGAGTTACTTCCCCCCATACAGAGCTGTGCAATACAATTATACCAGCTGCCCTGTATAATTGGTTTGGCACGTATGAAAATGGTGTATAAAAAGTCTCTGTGAAAAAAATTTCAACACCTACGCCCGGTCCCCACCACATTCGTCCCCCCACCTCGCTCGCTTCTATGTCGAGCTCGCCAGGTGATAAGCTGATATAGATTATTAAATCTGAAAACGTAGTGTATCTAGATGATAATAAAATTATCTAGATAATAAGCATGAGCCTATATCGCTAACTAGCTTCACCCTCGTGAAGGTAACACATAAATAAAAACAGAGAAAACGATATTACTGAAAAGAGGTATCAAATAATATAAAATAGAGAGTGGTAGTTACTCTTATCTGCAGGTAGTCCACAATGCCGTTTCTGATGGTACTAAAGAGGCCCGTGAGATGCTAAATACCACTAAAATTACCAGCTATGCGCGGCACCTCCCGGAAATGTATGTACTCGCATCTAGATCCCTGAGAGAGCGATATATATACTGTCAGAGACTTCTGACAATATATATCTCACAAATTAATGTATCTCGAGGTTTAGTTCCTTCGATTTCTAACATACGCTTCTTCTATATGGGAGGACAGCCCTTGCACTTCGTTACGTCTGGGTTACTGATTTCCTATTCCTGGACGGGAACGTCTACCGAGTGGATAGGAGTCTCTCTAAAGTCATCCCAAGTTCTCTGGACACTCGAGTATATATACCAGAATGAGATCCACTGATCACTCTATTTATTGATATACGAGCTGTTACATTGCATCCACAGCTCTTCGACGATTGAACATTGTGAATATAAACATTATCAACAAATGACAGATGAAATATATACCTCGATCTGTGTCTAGTAGTCTAGTGTAATAGCTTACCATTGTATAACACAGAATATACAAAAGTGATAACAACAGTATCAATCATTAACGAAGTGATATATATGTAATCTGAAATGTCGTTTGCTCTATAGATGAAACCAATCTAGTTAGCCAATAGTATGCCGAATAACCCGAGGCCATATTTATATCTACTCCATATAGTAAAACAATAGGTCCTATATCGTATTACATATATCACTATCCACCAGTCTCTTAACTACTCCTAGAAGGTATTACACTTTTGATCCTATAAATGAACCTGAACATTGTATGATTAATGGTATAATTACAAACGTAATAGAGATTATTCAGAAAAGACCTCTGGTGAAAATAAAAAAACGCTGCGTGTTTGATTGTTAATGGTATAAGAACCATTTAAGGTCTGATTGAACCTAGATATATCGTTATGACATTTACTCCCCGACAAGTCGTAGCCTGATGCAAGAACTCGCTTTGTTTTCCGTTCATGCACAACCCCTTTTTTCCGATGTTTGATCCATTAGCTTTTGTAATAAACTCACATGTTGCTGTTAAATATACCAGGAAGGCTGTTGGTTTACTTTTGACCTGAATGCTTTATTAAGGTGGCTATCTGGAAGTTAAAGAAAATTTGGAACAACTATTCACTCTAAAGGGACATCAACTAAGGAAAGATCATCTCACGCTCAGCAATGTGTTGCATGAAGAAAACAAAAGCGATGTTCATGCACAGCATGACTGTAAATTAACATTTGGTCATAAAAAAGGTACAAAAAAAAGGTTATTATTAAAATTGTTCACAAATTATCTTATTACCTTTAACTCAGTCGTCATTATTGACAACGTGTAAATACTTGTAGTATATGGAATAACTATGATCACTTTAAACTATTTATCTTTGATAATGTCGATCGATGCAACATGTTTACAATAGACTTTCGATTCATATCAATCGTAAGATTGATCGTATCTTTTACATGTTTATGTAACAGCCGACACAGAAGTAATATTTCATCTGTCATGTTTTGTTATTTCGACAATCGCAGCGGTGAGACAAACCACGTCAAAGAAGCACAGGGATTGGTAAATGAGCCAATGGGTACTAAATCACCACTTTTGTCCCAGAATAGGAAAAGTAACAGCGAAGAAGCTCGCTCAAAAAAGTTATTAAAGGTAACCTCGATACATAATTTGATTATTGTGAATCTTAATAATATGTTTCAAGTCAATGCACGTAATACATTATGGCAAGCTAATTTTAGTGGAACGCCACATTTAGTAATCATGAAACATGTCATCGTAATATCACACATTTAATATTTGTATTTTTCAAGTAATATTCGTTTTTTTTATGTTGTTACTTATGAATGAATATTTAATACCTTTTTAGAATAATACTTTAAAAATTACATTTTCAGATTTAATAATCTATATCAAGCTATCACCCTGTCAAGACAAGTGGCGCACAATGTTACCTCAACAAACTTTTATACACCATTTCCATACGCTCCAACCATTTTCCACCGAATTTGTTGACCTTTGGTAAACTTTACAAATGTGCATGAGATTCCATATATGAGATGTAGTGGGCCTACGTTTCTCATCCACCAATCCAGTGATGATATATTTTATAGATTGAAATCATAGTGCCGACATATCACCGCGTCACCACAACCTATAATTGATTTCATTCCTAATTTTCTTTTTAGGCCTTTCAACTTGTTGGACAATTCCTGGTGCTAAACAAGAGCGATCATGACTTTCTGGCTTTCCTGAGGGAAGGTGGGGCCAAAGGCACGTACGCAGATCAGGCGTGTGCGGCCATCAAGGAGTGGTGTGAAAACCACATTTGAACCACAGCTTTTATTCTTGAATGTGTTTTTTTTCTGCTATCACTTTTCGGGATCCCGGTAAATTTCGAATGTTTCTCTAATCCTTCATGGTGATATTTTTTTGTATTTTTTTAAATATTATTATTATTTTTTTAAAGTTATCAACACTCATATTGCCCATTTTTGTCTTTTGTGGCCCTTTTTGTTTACCCAGCCGACCAAGGCCCCCTCATTCCTTACCCCAGTAATCACCTTTGAGGTGTGAGATTGATATTATTTTTTTGGTTATTGATCTAGACTTATTGTTAAAGGCTGACGTCTATTGTCTAGGGATAGGGTCGAATTTTCTTTTGACTGTTTTTCCCCCGTTGTTTTTGTCTTTCCAAAATTGTATCGTAGAATCTCAGTCAGGCATAAATAATAATGACAAATAAACAAGAGTTACTATTTGCAACCTTTTCATAAAGGCTGAAATAAAATTGGGGTGGGGATGATAATGATAAAGGCTTTAAGGTGTCTTTTTTTTATTTCTCTTTTTTTTTTTTTAAATGGTCAAATATTATTATTTACTCGTATTTATTTACCAATCACACTTTTTACTTCAACCCCCTATACAAGAGAAAAGCCTGTGACCATAAACATAGATTTAACTTACAGAATATATGCACCCCTACATCCCAGACGCATTTCCTGGGGCCAGGACTGAGGGGCCTTTGTCGACCGGGTAGACAAAAAAAGGGCCCTAATAACAAGAAAAATTGCTATAATGGTCATTGTGTGGGTTGGAGGTACATTTTGACGATATAGCCAGAGTCCCGAAAAGGAAATCGGCGACAAAACATTCAGAAATTAAAGCTGGAGCAAAAGAAACAAAATCCCCCTTTATAACGAACATTTCTTAATGTATATAGTCAGGGGCCGCGAGCCGGGGGGGGGGGCTGCAGCCCCCCATTTTTCAGTCCAACTGTACAAAAACGCAAAAATGACCATACATTTTGTGATTTTTAGCCTGTTCAGCCCCCCCCCCCCACTTTCGCTCAGCCCCTCCACTTTCAAAAACGCTCCGCCGGCCTGATAGTATATGATGATTTTCCTAATCATGATTTATTTCAAGAATGATTGAATTTGAATTTTGAATTTGAAAGATATATAAATTTTGTTAATAAATGACTTTTCTTATTTTGTATGACAAAAAATAGAGTTTTTTGGAACATTGATTTTTTGTTGTTGTTGTGAGTGCTTTCTTATCAAAGAAGTTAGGAAATATATATATAAATATATCAAAAATAATTCTATGAAATTAGATTAGATATAACATTGTATTTGAAGAACGAACGATTTATAAACTGCTCTAAGTATATTATTATTGTATATATATATATATATGTATATATATATTTTATTTTTTTTTACTGAATCTAAGTGTGTTTTGGAGAAAGTTGTATATTTAGTTTGAATTAAAAAGAAATCAGATGTGTGTCACCGCGTCTGAAAAAATGTTTAAAGTCTATGTATTTTTTAATGTATGTTGCACATTGTCATTTAAATTGAAATGTCGATAATTGTGAAAAAAAGGACTCAAGGCTGATGGTGAAATGTTTTTAAAAGCAAAGTAAAATTTAACAAGCACAACACAGACAATTTCATCAAAATCGGATGGAAAAATAACAAAGTAATGCATAATTTATTTAGGTTTTGATTTTGTTTTTCCCGATAAAAACAGTTCTTAGCATAGTCTCATGCATATTCATTAAGCAAACTGATTATGTCACAGCCCCGCTACTTCTTGTATATCGTATTATATAAAATCCTATTCATTGCATTTTTTCATACATTGCTTATAAAAAAAATCTATCCCCCATACTGAAATAAGAAAGAGCACAAGGAGTAATCCTTGTTTTTATGTCCTTGTAGTAGAAAAATCTGGATAATTGTTATTTTATTCAATAAGATACAAAGGCAGTAGTGGGGCTATGATATCGTCAGCTTGCTCATTATATATGCATGCGTTTATGCATGAACTGTTTCATCACAAAAATTAAAACCTAAGAAATTCATAACTTTGCTATTTCTAAGCCGTTCTGTATAGTGTTACATTTTATTCATAACTATAGCTTATCGCTCATCTTAATGGGGAAGCTTGTCCCTTTTCATTCCTAAGAGCAGATAAAGACCAGACCCGGCCATTTTTTAAATTTATTTTTATATATATATTTTTTTTACACGGAAGGGGATGACAAAAGCAAAACGTACTCGATAAATAAATTTTGGAGGTGAAGATTATCAGTAAAAAAATAATAAAGCTGATTTATATTTCTCCCAAACTGTATATAAGTTTCGTTTATACTTTTATCAAAGAAGTAATGGTATAATGCCAAGAAAAGAGTAAAGCAAGACGATGGGGCCCCCAAGACGATTAACTAAATTTGCGAAAGAGTATTTTCGTCCTGCATTGCCAAGACGTTTACGTGCAACTTTCTTCCACCGATGTGTCACAACTATAGTAGGTTTCTTGAAGTGAATATATTATGAATGACGAAATTAAGTAAATTTTTCACACATTCATAATGTTTTGCTGAATCATCATACCTCTGATTTTAGTGCAAAACCTCCATACAAACGGTTAACTATCAGCAACAAATAAAAAATAAAATAATAATAAAAAAAAAAAAATAAAAAAATAAAATAAAAACGTTTTCGGGTCTTTTCATTTGCACCATATTTATCAGTACTTAATTTATCTGCGTTAAAAAGTTAAGCGAAACACGTAAACAGTTTGGGGAAATATGAAACATAATAATCGTTTTCACTAATAATCCACACCACCAAATATTTTATTTTGGGGGATTTTTTTTCTTTTGTAAACACCTTTTTGGTAAAAATTTGATCTGGTCTAGTCCTCATCTGCACTCAGGAATGAAAAAGTGACAAGCTTCCCCTTCCAGATTATACAAAGAATGATTGACAACACTAATTATGAATGAAATAAATACAAAATCATATAGAAAAACTTGATTTTTTAAAGAGGTACATGGATAATTAATTAATTTTTACATTCTTCCTCTCCCTTATACCTCATTTCTCTCTCTTTCTTTAGCAGTGGTATGCCATTCCCTTGCATATCCGTCTTACCATTTCAAACACTAATTTCTCGATTTATTCACATCATGCACATACTCCTGCCCAACGCAGATTCATTCTTAAAACAATTCCATCAAGCAAACTACAAGTCATTCATATTAATAAAAAAAGTTTACATTTTAATAAATCAAATATTAACATATTTATGGTCATAATAAGTGCACGGTGCAACAATTACAAGAGTTTAACCACAACTCGTGATAACAAACATAGTATCAGTAACCACTAGCGATAATCATTATATCCTACAATTTTCCTAAAAAATATCAACTATTTATCTTCCTTAAACCATACAAAATACACAAGCATAATCCAGCTGACTTGTACATTTCACCAATTGGTTTAAATATAAACTCATAATGGCGGACACCAGCATTGGGTTTTCATCATTATATGTCGATAATTGGTACAAGTCATGTGACACAAATCATGAGATTCTAGTAATATATACGTTGGAGCTGTGGTTTAAACATGGTACAGAATCATTCACACCCAGGCATGTTATGATAGCATAGTCACGTGATGCAATAATCCCGATCTCTAATTGGTCGATGTGTGCATGTCACGTGACCTTGGCACCATTTATCGTCTTCATTTTAGTGAATTTAAATCTAGAGTCTTTGGAGGGGCGTTTTTTTTTTTTTTTTTTTTTTTTTTTTTTTTTTTTTTTTTTTTCTACTTCTTTACATAATCTAATTGTTTTATTTCCGCGTTGATGGTGTTGAATCAAAAACTGTGTTGAGGCCATCATAATTTATCGCTGTATTTTAAACATTTTTTCTTACAAATTATTTCAGCGCAAAAACGAATCTGCTCAATTTCTTACCTTCATTAAGGGATTAGAAAACGTAAAATATCTGTGCCAACAACTGAACTCTCAATTCATTCTAGCAACCTAATGCAACTAACAGTATGACATGTATACATTCATAAATAAATCAACAAAATAATATTTGACATTACTATAAAATATACGCTTTACTTTACCAGAAAATTGCACTAGTAAACGAACAAAAATACATGATGAACTTGATGAACAATAAAATAGATCAAAATTATAATCTGTTAATCGTTTCAAATAAATGACATGAAAACAATCACTTTGTTTAGATTGTTTGAACACATACATTGCAAAACCAGTGGCGTTTGCTTTAAGCATTTTTCGTATTCCAATTCGTGCGACAATGATCAAAACGGCTGAAAACCGAGAATTACAACCAAACTGGAGTCTAGTGTTGAACCAAAGTCTCGGTAAAACGGCAGTTTCTAACTCCCATCCGTCGCTATTAATAGTATTATACAGGGCCCTTCAATACAAAGGTTTGCATCAATCGAAATAATATAGCCAAGCCTATTAAATGGTTTATTCGTCTTTTTTTCATTTGGGGTGGGGTGTACCATAAAACTCATTAAATGTCAATATTATTCAGATCATAAAATGTCAATCTCCCATCCTACCTGTCGACCTGAAAACCTTTTATTATTCAATTATTTTCAATAAGAAAACAATGGTAATATGCCAAACATGTTTGACAAGTGTGTCATCCCTGCACCAAAGGCATTCGTTCTGGTAAATGAGGGACATAGACAATTCATTGAACAATTAAATGTTTTCTATGAAGACAGGTGCGATGTTGTATGGCATGATGGTGATGTGCATTCATAGACATCTATAGATCTAGTACCCCCTTAAGAAGCGAAAGAAGATAGAAAAAGTACGGAATACGATTTTTTGTTGGCAGGTCTGAATATAGCAAGAGCAA
>CALNVZ010000641.1:14518010-14543506 GCA_940671915.1 Paracentrotus lividus | reverse complement strand
TTGTGTTGAGAGAGATCAATCCTTGTTTTTATTTCCTTGTAGCAGAAAAATCTGGATAATTGTTATTTTATTCAATAAGATACAAAGGCAGTAGTGGGCTATGAATCTTCAGCTTGCTCATTAAATATGCATGCGTTTATGCATGAACTGTTTCATCACAAAAATTAAAACCTTAAGAAATTCATAACTTTGCTATTTCTAAGCCGTTCTGTATAGTGTTACATTTTATTCATAACTATAGCTTATCGATCATCTTAAGGGGAGCTTGTCCCTTTTCATTCCTAGAGCAGATAAAGACCAGACCCGGCCATTTTTAATTTTTTTTTTATATATATTTTTTTTTTACCGAAGGGATGACAAAAGCAAAACGTACTCGAAAATTAAATTTTGGAGGTGAAGATTATCAGTAAAAAAATAATAAAGCTGATTTTATATTTCTCCCAAACTGTATATAAGTTTCGTTTATACTTTTATCAAAGAAGTAATGGTATAATGCCAAGAAAAGAGTAAAGCAAGACGATGGGCCCCCAAGACGATTAACATATTTGCGAAAGAGTATTTTCGTCCTGCATTGCAAGACGTTTACGTGCAACTTTCTTCCACCGATGTGTCACAACTATAGTAGGTTTCTTGTAGTGAATATATTATGAATGACGAAATTAAGTAAATTTTTCACACATTCATAATGTTTTGCTGAATCATCATACCTCTGATTTTAGTGCAAAACCTCCTACAAACGGTTAACTATCAGCAACAAATAAAAATAAAATAATAATAAAAAAAAAAAATAAAAAATAAAATAAAAACGTTTTCGGGTCTTTTCATTTGCACCATATTTATCAGTACTTAATTTATCTGCGTTAAAAGTTAAGCGAAACACGTAAACAGTTTGGGGAAATATGAAACATAATAATCGTTTTCACTAATAATCCACACACCAATATTTTATTTTGGGGGATTTTTTTCTTTGTAAACACCTTTTTGGTAAAAATTTGATCTGGTCTAGTCCTCATCTGCACTCAGGAATGAAAAAGTGACAAGCTTCCCCTTCCAGATTATACAAAGAATGTTGACAACACTAATTATGAATGAAATAAATAAAAAATCATATAGAAAAACTTGATTTTTTAAGAGGTACATGGTAATTAATTAATTTACATTCTTCCTCTCCCTTATACCTCATTTCTCTCTCTTTCTTTTGCAGTGGTATGCCATTCCCTTGCATATCCGTTCTACCATTTCAAACACTTACATTTCTCGATTTATTCACATCATGCACATACTCCTGCCCAACGCAGATTCATTCTAAAACAATTGACATAACAAGCAAACTACAAGTCATTCATTTATTAATAAAAAAGTTTACAGTTTTAATAAATCTATATTAACATATTTATGGTCATAATAAGTGCACCGTGCAACAATTACAAGAGTTTAACCACAACTGTGATAACAAACATAGTATCAGTAACCCACTAGCGATATCATTATATCCTACAATTCCTAAAAAATATCAACTATTTATCTTCCTTAACAATACAAAATACACAAGCATAAATCCAGCTGACTTGTACATTTCACCAATTGGTTTAAATATAAACGTCATAATGGCGGGAGCACAGCATTGGTTTCATCATTTATATGTCGATAATTGGTACAAGTCATGTGACACAAATCATGAGATAACTAGTAATATATACGTTGGGAGCTGTGGTTTAAACATGGTACAGAATCATTCACACCCAGGCATGATATTGATAGCATAGTCACGTGATGCAATAATCCCGATCTCTAATTGGTCGATGTGTGCATGTCACGTGACCTTGGCACCATTTATCGTCTTCATTTAGTGAATTAAATCTAGAGTCTTTGGAGGGGCGTTTTTTTTTTTTTTTTTTTTCTTCTTTACATAATCTAATTGTTTTATTTCCGCGTTGATGTGTTGAATCAAAAACTGTGTTGAGGCCATCTAATTTTATCGCTGTATTTAAACATTTTTTCTTACAAATTATTTCAGCGCAAAACGAATCTGCTCAATTTCTTACCTTCATTAAGGGATTAGAAAACGTAAAATATCTGTGCCAACAACCTGAACTCTCAATTCATTCTAGCAACATAATGCAACTAACAGTATGACATGTATACATTCATAAATAAATCAACAAAATATATTTGACATTACTATAATATACGCTTTACTTTACCAGAAAATTGCACTAGTAAACGAACAAAAATAAATGATGAACTTGATGAACAATAAAATAGATCAAAATTATAATCTGTTAATCGTTTCAAATAAATGACATGAAAAAATCACTTTGTTTAAATTGTTTTGAACACATACATTGCAAAACCAGTGGCGTTTGTTTTAAAGCATTTTTTCGTATTCCAGTCGTACGACAATGATCAAAACGGCTGAAAAACCGAGAATTACAACCAAACTGGAGTCTAGTGTTGAACCAAAGTCTAGGGGTAAGAGTTCAATTTGAAACGCATTTCTAACTCCCATCCGTCGCTATTAATAGTATTATACAGGGCCCTCAATACAAAGGTTTGCAATCATCGAAAAATATAGCAAGAGCAAATCACGTTGTATTATGTTGTATTCGCTTTTTGTATAAAAGACTGACAAATAAGCCATTTTCGAATTATCTTCTCTCAAATTTGCAATTGATCGGAAAACTTTTTATTACGGGGCCCTTTCACTGACTACACCAAATTGACATATCTTATAAAAAAACATTAAACCAGTTTTCATAATATTTCCAAACACGTTTATACACAAATATTAACTAAAATGGAAGATCTTCGATTGACTTATCGCCTGTACAACGAACGGTTAGAAATGTATCAAATTAGAATTGGGAGGAAAAGGGTACCATGGGTTTGTTAAAGGGTGTGACAGGTGGGGTAGGGCCACAAAACTAACATTACGTTTTTTGTTTGTTTGTTTTTTGTTTTTTTTTTTGTGGGGGGGGGGTAATGGGGAGACGTAGGTTTTAGATTGTAGATTCGGGGGATTTGTATGGGATGGAGAGAAATAGAGAGAAAGGGAAGAGTGAGGGAGAGAGAGAGAGAGAGAGCGAGAGGGAGGGATGGAGATAAAGGGGGGGGTAGCTTGATGGGCAACATTGAAGAGAGGGGTCGTATATTCTTATATTATTAATTCGGAAACATTATAACAAAAACAACAAAACACCAATTATCCTCATTCACATTGATTACTTTGCTTTGTATGTCATCTGTGATTTTTCGGTTTCTTCTATCTTTGTTTTAACTGAAGAAACTGCGTGTTTAACTCAATTTATCTCCATTTGCGAGAGTCCATGTATCATCTGTTCAACTTTAGGTTGTGCCACAAAGAAAATTGTAAATCAAATTCTCATTTACTCGGTACTACTATGTTCGTATTATTATTTGTCTTAATTTTCTTCTTTTGTAACATTTTCCGATTTTTCCATTAACAATTAATCAAAACATATATTAATTTAGTGGCATAGCTCCTAAAAATATTGGAATATATGAACACAAATTGTTATAAACCATACGTTCTCAAAGTTGCGTATTTGAGACGGTCAATCTTATTCGCTTAGGGCATAATATTGCATAAAACAAGGTAAATGTGCAATAGAAAATATGGTTATGAGTGATTTACAGACATAATGCATGAAGGGAAATCCACTTTAATTGATAGTTTCGACAAAACTTGTTCATATTTAAACTTCTACTCTATAATTATCTCATTCATTTACAAGTCACAGATATAAAAATTTGAAATAAAAAAAAAATTGAAAAAAATTGAAATAAACTAAAAAACTAATCTGATAAAATACGGATCATCAATGATCGGAATTGTTACAGCAAACGCACCATAGTTTTCAATGCAAGTTCATTTTTAAACACACATAACGTGTTTCAATTTACATACACTGTTCGTCATAAAGGTGGAATATTTTTTTCTGGCTCAAGCGACTTTATGTTGCTCCGGTTTTAATTTCTTGAATGTGTTTGTCACCATTTTCACTTTCTGGGATCCTGGGTATATCTTGGACGTTCCCTCAACCCTTCCAGGGAATTTTTCTTCAAAAAAGTTTGTCACCCCCAGAAGATAGCCATTTTCGTCATTTTTTCTTATTTTAGGGGCCCTTTTTTGTTCACGCGACCCAACAAGGCCCCCTCAGTCCTACCCCAAGGAAACACGTCTGAGGTGGAGATTTATTATTGTTTTTTAAATAAAATCTATATGTATGGTTACAGGCTCGACTCTTTTGTCTCAGGGGAGGGGTCGAAATTTATTTTGATTGGGGTTCAACATTGATTTTATTTTACACCATGGAAATTTCTATCTTCCCTAAATTGTATTGTAAAATATCAACCAAACATAAATAAAAATAAAATATTATCAATAATGACTATTTACAGCCTTGTCGTCACGGCTAAATAAAATCTAAGGGGGAAATGATGATATTTAAGGGTTAAAGGTGGTTTTTCATTTCTTTTGTTTTCAGCATAAAGATGGAATAAAATATTCCGTGATTTCACCAATCTCGTTTTTATTCAACAACCCTCCCCTAGACAAGAGACCAATAGCCTGTCCCCAGAAATATAGATTTAACTTAAAGAACAATATAAAACAGTAACCTCCAGTCGCGTTTCCTGGGGGTAGGACTGAGGGGGGCTTTGATCGGCCCGAGAAAACAAAAAGGGGCCCAAATGAGAAAAAATTACAAAAATGGGCATTACGGGGGTTGACAAATCTTTTTTGGAAAAAAGGTCCACGTGAAGGGTTGGGAGAATGTCCAAGATATAGCCAGTGTCCCAAAAAGTAAAGCAGGGACAAACATATTCAAGAAATTAAAGTCAGAGCAAAATCATGCCGCTATAGCGGCAACAAAATATTCCACCTTTAATGACGGACAGTGTACTTATTAAAACAACTAATTACTATACAGGGTGACCTCAGAAAAAGGAAACCAACTTGCATCACCATAATTCAAAAATATATCCAATGGGATAATGAATTTAATATCACTGTAATGCAACTCATTACCATCCTAATGATATTCTCTCTCACCTCACCAATATCATGCTTCGCTGAACCCATTGTCTGAAAAAGTCCTTGTAAAATTGTGGCGTGTCACTTTTCATGCACCTCGAGATGGTTGTGTGAATGTGCCATAGGAAAGGAAACTGCCAACTTTGATCATGCAATAAATTTCAAACATATTTCAGTGGTTGATATAGAAAGTTTATTATCACTGAGAAAGTATATAACTTCAATTGACCCATATCTACAATGATACCTTTCATCTCCTACCACTATCAATGCATTCACCTGACCCCGATTAGCTTTGAAAATTGATCATCGCAGAATTGGATATGTTCTCTTTCATAGCTGCCGTTAAAGATAGTTGCGATTTTAAGGTTCTAAGCCAAGTCACAGTATGTAGCAGTCCATCGGTCCAGGAGTATGAAAAATAAATGGGTTGATGTCTGACCTATTTACGTTCCGTATATCTTACCTCCATGTAATATTTCGACTCACTATTGATTGTTTTAAATAGCTTTTCATAACACCATAATACTTGGTAGTCTCGATGAGAAATTGTAAAGCTGAGAAGTAAGATGCATACAATGGCACAATTCAATTTTCAAGATTATTTCAGAACAAATGGGGTTACAGTTTGATGCGCTGACATGGCGAGCTGAAAGAGATATCAATAAAATAAATGAGTGGCACTTTCAGTGTATAAACGTCATAATTACCACTGTCAGTTTTTTAAATTTGATTGAGATCGAAAGTGGTTCCTTTTTGGCACATTTGCAACAACCCTATCTCAGATGACGTGAAAGTGAACCATCTTCACTAATTATGTTGCAAGACATTCTCAAAACAATGGGTTCAGTGATCCCTGACGATTGGTGAGCTGAAGCTAAGGTATTCATTAAAATGTAATATGATTGACCTTCCAGTGATATAAATTTATATAATCAACCATGGTAATATTTTTTGAAACTATTGATGATCAAAGGTGTGTGTTCTTTATCTGTGCGCCCTGTATAGCACCTCTTAATCACCGCGACATAAATTGAAATTCGCAATTTACGGCTAACAATACAATTAGTTTGTCTATTCCTCTGGAATAAACTACAACTCCACGCGATATACAATAATCATCTGCTCAATCTGGTAAAAATCTAACAATAGTATTTTTTGGTTGCATTAACAACTCTTTTCTTAGACATGTACACTCTCGCCACGTGCCTAACATGCGAACACACTACATATGAAATAAAATACATATAAAATTATTAGAGGTTTACTCTAACAGCAAAATACACACAATTTTCCGCAATCTATAGACCGCGATTCGCGAGTAATGAGTAGAAAAATACGAAAGACCCAAAACTCAAACTATATAATTATCATACCACGCTTCCTGATGGCACTACATAGATTACACGTTTGATTACTATATAAAAAAGGAATTAAGAAATAACAATTACATTATGATCATAGCATATGTAAAATACATTTGATCACTTTGGAATATTTACAAGTATAACGTTATCATCAGCTAAAAAAGAAAGGGAAGATTCTGCAAGATATCTTTGTCAAGTTTGGAAAGCAAAAAGAAAATGTTTACTATGTGTACTGGGGTATTATCTTCCAAATTATAACTGAATAATACAAATGCATATAAATATCAAAGCACAATTAGAAGAAATATGTTAAAATCGTATATTTCACTGATAGTATTCAAACCTCTTTGAAATCGTTTTTGAAAAAAAAGGGACAAAAACAAAGTAATTCCTACAATATGATTCAAATAAGGTCTACACTGTCATTATAGATAAGAAAGATGAAGCAATAATCATAGGTTTTTTCGTATCTAGTGACAAAATATTACTACTGAAAAGGTGCGTTTGCACTATATCTATATGTTACATACTTCACATTCACCACATAGCAATTAATTACAACAATGTAAAAAAGGCACAAAAATAGGTTTGCGTGTAAAATGGTAAATGTGGGTGTGATAATGGCTGCGTTCACACGAGAGCGCCTTGACACTTTAATTAAAAAGGGAGTCTCAAGAACCCAAAAGCAATATATGAAGTGACAACTTGCAGGTGTGAACGCAGGCTTCGATCTAAGTTCCTGTCAATGAGTGTTAGTTACCGTGGGTATGGTTCTACACTGTGAATATGATCACCATTACATTTTTTGTCACTTTCCTGCCAAAATAATACAATTAATTTGTGACTGTGTAAAAATGTGTATAGCCCCCTTAATACAATAAAGTCCTTAACAATGCATAGCTGTATTCCCAAAGGTAATGTGCATAGTGTTTACAATATGGTTGTACATACCGGTATGGTTTTATATGTAAAAAGCAAACAGCGTGTTAATTGCAAACCCAACACCGCATTTTACAGAATTCCCGAACTTTTCCGAAACCGACCGACAAAGATCGAAAAGAATGGACATTACCTTATCGATTTATGTTCGCTTTGGAGTCGGTCGTCAACATGATTGAGAAAATTACTGTCACCTTATAGGCCTGTTGATAGTTAACAAAACTAATATTGGCTTATCAAATAGTTTCATTTTCAAGTACGGGCTTGATTATGAAAGCAACATTTTATGTCAAGGTATAAAGAAAAAACGCTTTTTTATCTTTAGGACAAATAACATCCCACAACCCATTTCACTTTTAAACAAGTCTTTTTATTCTTCTTCCTTTAATATTATAGTAATTTACTTTCTCAGAATATGGTTTACCAACTTTACAGCAATGCCTATAGCAAAGCAAAACGAAACAACCACCAGCGTAAGAAGCTGCCTCAATTTGAAGAAAAGTGCAAAGTGAAATATATTGAAATAAGAAGTTAAATATCCGCGTTTTACACTTAATATTTATTAATCCGCCAGTCCATAACATGTTCTATGTGAAAGTGACAAAGCTGTTAAAGCGAGATCTTGAAATATTTACCGTACCAACCAAGAACATAATTCCTGAAGGTATTAATATTACTATTTGTTGTAGGTCGGATTTCGATGTGTAGAAATAGGAGCAACATAGATATCATTGGTACGCTGAAAGATTAATAAACGTATAAAGAGAGAAATGAGAAAAAATTTACAACTTCGTTAAATTATAGAAATGATAGATCTGCGCAATTATATCCATTTTCTTGGAGGTAAAATGATGTTGAAAAGAGTCTGCGTTTTAACACCAAAACACGCTTGTACACTCGATTCACTCCGCCATTGCAATGTTCATAGCCAGGACAGAGCATGTTTTAAACGGTGTTTCATGAGAATGACAGTGCTTTCGTAATAAAACATAAGAGTGATATTAGATGAATAAGATTTCAAAGCCAGATCTTGAGATATTTACCATGCGAAACCAAAGAAACTACCCCGTTCCAGAAGGTAATTAAATTATTGTTTCTGGTAACCGGGATTCTTTAAATGTAGAAATAGGAGCAATATTAGATATCATTGGTACGCTGAAAGATTAAAGAATATAAAGAGAGAAAAAAAAATGGTTACAATCTTCATAGTTATGATAGATTTGCGCCACAAGCATTTCAATATATTAATTTTCTTCGAAGCGACAAGTTGTTATTGACCGAACATGGGATTCTCACCCTGGTTGAGGAGATTTGAAGATCGGGTTATGTCGCGTAGAAAATAAAGAAAAAAGGAACAATTTCAAATGATAATGCAGTCGATATATTTCTGTGCTACCGCGTGTAAATGCGAGTACGCTAATCTTCTTTGTTTACAGCCAGTAATATAAATAAAGAGGACTGATATCCCATTGCAGAAATAGACCGTGCGTATTTGCCATAACGTTGGATTCTTGAACGTGGTTGTCGACGACTTTGTAGATGGGTTATCACTCGTGTAAGATACAAATAGTAAGGTAGAAAATATGAGGTTAGCAAGTTTGACCTGGAATCCCTCAATTCATTGAGATCGATTATCATAGTTCTTAAAATATGACACATGTTCAGTAAATTTATGTGTCTTTTTCTTTCTTTTCTCTTCATTTTTTGGAGACTTATGCTGAAAATACAGCCAAATATTAATCAAATAAATCATTTACTTACCTGATTACTCATTCAGTTACATCTATATTCGCTCACTCATTCATTCATTCATTAATCAATTTGAGGCGATGTTTTTTTCTTCTCCCTTTTACAGTTAGTTGTTGTTGTTGTTTTTTTAATGAAAGCAATTCTTATTAGTGATTATTCTTGGACAAAATTTAAAGTTCTATAATTGCTAGACATTAATATTTCTTTTTATTTGGTAGCCACAATATTCCACTTTTAGCTCGTCTGGCTTCAGCAATGGTTTCTTGGGAAGCTGCAAAATGTCCGACATGGGTCCCTGTCGGAATAGCAACTACAGAAATGAAGTTGTGTTTTCGGGGAGGAACCAATGTCTAAAGATAGAGTTCAAATCCCTCCTTTTTTAAAGCTTCTTTGGTAGCAACATGTACTCCATTCAATTTTAACATTTATTTGCAAGAAAGATGTGAAGCTTCCAGTAAGTGCATCCTTGTGTTAGGCACACCTAACAAGAGTACAATTTATCGTTAATACAAATCTAAAAAATACACAGAAGGACTACATACGTTTACGATATGCTAAATTAATAAAGTACACTTGCAAACTATAATTCATTTACAATTGCTATATTCACGTTTGTCGTGGTCAAATTATTTTGCTAGTACCACAATTACCAACAGTAACGAACATCTGTAAACGAAAATGAAGGCGTAATTGTTAAGTGCGAGGTATCAACGGTCCAGTTTTGAAATAAAGTCAATGAACTAATACTTTAGGCCAAAATATGGCATTAAAATCCTTACACAAATACCTGAGATACAACTACAAACCTATGGTCCCACTGGTTGATCCCCTTATTATTAATTTGCTTTCGAAACAGTACAGCGAAATAAATCACCAAAAACATCACACACAAAAACGAACCCGCATTACCCCCAATGAGCGGTGGCCATGAGGTGATGCACCTGCAAGCAAAAAGGACAGGGGTTCGAGTCTTACCCTGATCCCATTGAGCTTTCTTGCAGTCGTTCTCTGTGCGCATATTCCCTCTGTCTTGAATGTAGGTGTATATCCTCCATGCGAATACAAGGATCATTCCGATCAGGACAATACCGAGGATGATCCGATGACGATCCATCGGATTCTTCCACCGTCAGGACTGGTCCGGTCACTGGTTCGATGCATACTGTTAATAATAATATTGTATTGTATTTATATAATTACCAATTTTCAAAATACTCATAGTTATACATTATGAATATGAAAAGTATTTGGTAAATGGAGGCAACACATAGCTAAAGCTCATCGAGGTTGGACCGTCCAATTTCATTATCGCGCGTGAATCAAGTCAAACATAATATTTATATTATAACCAATTATCCTAACATAGTTTTACAATATTACACTATTTTACATTTGAAATTAATTAGATATGTTTATAATTCTGCTAGAAGATTTTTTTTAAATGCAAGTTTTCCGTGATTACATTCTCTTATCATTTTTTTTTAGATCGTTCCAAATAAAAGCTCCTGTCAAAAGTCAGACTATTTCCAAGATTTGTCCTGGCTTTGATGAGAGTTACACTCTTATTTTTCTTTGCTCCTAGTCTTGTACGGATGTTTAACAAATGAGAAATAATCGAAGAAACGGCGAGGCAGTTTGTTATTTAATAAATCATAAATAAATGTTGCAATGAAAAAGGACGATATTGTTTACAACATCGAGTATCGTTAACTCAGATTAACATGATTAAACATTTTATTAGCATCATAGTTGTTGTAAATTATTTGGTATTATAGTAAGAAGTCATAGTTTACGAAGGTATGCCTTTGAAATATTGTGTTTATCTTTTTTTATTCAGAAAAAAAAAATTATCTGCAAAGTAAAAAACATCAAAATTCTGCATTATCCAAAAAACATATTAAATGGTGCAGGATCGAATAAAATTACTTATCTTTCATGCTTTTATCTCTCTCTCTCTCTCCTCTTTTCTCTCTATCTTTCTCTCTCTCTCTCTCTCCAGTTCACATCTATTTGAGAGGCTCTATTAGTGATACGTAAGTATAAATCTAAGATGGTTAACATAAACCCCCAAAACACATCAATTTTTTGTTTTTTGGGAACAAAAAAAAAAAAAAAAAAATCAATTCTGACTGCACCCAAAATATTCTCGCTACAAGCCGTCAGGAATACTAACCTTCTTCACTTTCAGCATATACAGTGACAGTCTCGTTTCAAACACAATTGCAAATTTGAAAGTACAGGAGTTGTTTCGTCTAAAGGTACATGGTGGACTGTCTAGGATATCTGAAAATACATGAAAAAGCAGAAATGTTAATTTTGATCGACAAATAATCAGCATCACTCTTTCAAAACTTTTGAAGGAAAACAGACAAGCATATTTATATTTATATATTGGATGACTTCAGAATGGGATACCAGAAATATTGGCCCTAACGAATGGAATGTTTGGTATCACATGAAGTAAAGCCATCCACTATCATCATTATTATCTATGATATTATTCAGATTGGCATAAACTGTGAAAAGCAGTATTTATATTTGACCGTAGAATACGGCATAATATTGTACGGCTAAAAAGCCCTTGTATATAAATAGTAATGTTTAATATTGAGGTGCAATATATGAATATTTTACAATGATAACATTGTTTGATAGCTTATACTTTACCCAACTGCAAGAGGAACAATTAAAAGCTAATAGGTGAACAAGGGCGCTATATGACATCCATTCCTATCCGAGGGGCTCTTTAATTATGGGGACAAATGCCTTTCCGAAGGGGAACTGGCACAGTGACTTTACCAATGTACCTACCGAGCTCACGCTAAAAACGAGGTTTATAATTGTTGTTATAAACATGTATTGTATTATTGTATTATTCCGTATCACTAAACATCTTTGCTTTCATCCCGTTTTCCTTTTTCTTAATCAATTAATTCGATAGATAATGGGTTTTCATAATATGTACAAACAGGGGTGGTACAAATTATGTACTTTATAGAAATCGAATTGAAAAGAAGAAAAAAAAAAAAAAAAAACGCCTACAGTCGCGTATAATAAAAATATAACCAGAATTCTTAACACATTGCGTATTTACATTCGCACCTTTAATTTATGTGTATTTACATATACAAACACAAAACACTTGTAATATTAACACTAACACCTTGACACCCATTATACTTACCTCGTCAACGCTAGTAACATTGACAATATTGATATTGCACATCTCGCACTGTTCTGGTGTTAGTCTCCCGGACCCAAACACGTACACTCGACGCAGTCTCGGGTAAGTGGCATTCTCCCAGCGGCATGTCTACCAAAAGGTAATAAAATAATAATCAGATTTTATGAAATAAAATCATTTTTCAAATTATGTTGAGGGAACCAAAACATATGTCAATTTCTTGATTTCCTCAAAGACTTGAATTATCAGTTGGCGCTTGCATTTCAATCAGAGTAAACGAAATAAATATAACAAAACACATTATTCATTGAAGCTGCTTGGAGGTTACATAATATCTGTTTAGGTGGACATTATAACATTTTGAAAACAATAATGATAATAATAATTTAATACAGCGCTTGAAACATAAACGGCAATCTCCAAACATTTTACATAGAATAATACAAGGATTCAGGTTTGTGCATAGAGCAATCCTATGTAGTTCATGGACAAATATATCTTATTATACCACATCTGCGGATTTGCCGTATTCAGGCTTAAAATAATAACAAATTGTATTTTCAGGAATAAGGACTTTACCAGTAAGAAACTTTTATTAATATAATGCATTTTAGTTAATCATCTTTAGTATTTGCTTGAATAAAAAAATATATAATTAAAATTATATTGTGATTATTTTAATTTTAGACTTACAGGACATTTCTCGCAAGTGTTCCCCTGAAACTGTGAGTCCGCAAAGCACTCGCACACGCCGCACACACACTGTCCCGTCGCGTTGCATTCCAACTGTAATGACCAAGAAGATGATAAAATATAAGTAAAAGTTGGTTGACTATCATTCTGGGGAGGGAAACTTGTGAAATATGATAGTTGAATAAGATTTTAAACGACGTATACTGATAAATGAAATTTGCAGCGTACTTACGAATTCAAGATCTTTTTTATATATTTTTTTTTGTGCGTGTTACTAGAAATCTAAATAAACAGTAAGTAACATAGGGCATACAACATATGAATAAGTAATCCACAGCTACTATATCATCATATCAAATAATGCCTATTCAAATCAAATTATGAATTTTGTAACTTTTATAGTGAAAATTTACAAAGAAATACAAAATACAAAATGTTATTTTTACTATAACTATATAGTAATGTCACGTCAGAGATATTTTGTGAACTTACCATTACTGGCCCGACATGTATCTTTTCGGTAGGGCAGTCACAGCTATCTCCTGAATATCCGAGTTGCATGGCACTTAGGTTGTCTCGTTGCGATGTCACAGACACACATACCTCGATCAGGCCCTACAAAATGAAATCGTCATAAACATAAATTAATAAATGAATAACAAGATAACACAATACATTTTATAATATGTAAAAAGAGAGAACATGCACTCCTTTATAGGAAGTTATATTTTTGATTACTTTTAGGAGGATTTCCGCTGCTCCCCCCCCCCAAGAAATCAAAAACTGGATTTTATTCTATTTTCACTCTTTTCACAATTTATTCGTGATTTGGAGTGGAGACTTTTTTTTTTTTTAATTAGTACTCTAAATTCAATTAAGTGGAATGCAGTCTTTAGGGCCTATGTAAGTGGAAATTCAATTGAAACAAGAAAGGGGAGTGAAGTAAGAAGGGATGATTAGGTCTAAATAAAAAAAAAGGACAAAACATGAATCAAGATATATGCTCGCAACTGGAAGTCCCCAGCCCATAGCCTGTGAAAAAATTGCGCGATTTTCAAAACTGAATCCAAAGTGCGCATACTCCGTAGCTCGAGCTAATTCATCGCTCAATAGCGAAATCGCTCTACTTGGGCTGATGTGGACGTGGTTTCTCGTATCTCGAGATTTTTCCGGGGGGGGCTGGGCTAGAATCTCGACATGGAACAAGATCGAGCTGATGTGGAAGCAGCTAAGACTAAGGATTTTTTTTTTGTCGGGAAGACTAAATTTTTAGTTTACAAGCTCTTTTTAAGAGATCTAACATAAATCATGAGGGATAGCTCTTTTCTATGATTCAAACTCGTTCACTATCTCAAACTTATCAAACTTTGTATACAAATACAGAATATATGTACCTCCACAACGTAATCCTCGACTGTACGGACAATTGAAGTTATCACATTCACAAAATTGCCCTGAAATCACCTCGCCTGGGTTCTGAAACGCAAAAAGAAAGGACAATTAACATATCTTGGCAGATTTTTTTTTGTGATTTATAATATGGAATTATTAGAGAGTCCAATCTCAAAGAAAAATAATAATTTACCTATATACTATATTTCAAATAAAATATTACATTTTGTTTCGATAATTTGTTTTAAATGTCTGACTAAATTTTCATCCATAGGCAAATTATAAACGCCAAGAGTTAAAGAGTAACAGAACAGCCACATTCTTTTCAGGAAATTCTCTTTTCAAACTCTAAAGTTCAAAATTTGGAAGTTCTTGAAATCACTTATATAATTCTGAATGATTTATTTTAATTTCATAAAATGTCTAAGGACATCGTGGGAACATGACTTACCCCAGTGTTATCACAAACGCATTTCCCACAGATGCATTCTCCGCGTCCAGAACAGGTTCGTGTGGTGTTGTCCCTGTGAGGAGAAATCGAAATATAGCCGGAGAGACATTAAACAAAAACATCTATCAACCTTAGTTTAACATAATAAATCAACCACTAATAAGACCGTGGTATAATGTTGAACCAACATGAGGGACCTAAAAGCTACATACAGGAATCTCATTTTATATGGAAGCCATGGTTTTTGAGGCTATCCATATAATCTTCTTATTTTCTTGTGAAATATATACAACCATTCTCCTTTCATGATCCTTGTCCTGGTCCCAAAATTATTTCTTTACTATGCTTGAGATTTTAAAGCTATTCTTTGTTTCCCTATGCTCTCCTGTTCCCTTTTCAGTATCTCTCCTGAAGTTGAAATTTTCTATCTAAAAATTGTGTTTTGATTAATTAACTTATTATCAACAATATATTAAAGTTAATTTATATATTTTTAATATTCATTCATTAATTAATTTGTTCAGTTATTTACTTATGTATTCTGTTTTTATTTGTTATTTTTCTTATATATTCATTTACTTTGTATCAATTTACTTTTTCGTTCATTTATTCAATATTGTCATATTCACTCTGTTGATCTTATCTTATTTTGATCTTTGTATGTGTTTGTTTTTGTCTTCTTGTTGTTTTTGTTTTATTTTGTTTCATTTTGTTGGTGGTGGTGGGGGGGGGGGGTTATTTTACTGTATACTTACGTTCTACAAGGTGAGGGGTCCGTACTTTCCATGTTGATTTCATTCCCGCTGCATTCACACTTGCTTCCGTATCGTCCCGGGTTGCATTCACACTCGCCACACACAAGGGTCCCGTTACCAGCGCTGCATGCAGTGCTGTTAGCCTCCTGTCAAATGTGAACAGGGACAGAAATGGTAAGGAAAAAGCCTATGTACATTGTGACATTGTTCACATTTTGAACATAATAATGGCCGTATGCAGGAGCGAAGACTGTGCTTGTTTGAGTTGCAATTTCGTGCGAATCTATTGTGCTATCATTTTGTCTGATGTTGACTGACGCAACATACAAAAGCATTGCAAAACAGCTTTGCACAAACTTGCAACTCATACGAAGTCAGTCGTCGGTTCATATGAATCGGAAAGATTGGAATTCACTCTTTTAGGGACTGATACAAGGGATCACTTCGTTGGCGAATTAGGGTCAGTTCCACTAATAAAAGGAGTAAAATCCACAATTTTTCGGATTCGAGTCAGATTCGAGTTTTTACACGATTAAAATCACTCATAATTGAAAACTACAACAAAATTTGTAAGATTCCAAATGTCAGACTCCTGAAAAGATCGATTTTCATCATTTGTATCTTAAAAATGTACTTACCCCTTGCCCCTGGCAATCACATTCACATGTCACCTCCAAATCAATTAGAAGCTCTTCATTAAATCCAACAGGTCCAATGTTAAAGCTGTAAGATATGGAATAACAAAGGCAAATGAAGGGAAATGAACAAGAAATAACACAGAAATACAATGGCAAAAAAACAAACAAACAAAAACAAACAAACAAAAACAAACAAACAAAACAAAACAAAACAAAAAACACTGGGAATTAAAACGAAAAAGAGATTTAAAAAAATCTTCTTCGCGTATTTTGGTATGGTATGTTTATAATTATGCCGAAATAATTATATATGAATGCACGGCATGAACGCAATCACAGGTTTAAAATCTGGTCTATTGGGAGGTCCACTTTAAAAGATTGACACAAAAATAAATGGTTTTGTAAGTCTGTTAGGCGTATCCTTTTTTTTTTTTTTTTTTAGCGCTTAGAAACACCAGTATGAAGCGCTACATAAATATAATTATTATTTGTATTATCATTATTTTCCCCCTAACATGCCTAAAAAAGAAATTTAAAACAGGGCTCCATAACAGAAAGGTTTGCAATCAATTGCAAATTTGAAAAAACTACTCTGATTGGTTGCTGGTCAGGCTTTTGACCCCAAAACGCAGTTAACAACGATCACCATTGGCCATTACCTTGTCATTCCGCCTTCGACGCACCTCTCAGCAGTGATCTCAATATCGAAGGACACAGTGTCCTCGAGTTTGAGACCGGAGCATTCATTTGTATCCTCATAAGTTGTGTCTTTGCAGTTAGCTGTGTACCTAAGTGTGACGTCATCAGGCGCTGTGGATGTCAGTCTTACTTGTGACGTAATACGCTATGGGGGAGGAGGACATACAAAAAAAAAAAAAGATTACTGAATTTGATAATCTCAGTTGATTTTCTTGTCCCTCGATCGTTTCAATTAAAATCAATTACATCACGGACAAAAGAAACACTGATATATTATGACATTAATAACATCTAGTGATTTTGACAAAGGATTAAGAGCCTATATAAGCAGCATTAAAGCAATTATATATTGCTTCCATATATTTTGTCCTGATGGATATTATTGATGAGAAATCTGAACGTTATAGGCACAAAAAAAAATAATCAAACTATTTAAAGCTTCTGAGAAAAAAAACCTCTGCAATCGTGTCGTTATTTCTCATAGAGTTTAAAAATAAACCCAAGCGGCTTCTGTCCGATCATCAAAAAAATGTCACGCATTAAAAGATGGCATTGTTACATTTTTTTTGTGACGAAAGTGAACAAGTACTGTCAAGAACATGTCCGTGTGTGTTAGCATTCGGTTATTTAAAAATTGTCACTGCTACATAATCAATTTGTAAATCAGCCTGAATGTTAAATAAGGTTTTATCGCGTTAAAATAGGTAGGCCAACACCAATTCAAGCTATAAAATAAAAAATGAAACTTACATCATAGTTGTCACGAATGAGTGTCACCACATTTCCTGAGTCTTCATCCAACGTCCCTACGGTGGCGCCCTCTATGTAATTCTCCAGACTCTGTGAAGCAAACAATTGATTTATTCTGTCATGTATCACTGCTTTTGTTTTTGTATTTTTTCTATGTAATATTGATAAAATATCATGTATGTTTGAAGATAATGTCTAATAAACTTCAATTTCAAACAGATAAAATAAAAATCAACCGGTTTTCCCCAAAATCATTTGTCATGTCTTTCCAATATTACAGTGGCTGATCGAGGTAGGGTGTAAGAGGAGCAGATCCCCCCGATCTTTTGATAATCATACACTGCACATAATACATGTTTATAAAGAATCTTATCTTCTGCCCCCTCAGTATTTCCAATTTCTTAGTAGATGGCAGTGTCGGTTTATTATTTTACCCTCATATTCCAAACTCATTCATATTTTTAATACAATATTCTTCGTTGTCTTGTTGTTGTTTTTCAAAGAAAAGAGACCTTGAACGTAATCTAAGTATCAGCTTTAAACCTCCAAGATATATTCCGAAACATCATTTGAAATGTAATCTTAAGTTTTATTGCCAAACCAAACTCATGAATAACATTCAAGGAGAACCCAGGTATAATTGAATCGTAATCTTGTTAAGATTTCCGTAAGTTAATTTATTTTTGTTCAAGATAGTTCGTTGCTCCTATTTGTTTTACATTTAGACAATAGCTTACCATGTACAGAGGAGTTTGGTCTCTGGTTACTGCGAAAATGGGAATGACGTTGTTTTCTCGGAGTTTGGCACTGAGATGGCCAATAGAGGGATAATCCTGCAAAAGAAATGAAAATGGACTGATGAATATTCAATCAAAAACTTACATTATTACATCATTATTCTCATTCAACATGGGATTGCACCAAGGATTCTATACTGAACATCTCAAGTTTGTCATATTTTTATCTGCCTGATCAAATATTTCCTGGAGTTTCTCCATATCACATCATATCATATCATACATTCCAAGTTATGTCATCGATTATAATTTAGCTCTTTGATTAAGAATGGCAATACTTACTTGTAGGGTACTAAACGTGTACATGTTCGTGGTGGAATCCATGTGGCATCGCCCATCGTTGGGTTCAACTATTCCACCAAGCTGGTGAGAGGGACAGAGAGATTGGAGACGAGATTAACATTATATTTCATTTATTTTCATTTTCATTTTAGTTATATAAAACGAAAAATCATCACAATATAAGGGAGATTACATCATGATAGAATTGGTTTTATGGCCCCTTTAGAAGCTAGGCTTGTGAGCGGGGCCCTAGAATCAAACTACATTGTATACAAACATAATAGAAGGAACATTAACGCATAGCAATGGATAAAAAGAACGAGAATTTTTGTAGGATGGGTAGAAATTGAAATTGACATAAAAAATAAATAGAGCGAGATAGAGAGATATGGGTAAGGGACATAAATTTAAAACATTGATCAATGAGAGATAAATGAAGATTGAGTGAAACAACAAAATGTAAATACGCATATTATTTTATATTAAAGTATCAAAAACAGAATCAGTGAGAGAGAGAGAGAGAGAGAGAGAGAGAGTTGAAGACGAAAGTAGACAGCTAGACAGAAAAGAACATGCTAACTTTCAAACGATGTCTCGCTTCCCTTTAACTGATAGAAATTACCATAAACTTCAATAGCTTCTCTTGATAGTATCCGATTCCTCGAGTTACCCTAATTTTTCTTTTTTGCATTGCAAGTAAAATGCTCCTCTATAATTCAATAGTATAATCATACTTACTCTTCCGTCTCCTGCAAAATGGAATGAAGCATCTGTTGTGAAGACTACGAGATGACGGGCCTTGGGTCTCCAGCCGATAACATCCTGAAAAAAACAGAGAGAGAGAGGAAAAAAGGGAGTTCATTAATGTGAAACGTCAGACAATCAAATATTGTTTCATCGATTTTGTTACTAAAAAGAAGGTTGATATAAAGAAAGAGAGAGAGAGAGAGGGAGAGAGAGAGAAGAGGCGGGGAGGGGGAGGGAGATGAGAGAAAATACATCATGGGTCACGAAAAAAAAACCCACTCTTCTCTCTCAGTCTCTTGATAATCATCTTTATATAAAAATTTCACCGTTTCTCCTCCGTTTCCATGACAATGTAAAAGAAACCATTTGGATCACCTGATCCCAATTCGCCACAAAAAGCCACCATCCAATGCCCGGTCTCTTCTTTTCACAAATGACAAAGTGACATCTATCTAGTATAATTGACGTATGCGTTGGTATGGCAACGGGATGTTGACAGCCTCTCGCCGTCACCGCGTTTAAACAGGCGATATATTTGCACCATATTTTAGCACAGATATCAGAGGGTGGCTAACTAGAAAGACTTTTTTGTTCGTGAATATTTGATTGCGTCATTTGCAACATGATCATGAAGGGGAAAGAAAGGAAAGACATCTGAGGTCTGTGGTCGCGCTTTGTCTAATACCTGAAACTGGGTGACATACGATAGTAATGTTGATTTAGAGAATGATACGGATCTTGCAAATCAAATAAAAAGATATGAAGAGATAATCATTCCCACATTCTATTCCATTCGTATTGTTTAGGCAAATAGTGTCACTTCTTTTCTTATTAAGAGTTTCATTCCAAAAGTCCAGATTTGATGAAAATTAAATTATTGATATACTCTTCTTTGGACAAAAATATTGATGAAAATTGTGTGAGTAATTATACCGAAAAGCACATCCATATATGGTCACCCTTACAAAATCCGATAAACATTTTTTTTTAATTAATTAATTTTTTTTAACATAATTTTTATGTGACACAATTCTTCATTTGTAAAATGTAAACTTTTAAGTATGAAAGGCTGGAAAAGCAACATGACAATAGGTTGTGTTATTTTTATGATACATTTAATTCAAATCTTTCAGTTTCGAAACCACTAGAATAAAAAATGGCGAGTAGTCTTAGGTTCATACCCCACAAACTGCAATCTGCATCAGTGCGTCGAATCCTCCTTCAGGCGTATCCAAGTTGCCTGAAACTGTTGTATTTGTGATACGGCTCTGCAAAAGGAAATATATAAGAATTGATAAAATAGTAAAATGATGAAATTATCATTTCGCTAATAAAAAAAAACACAATACGAAGCTCCTTTGTAAAACCGAGTATGAACTAATACATTCTACCCTGAATTCCATAAACCCTTTTACACACACATGAAGGAAGTTGGACAAAGCTTCATTTAAAACACGATACACTTTATTAAAGCTTCGAATTAAAGACGTTTATTTCTTCCTCATCGTACAAAGAGAAACATGTTTGATCTAAACTACTTTAATTTCAGTATCATTTATATCAGGGAAGAGTTTCACAGCATTGTACATTATATTCTTACATCATTATATTGTAGCTGATCAGGCAGCTTACATTACTTTCACCCACAAGAACTACTTATGGTTTCAATGTCAACATAAATAATTATCTTTTGAAACTAGCACTTGATATGTGTCGAGTGGAAGATCACTTTCACAACTAAAACAAGCAAAGGTGAGATATGATTGATAGATTTTTGAAGTAAAACAACAAAAAAAAATCACTTCCTGCATTAACCCTAACTTACCTGGGGGGGGGGGCATCATGGCCCCCTCGACATTTACAATTGTTAGAAATATTTCTGAAAATTGCTAATGAACGGTACATGTTCGCACGCATTGTTTCTGCCCTGCGTTGTCATGAGACATCGTAAGTTTCATGATATTTAGGCACTGCTATTGCTCGCCAGGGTTATTTGTTATATTTAACAGAGAACAATTATACAATTATGTTCCTTTCTCGAGGATGAAAATCAGTATTATCTGAATATTCACTTACATAAATTCATAAGTTTGACATTAATTAAGAAACACAAAATATAACTTACGGCGAAGAGAGTAGGATCTTGGTTAAGAGGGAGTGCGTTGTGGAATCCATGAGGACTGGCACATCCTGAACAAGGTGAAATCAATCTAAGAAACAAAAAATAAAAACATTATTAGCTTTCATTGTAGGAGTAAACGAGAGAAAGGCACTGTTGCTTCGACTATGTTTAATTTGAGAAATAACAATAAAACAAGTTCTTGTCTGAAAGAGACACAGCGATTTTATCACATCACATAGATAAAGTGAACCAAAAGTTTGGTTCTAGTAGGCCAATAATTATAACTGTAAACTCAGTTTATTAAAGGTATGTTTCTTTCCCAGGGATCTACATGTAATAACGAAGTATGTACTGCAATACTTAAACTCAAATCTACAAAATTTACTTGCTGCTATGTCGAACAAACATCTTACAAGCAGCCACGTTGTCAAAAACAGCCTTTGATTTACAAGTATGCAGATGGAAGGGGTTGTTATTGTTGGATACGAATATAGGGAAATAAACCATTAGTATATACTCAGAGGCGTCGGAAGGCTCTAAGGAGAAAAAGGATTGGACGGGCAAGCCATTGTTAACACACGCTTGCTTGCCCCTCCAATCCTTTGTCTCCACAGAGCCTTCCGATGCCTCTAAATATACTTACTTGGCGGGTACTGTACTGACGTATGGAAGAACAGTCTTATCCACAAAGGAGCCAAAACCAAGTCTGTAATCACGGGTGATGCTGTTTAACTCTTCCGCTGCAATATTCGACAGAAGAAAGAAAAACTAGGATATAACTTTAATCATGAATGTCATAATTTATTGCGCAATTCAATAGAATGATGTACCTGTGTTTCGAATGTTAGTCACGTAGGTATGCTGGGTATAATTGAAAGCCCAACGGTCACTCTACTTGATAAAACAACCGCAATGTGTTTGATTTTTTTTGTTTGTAAATCAATCATACGTTAAACCACAGAAGGCTTTGGTTCGTTTCTTAAAGTTGCAAAGGGCGATATTTGATTAAAAAAAAGTAATTATTACAATTCCTCAGTTGTTACGTAAATTTACTCGTATATCACTCAATGGACAAGCAAACAAAAATAAATATATTGATTTGTCTTACACAAGGTGGTTCCAAGACCCTTGAGGTTTTCTAAATCATCTTTCATAGAGTGACTGAGATCCATAGCATAGTAGAGGTCGACCGGATAATCCGCGGCTTGACGGACAAATAACCGGATAGTGACCGGTTCCCCTGAAAAACAGAGCAATAATGACAATAATTAACATACAGAAAATAAAATAGATTGTAAGGTGTGAAAAGCTTATAAGAAACAACAAAAACAAGTGTAGGGGTATGATCCTTGATTAGGTAGAAATCTAAAATTGCTTATATATTATAGATAAGTTTTATTTTTTATTTTTTTAATCAAATATGTTTGTATACATGTTCTAAATCTTATTTGATATTAGTTTTTTGCAATTATAACTTCAGCAATCTGAGGGGCGTTTCATCAAAGGACTTGCCGGACATTTTATCCGACAGATTTGCTCTCAGCCAATCAGATACAAGCATTTCGTTAGCTTATAACAATTGTCAGTTAGAATCAGTGACTATTTTTTCATGAAATGCTCCCCTGGCTTATGGATTTTCGCGCACTTTAGATCGTACTTCATTGTAGATAACTACAGTAGGCAGTACTCCTTTTATGAAGGAAAGGGTGGGAGCAATCTCAAATTTTAACCACGCCGCCATCATAGCTATAGATTTACAGATACAACCCAAGTACACAAGAGATGTCACCATTATATGAATCCTTTATCGATTTAACCCAACGGTTTTAAATTCGTAATAACCTCCCCGTCACACTGAGCTCGTTCCTACTACGTCCTTGCAAATTTTGCCGAACGGGCATAGTCTGTGTGTAAACTGAGTGGACGTAGTAAATACTTCTACGATCTGTTTACGAACTTCATGTACTATAGCTCGGTCGGATTTTCAAAAAAGTGTTCAAAAAAAATCGGGCGCCCATCTCGTCCTAAAATTTAACGGGGTGGCAACGTACCTGAAACGTGATGGACGTACTACAAACGAAATTGCCGTACTTAAATCGTTCTAAAGATGTGCTAGACGTCTTACAAACGAGCATTGTATATTCATTATTCAAGTTCTAAAATTAAACGTAGTGACAACGTTCCTTGAACGGGTAGGACTTACTCTGAACGAGAAGACGTACTACGAACATACGTTTCAATTTTTAAACAGAACGCATGTCATAATTCCCGTCACACTGAGCTAGTTCTCACTGCGTTCTAGGTAGTCCTTGGTGAACGGGCTCAATCTATTTACACACGGACTGAACGTAGTACAGACCTTTTAGAATCTAGTACAGACCGTTTACAATCTGTTTACGAACTTGGCGAACGGGCCGAACGGAAGAACGGAAAGGCATTCCGATTTTTTGAACATGTTCAAAAAAATCGTACTGGCTTCAAGTTCTACAATTAAACGTAGTGACAACGTTCCTTAAACGGGTAGGACTTACTCTGAACGAGAAGGACGTACTACGAACATGGTACCTACTACTTTTATCATGCAGCGCATAGGCACTTTTAGTGACGGTTTGGACGTGCTACGAACGGTATAGAGTGAACGAGCCGCTTACTCGGTCTGAACTGGATAACAACGTATTGTGGATGCGATAAAGACGGAATTGACGTAACAGAACTATTTATGAACGCCTAGTATCGTATTCAAGCAATTATTTTTCAAAGTTATGAGTTCCAACCGACCAAAGCCCTTCAGCATTTTTTAAAGAACGGGCAAGAACGTTTATAGAACGTTATAGAACGAACTCAGTGTGACGGCCCCCTAAACAGTCGTTGGAAGTGCAAGTTCCCGCCTTCTTGATGGCTCGGAGTAAACAAAACTGACCACGCTCACTATAATTGGTTCTAGCTGTCCTACGCCATCCCGGCATGCTCAGCAAATACAGCATAATATGAAAGAGCTTATACAACTGCCAAAAGGTGCTACATCCACTGTGTAACTTATGAGCTGAAAAATGAAGTTTCCGAGCTTTTCTATAGACATGATAGAACAGTTATCGAGTGCATTTTTTAGAATTGCTTCAAAATTTAGGTTTTGAATTTGTTCCAACACAGGTACCAACATAATCAAATGGTTTGATGTCAATTTTCTTAATTTCTTAATTTTTGGAGTTAACTTCATTCTGGTACTAAACAGAATTCGCAAGAACTGCGTCGCGTTGAGGGTCAAGTCCAGCTGAAGAAAAATACAGCCGTGAAATTAACATCATGCACTAAGATAATTTATTAACGGGACGCTCTACAAAAAAAAAAAAAAAAACAACAAACAAACAAAAACTGTGGGGTCAAACTGACCCAATTTCGGGTCCATTAGGGCAGTAATAAACTATACTTCCGGATCCATTAGCCTTACGTCAGATTATGGCAGTAATTGCCCCGAAATGGTATAAGACCTGAACGGACACGGACTGATGTCAATTTGACCCTCGTTTTTAGATTGGAGAGTCACCCTGCGGGTGGGTAATATCGAACTCTCACCAGACGTTGATTTAAAAAAAAAAAAAAATTGGTTTAAGGGGTTCGAATTAATCTAGCTTGGCGCTTACGTTATTTGAAAGATTCTTACATGATCATTTTTCTATCTTTTTAAAATCTTATTTTTGTTAATATTTGCCACACTCGACCCAGGTGATGCCCGTACGAGGTTTTCAGTGTCTTATATCCTGTGTTCCTTTTACAACAATCAATGGAATGTGATCTCGTTGAACTTAAAGGCTGCCTCCAGTTTAGCAAGCTATACTTACTTGGTCGCACTTTAATTGACATCCTTTGCGGCCTGA
>CALNVZ010000641.1:14456875-14517985 GCA_940671915.1 Paracentrotus lividus | reverse complement strand
TATTCTCTTGATTCATATCTTGTTTTGCTAGCTAAGCTTGCTTCCGCCGCGTTCGGCAGTACTTAAACAGGTGTTTCTGAATTAGCGTCATTATTCTAGCAATTATTTTTGTTATTGCTATGATATATGTGCTTTATTTAATTGCTCATATATATTCTTTATAAAACCTCTTCTAAATTCCCTCGGCTCCGCTCTTGCCGCTCTTTTCGCTCCCTGCCTTCCTTTTGGCGCTTGTATCCTCGCCCCTGTTGTATCTGAGAATACTGAAAACGATAATGCAACATCTTTTTGGCTTTAAAATTTTCGGTTACAGAAATACCAATTTCAAAGTAGGGTATCATAATGCACAATTACCTGAAACTGTTTTTCCAGCTCGTGCTTGCGCTCGGCCGATACTTGTGTATTTGATACACAATTATCTACAATTTTTAACTGCTAGAAATGACATATTTTTATTCATATAACTTTTGAAACGCACTAATTTTCCCGGCTCGCAGCTCGCGCGATCGCTGATACTACAAGTGTAAATCATAAATGCACAATAACTAAAATATTAACCTCAAAATTATTCAGCTCGACTTAGCGCTCTGCAGATACTAAACCATATAGCACAAATAACCTCTAATTTTAAAACTCAAAATTTTCGGCTGTCGCTTCGGCGCTTCCGCTCCAATTCAATTGGGTATTATGGGACAATTATTCAAAGTTTCATGCTCACGCTTCGCGCTCGGGATATAGTGGGGTTTGTTGCAGCACAATAATTATCTTCAAATAATAGCTAAAAATTTTCGGCTCGCCTTTGGGATACGCTGTTTTTTTTCCATTAATTTAACAATATTCTTGGATCATCAATTAGACCTTATATTTATGATTGATATATAATAATATTAGTTAGGACTGTAGGAGATATAATATACATTGATATTATTATCTCATATATGGCATGATTATTATATATATGATACCTTTATTTATTATTATTAGACGTTAATCTATCCCAGATTCCTCATTTTGACGTCATGTGTGTTTTTTTTTTTTATATTGATTCTGGTTTGGCCTATATGTGGGGTGTTTTACTCTCTTGCGTGCAGTTTTACTTGTGTGTATAATTGGGGGGTGGTGGGGCTTTGGCGACGCGTTGTTTTTCTCGTTTGCTGACGCAACAATATGTCAGCAAGATTTGGTTATTTCAGTTGGGTATGTCGCCCCTGCCCCTCTGGGCAAAAATCACGTGGATCGCGCTGGAGCGTGGCCCTGCATGAACGCGTGTCTAAAGTTTTAAAGCCTATGCTTAAATCTGCTGTGGTTTATAATCTTAGTTTGGCAAATATGGAACAAGGAAAAAAAGCTATTAGGAACTCTCTGCGATTCAGGAATGATAAGTACACTGAGATTAGTGCATTCGTAAGCTGAGCAATAAGTCTAATTCCCCCTAACACACTAAATACTAAGCATTGATTCGCAAATCCTTAAGTAAAACTGGTGCTAAGGACTTATATGCAACACGTAGGACACATTATCTTGTAGTCGCCTTTTTGGCTAGTGTTCTACTCGACCTTTGTTAGTGCCTCAGCCAAATGTAGCAGTTGGTTTGTTTTCTTTGCGGCGGTTTGGTGAGGGTGTTCAATCACCGACCTGATGATTCCACTCGCTCGCACGCGCCACGCCCGCTCACTCAGCTCGCTGAGGAGTACAGGGGTCATTGTGTAACATGTGCCTTCTGTGTGACGCTGTGACCATTGATGTCTGAAATCGGTGGAGGTGGAGCCTCGTTGGAGCAAGTGGTACATGATGGTGGGCAGAAATTGTAATTTGTCTCTCTATTCCCATATGATATGGCACAAGTGGTTGGTCCATCGCATGCAGGGTAGAGGTTGGAGATTTAAAAACAGCATCAAGAGTATATATTTTTTTAGTGGCTTTCTGATCTTTTGATGTTAGTTACGATCATTTAAATATTGGTGTAACGATATAATTTATTAATGTCACATAGGGGGAATTCACTGCCTTATCTCGCGATGAAATGATAATATGCCAGGTCTTAATCAGAGACCATCGAACGGGCAAATGTTTGACTTTGTTAATACTCCGACGACAGGGATAGTTCTGGAGCACTGTATCCTCTTTAATCCTTCATCGATAGGCTAGACTAAGCTAACAATTAAGGTCCGTAGTAAAATCTATCCTATTGTTTTTGTTTTTAAATGGAGCATTATACAAAGATTTATTTGATTTTATAGCCAAGGGGGGGTGACGTTGCAGAGTCTATTAAACTATATAGATATAATATTTGGTTGATTGACTCGAGAATTCCGAGGTGAGCTTATGACTCTATTTACTGGATCTGAATTTGAGTCAATCTTTCGTTCATGTTCGTTTTCACTTTAGTTTACAATAAGAGTTTATGCTGTTCGAATGTTTCAACTTCCAAACAATAGTCCGACCTATCTGCCGTAAGGCCACATGTTTCATGATTGTTTGTCATGTACGAGGCAGACAGTGAGGATTGGATCTGCATAGGAAGAACGCGCATTTCCACCGTTACGAATCTCCGAGTTATTCAGTGGCACTTTAAGAATCTATGTACAGCCAGTCCATATATAGTGGGTTAGGTTAGGGCAATTTGATTAGTTTCAGGCAATTTAGCTGTATATGATTAATGTATCCAATGTTGACCTTGAGACGGCAGAAATGTTCATGGAATGTAAAAGCCGACAAGACTTGAACAGAGAGATGGCACCTTTTCCCAAATCGGATCTTTGTGAGTGATCTGAAAGTTATCACACCTGTAGTATAATCGCAGCAACCAACTATTGACATTAACATAAGAAATGCAATTGGCCCAGCACAAGCATAATACAGAGTCGCATAATGGTCCCCTAATATTAGGCCCCACATACAAATATCTTTAAAGAATATACTGCTTGGATATTTGCAAATGATCAAACCCTGCTCTCTGCTTGTGAGTAACCACTAATTTCTATCCCTTATAGTTCTGAAGAATCTTGCAGGCATGAAACGAGAGAATTTTTATTTCTGTGCTGAACATTTTATTTAAGGAAAGATATTGTTTATATTTGCAGTACAGTATTATTATTTGTGAGGGGAGGGGGGGCTTGAATTTAAACCGACTTCTGGTCCAGATCAAGGAGCAAGAGGGTTTGTTCCTCTTCCTCATCGAACTCGCTTCCCTTATCTCCCCCTCCCCTTACTTAGAACGTTTTGAAACATAGAGGATATTAGGGTGTAGGGCATATGTTTTATATTCTTTTATCGTTTATTATTTGATCAGATTATTATTTATCTTTATATTCATACATTATCTCCTGTATATTAGATATTAGTTCTCACCAAATTGGATAGTGTGGTTGGTCACTGCACAAATCGCCGGTCATGAGGATTGGTAACAACAATTCAACACCAACAAATTCCAGGCTTCATTAAATTCACGACTTAAATAACGTACATTCAACTTCTCATGCTCTGGGCTTACCACTTAGTTGTTTGACTAGACAACATCATTTTGAATAACAGTATTTGATACACTTCCCATCTTTCATAGCAATGTCCTCCAATAAGGGAACCAACAGATTGCTCAAAATACAAAAGGTAACTTTGTAGCTGTGTTTGTCTTAGATAGCAAAAGTACGCTGATAATAAATGTTATTATCTATTATATTATTTATTATTATTCTTTTAATTGGATTATTTATTTATATGATGGTATTTTATTATTAATTAATATATTAAATGGTAAAGGAGGGTAACTGTTTGATAAGAAAATGTGAAACACGTGGAAGAATAATTTGATATCATTTACAAATGAATTATTCTATGTGTTTGTCATGACTTATCAAGGTTGACAAAATTTCTTTTATATATTCCCATTCTTCCTTCAAACTTGAGATAGAATGATATAGCTTTGAGAGATTAGGACCCAGGGCAGCGCTAGATTTGAACTAGGTGAGGACTTGAGGTGGTAATTTTATTCAAGCTGCGTAGTTTCATTATTTGGCTTTTAAGATATATACTCTGAATGAAATCTGATTGATTATTATTGTTCTCACAGAGGAAACATATTCACATCGTTCTGCAAACTTCAAGACTAGCTTTTATCATTTGTCAGTGAATATAAATAATGCTATGTGTTAAATTTTCCTTGTTTTAAGTTTTTCTGATGTGATTTTGATAAATGACATGCAGTATATTGTGAAGATTAATCCAATGCAAATATTTTTAACTGGTTACTGTCTACTTAACTTGGTTAAGTTCTTAATTATTGAATTTTACTTATGTTCAGTGTGTAGTCTGGTGACTGAATTGTGAAAGATTTGTTTGTATGCTAACATGAGTTGGATTTTGTGCCAAGTGTGGATGAGCAAAAGTTCTATGTTAAAGTCTATTTGTACGGCCGACTGGAATTTGAATGTCGGGTAATTAAATTAACCTTGAAAGGACATGATTTTGTTGGTTTTAGTCATTATTTTTTTTTTATTCAATTCGGTTCTAGTCGCGCACGGGTCACAGAACCCAGTTGAATTGGTCAGTGCACTTTACTTTTTGGTTATTAGTCAGTCATTGTAAGGTCATTGGTGGTATACTGTGGGTTGTATGTATATGTTCGGGGACAATGGATTTGTGAATTTGAGAACAGGTAAGCGGGAGTTCGGTGCGATTTAGATTCACTCATTTATTCACGCATGATTAGGCTCTATTAGTTGTTAATATATTGTATTTTTCGGACATTTGACTATGCAATTCTGGTAGGTACTTAGAGTTGGTATTGTTGTGTCGTTCTGATTATTTATATTGACTGTTTTTGAGGTTTTTTTATATTTTTTTTTCTTTGTGTTTATTTTTTTGATCTTGGTTGTCATTTTTTTTTTGTTTGGGTTTTGCTATTTTTGTTTTTTTTGTTGTTTAGTTCTTTGGTTGGATTTTTTTATTGGGTTATTTGGATTTTTTTTATATCGAGGTAGAGAGGTGATATGGAATATGCCATTAATATGGGTTATTTTTTTTTACTATTTAGATCATTTTCATCTTGTTGTATTTTTTGTATTTGTTTTTATTCTTGTTTTTTTTTTATTTATTTATTTTGTATTTTTTTTTGTTGTTTTTTCATATTGTCTATTCTTGTTGCTTTTTTTTGACTTTGTTGGTTTGTTTTGTCTTTTTTGTTGTTTTTGTTTTTTTTTTGTTTTTTTTGTTGGTGGTGAGTGGGGGGGTTATTTTACTGTATTGTTCTTGGGAGGGGTGTTGTGATTTATTGGTGATTACTTGTTGTTGTGTGAGGTTGTTGACCGACGATTGCTGGGTCGTTTCGGTGTCAGTGTTGTTAGTTGTTGTGAGGATGGTTGAGCTTGTATTGTGGGTTGTTTTTTGACACATCTACATGCTGTTGAGGGGTGGTGTTGTTGTTGTTTGTGGTGTTTGTGTTTTTTGTTGTGTTGTGATGTGAGATTGTGTTTGGTTGTTGGTGTCGTGGTTTTGTGGTGATTGTTTTTTTGGGGCTGTAGGATGACTTCGTTGGCCGAATTGGAGTTCATTATAAGGTTTCTTTTTCTGGTTGGTGATTGGTTTTTACGTTTTTATTGTTTTGTGTTTGTGATTGTGATGATTTTCATTGTATTATGTTTCTTTGTGGATCATTAGTGTTTCTCATTGAGCTCTTCATTTCGGTCGATGTTAAAGCTGTGATATGGATAGGTGCAGGGATGCGTCAGCATACTGGCCATACACAACACATGTACGAAAGGGTTTAATTTCTTCCGCGTCCTTTGGGTATGGTATGTTTTCATTATGGGTATTCTTTTGACTGCAGTGAGTCAGGTTTCATCTGGTCTTTTGGAGGTACTTTAAAAAACGATGAACAAATATGGTTTTAGTAATCTGTTAGGCGTATCCTTTTTTTATTTTTTTTTTTAGCCGCATTAGGAGAAAAACGTATGAGTACATAATATATAAATTATTATTTGATATTATCAATTTTCCCCCTACATGCTAAAAAAGAAATTAAAAGGCATAAAGTAAGGTTTGCAATCAATTGCAAATTTGAAACTACTATCGATTGTTGCTGGTCGGCTTTTGACCCAAAACGCGTTACAACGTATTCACCATTGGCCATTACTTGTCATCCGCATCGACAGCCACACTCTCAGATGATCTCAATATCGGAAGGACACACAGTGTCCTCAGAGTTTGAAGACGGGCATTCATTGTATCTCATAGTTGTGTACTTTGCAGATTAGTGGTGTACTAAGTGTGCGTCATCAAGGCGATGTGGATGAGTAGTCATTACTTGTGACGTAATAGCATATGGGGAGGGGACATACAAAAAAAAAACATTAACTGAATTTGAATAATTCAGTTGATTATTCTTGTCCTCGAATGTTTCAATTAAAATCAATTCACATCACGGACAAATATAAGAACACTTGGGATATATTATGACATTAATACCTTAAGTGATTTTGACAAGGGATTAAAGATATAGCAGCATTAAAGGAATATATATTGTTATATATTTTGTAGCCTGATGGAATATTATTGATAGAGAATGAACGTTATAGGGACAAAAAAAATAATCAAACTATTTTAAAGCTTTGAGAAAAAAACATCTGGCAATCCGTGTCGTATTATCTCATAGAGTGTTAAGAATAAACCAAGCGCGTTCTGTCGTCATCAAAATGTCACTGGCATATAAAAGATGGCATTTGTTACATTTTTCTTTGTGGACGAAAAAGTGAAAGATGTCAAGAACATGTCGTGTGTGTTCAAGCATTCGGTATATATTAAATTGTCACTCGCGTAACATAATACAATTTGTAATCAGTCTGAATGATTAATAGGTTTAACGACAGTTTAAAATAGGTAAGGGACACACAATATCAAGCTATAAAAAAAATGAAACTTAATATAGTTGTCACGAATGAGTGTCACCACTTCTGAGTGCTTCATCGGCAACGTCCCTAGGTGGGCCCTCCTATGGTAATTCTCCGACTCTGTGAGCCAACAAATTGTTTATTCTTGTCATGTAGGTCACGTGCTTTTGTATTTTGTTTTTTTCTATGTATTTGATTAAATATTCATGTAGTTTGAAGTAACGTCTAATAAACTTCATTTCAAACAGATAAATAAAATCCAACGGTTTCCCACAATCATTGTCTGTCTTTCCATATATACGTGGCTGATCGAGGTAGGGTTAAGGAGCAGAGTCCCGATCTTTCATGGATTAACTATAACACTGCACATACATTAATTTGCATAGAGTTTAGTCTTCTGCATCGTTTTCAATTCCTTGTAGATTGCAGTTCGGTTTATTAATTTTACGCTCATTATTCAGACTATATATTTTTAATACAAATATTCTTCGTATGTTTGTGTTGTTGTTTTTCAAAGGAAAGGGAGTGAGTAATATCTAAGTTATCAGCTTTAACCTCCAAGATATTCCGAACATACTTTGAAATTTATCTTAAGTTTTATTGCCAACCAAACCTCATGTAATCAATTAAAGGAAGACCAGTATTGATCGTAATTTGTTAAGATTTCGTAAGATTAATTTATTTTAGTCAAAGATAAGTTCGTTGCTCTATCTTGTTTATACATTTACGACTAATACTCATGTACAGAGGAGTTTGGTTCTGTTATTGTGGCGAAATGGGAATAGTTGTTTTACTCGGAGTTTAGGCATGAATGGACAATACGAAGGGAAATCTGCAAAAGAATGAAATGGAAATGGATGGATTCAATCAAAACTTACATTATTACAATCATTATTCTATGTCAATGGGATTGAACAAGGATTCTATAACTGAAATCTCAAGTTGTTCATATTTTATCTGCCTATCAAGATTTTCCTGGAGTTTCTCATATCAATTATCATATCTATAATTCCAAGGTTATGTCATCCGATTATAATTTAGCTCTTGATGATTTTAGAATGGCAAAAATATTGTAGGGTACTAAACGTGTACATTGTTGTGGTGGAATCCATGTGGCATCGCCATCGTGGGTCAACTATTCACCAAGCTGGTGAGAGGGACAGACGAGATTGGAGCGATGATTACATACTATCTCATTATATTTTCATTTTCATTTTAGCTTATAATAAACGAACAATCATCACAATATAAGGGAGAATTACCTCAATGATAGAAATTGGTTTTATGGCCCCTTAGAAAGCTATGCTTGTGGCGGGGCCCTAGAATCAACTATCGTATTGTATACAAAATAAGAAGACTTAACGTGCATAGCATGGTAAAAGAACGAGAATTTGTGTAGATGGGCTAGAATGGAAATTGACATAAAATTAAATAGAGCGATGTAGGTATGAGTGGTAGGAATAATTTAAACATGATCTGAGAGATAAATGAAGAGTTGAGTGAAACAACAAAATGTATAATACGGCATCATTATTTATTTAAAGGTATCAAACGAAATCAGATGGAGAGGGAGACGAGAAGAGAGAGAGAGTTGAGACAAATGTAGACAGCTAGACAGGAAAGAATGCTACTTTAAAAGATGTCTCGTTCTCTTTAATGCTTGAATATAAACTTCAAGATAATTTCTTGATAGTATCCGATTCCTCGAGTGTACGCTAATTTTTCTTTTTTGCATTGGCAGTAAAATGCTCCTAGTATATTCAATAGTATAATCATTACTCATTACGGTCTCTGCATGGATGAAATCTTGTGTTGTGAAGAGTACGAGATGGGTCCTTGGTTCAGGATAAATTGAAAAATAAACGAGAGCAGAGGGAAAGGGGTTATTAATGTTGAAGCGTCAGACAATAATTTGTTTCATCGATTTTGTTAAAGAGGTTGATATACAAGAAGGAGAGAGGGAGGGAGGAGAAGAGAAAGGCGGGGGGGAGGGAGATGAGAGAAATACATCATGGGGTAGAAAAAACGCCTCTTCTCTCTCAGTTTCTCTGGATAATCATCTTTATATAAATTCACCGTTTTCCTCTCTCGTTTCCATGACAATGGTAAATGAAACATTTGGTCACCTGCATCCAATTCGCGCACGCAAAAGACCATCAATGCCGGTTTTTCTTTCACAAATGACAAGTGAATTATCTAGTATAATTGACGTTGCGTTGGTAATGCACGGATGTTGCAGCCTCTCGCGTCACTGGTTTTAACAAGGCGATTATTTTGCACAACATATTTTGCAAGTGATTCAGAGGGTGGCTACTAGAAGAACTTTTTTGTTCGTGAATATTGATTGCGTATTTGAACATGATATGAAGGAAGAAAGAAGACACTGGAGGTCTGGTGGGTACGCGCTTTGTTATACCTGAAACTGGGTGACATACGATTAGTAGTTGATTTGAGAATGATACTGGATCTTAGCAATCAAATAAAGAAGATATCGAGAGATAATCATTCCACGATTCGTTATTCCATTCGTATGTGTTGGCAAATGTGTATTAACTTTTCTTTTTTTATTAAGCCAGTTTATTCCAAAGTTCCAGATGTTGAATGAATTAATTATTGATTATCTTTCTTGGAAAAATATTGATGGAAAATTGGTGATATTATACGAAGCAATCCATATATGGTCACCTTAAAAATCCGGATAAACATTTTTTTTTAATTCAATTTTTAACATATTGTTTATAGTGACACAATTTCTTCATTTGGTAAAACTGTAACTTTTAAGTATTGAAGGCTGAAAACAATGGACAATAGGTGTGTTATTTTTATGATATTTAATTACAATTTTCGATCAAACACTGAAAAAAAAATGGCGAGTAGTCTTAGGTTTCATAACGCAAAATCTGCAATCTGCATCAGTAGTGCGTGAATCTCTCTTCAGGCGTATCAAGTTCCTGAAACTGTTGTATTTGTGTACGCGCTCTGCAAAGGAATAATAGGAATTGATAAAATAGTAAATATGAAATTATCATTTGCTATTAAAAAAAACAAAATACGAAGTACCTTTGTAAAACCGAGTATGAACTAATACATTCTACCCTGAATTTCCATAAACCTTTTACACACATGAGGAAGGTTGGACATAGCTTCATTTAAACACGATGACTTTTAATGCTTCGATTAAGACGTTTATTCTTCTTCTTCATCATTGACAAAGAAGAAACATTATGTTTGATCTAACATAACTTTAATTTCAGTATATCATTTATATCAGGGAGGTTTCACAGCATTGTACATTATATTCTTACATCATATTTGTATGCTGATCATGATGTTACATTACTTTCAGACCACAAGAATTACTTTGGTTTCATGTCAACATAATTAATCCTTTTGAAATGCACTTATGTATGTGTCGATGGAGATCATTTACAATAAACAAGCAAGGTGAGATATGATTGATTTTTGAAAGTAAACTGACAAAAAAATCACTTCCATTGCATTAATCTCTAATTACCGTGGGGGGGGGTGGATTGGCCCCTCGCATTACATTGTTAGAAATATTCTTTGAAATGCTAATTGAACGTAGTACATGTCGCTACGCATTGTTCTGCCTGCGTTGTATGAGAAATGTAAGTTTCATGATATTTAGGCATGCTAATTGTGCTCGCCAGGGTTATTTGTTATATAACGAGAAATTATACAATTATGTTCTTTTCTGAGATGAAAACACGTATTATTTGAATATTCACTTACATAATCATAGTTTGACATTAATAAGAAAACAAAAATATAATACGGGCGAAGAGAGGATTTGGTTAAGAGGAGTGGGTTGGGAATCTGAGGACTTGGACACCTGAACAAGTGAAGATCAATCTAGAACAAATAAAAATTCTTATTGCTTTTCATTGTAGCGAGTAGTAACGAGAAAGGCACTGTTGCTATTGATTATGTTTAAATTTGGAGAATAACAAATAAAACAGTTCTTGTTCTGAAAGAACACAGCGATTTTATACATATTCCATATGATAAAGTGACAAAAGTTTGGTTCTACGAGGCAATATTATAACTGTAACATAGTTTATTAAAGGTATGTTTCTTTTCCCAGGGACTACTGTATACGAGTATGTACTGCAGCTAATACTTAAACTCAAATCTACCAAATTTCCTTCCTGCTATGTCAACAAACATCTTACAAGCAGCCGACGTTGTCAAAACAGCTCTTTGATTTACAAGTATGCAGATGGAAGGGGTTTGTTTTGTTGGAGTCAACGGAATATAGGAAAAACCATTGTATATAACTCAGAGGCGGGTCGGAAGGCTCTAAGGAGAAAAGGAATTGGACGGCTGAGAGCCATTGTTAAACTCGCTGTTGCCGCTCCAATCCTTTGTGCTCACGAGCCTTCGATGCCTCTAAATATATTACCTTGGCGGGTAACTTGTACCTGACGTATGAGAACAGTCTTTCCACAAAGGAGCCAAAACCAAGATTGTAATGAGGTCACGTCGGTGATTGCTGTTTAACGTCTTCGGCGCTTTCGCATATTCGACGAGAAGCAAAACTGATATACATTTAATCATGAATGGTCGATAATTTATTGCGCAATTCAATGATGATGTACCTGTGTTTCTTGGGAATGTTAGTCACGTGTAGGTCATGGCTGTATAATTGAAAGCCCGGTCACTCTATCTTGATAAAACAAACGAAGTCGTGGTTTGATTTTTTGTTTGGTAAATCATCATCGAGTTAACCACAGAGGTGCTTTGGTTCGTTTCTTAAAGTTGCAAAGGGCGGATATTGATTAAAAAAAGTACTTGATTACATTCCTCGTTGTAGTAAATTTATCGTATACAATCAGCATGGACACAAGCAAAATAATATTTTGGATTTGTCTACAGCAGTGGTTCCAGACCTTGAGGTTTTCTAATCATCTTTCATAGAGTTGACTGAGGCATCCATAGCATAGTAGAGGTCGACCGGATAATGGCGGCTTTGACGGACAATACACGGATAGTGACCGTTCCCTGAAAAACAGAGCAATATGACAAAATTAACATTACAGAAAATAATAGTTGTAAGGTGTGAAACAGCTTATAGAGAACAACAAAACAAGTGAGGGGTATGATCCTTTGAATTAGGTAGAATCTAAATTGCTTTATATTTACGATAAGTTTTACTTTTTTATTTATTTATTCAATGTTTGTATACATTGTTCTATCTTACTTTGATAATTAGTTTTTTGCAATTATATACTCTAGACTCTGGGGCGTTTTCACAGGATTGCCGGACATTTTATCCGAAGATCTTGCTCTCATGCCAATCAGATACAGCATTTCGTAGATTATAAGAAAATTGTCAGTTAGAATCAGTGAGCTATTTTTTCATGAAATGCCCCTGGCTTATGGATTTTCGCGCACTTTAGATCGTGTACTTCATTGTAGATAAACAGTAGGCATATCTTTTATGAGAAAGGTGGGGAGCAATCGTCAAATTTTAACCAGCGGCCATCCATAGCTATAGATTTACAGATACACCCAAGTACACTAAGCAGATGTCACCATTATCGTAATCCTATTATCGAATTTAATACCCATACGGTTTTAAATTCTAATACCCCCGTCACACTGAAGCTCGTTCCTACACGTCCTTGCAAAATTTTGCCGAACGGGCAATAGCTGTGTGTAAACTGAAGTGGACGTAGTAAATACTTCTTACGATCTGTTTACGACTTCATGTAGCTACTAAGCTCGTGGACTATTTCAAAAAAAGTGTTCAAAAAAATCGGGGGCGCCATTCTCGTCCTATAAATTTAACGGGTTGGCAACAGGTACTTGAGGATCGTGGACGAACTACAAACGGAAATTGCGTACTTAAATGTTCTAAATAGATGTGTTAGGACCGTTTTACAACCGAAGCATTGTTAGGTTCATTGTATTCAAGTTCTAAAATTAAACGTCAGTGAAACGTTCTTGATCGGGGTAGGACTTACTCTGAAGAGAAGGAGTCTTACAGAAATTAACGGTTTTAATTTTTAAACAGAACGAATGTTCATAATTACCCACACTGAGCTAGTTTCAACTGCGTTTTAGGTAGTCCTGGTGAAGGGGCTCAATTTATTTAAGACACGGACGTGATTCGGATAACGGTAGTACAGACTTTTAGAACATTAGAATACCGTTTACAGATCTGTTTACCGACTCTGGCACGGCGCGAACGGAAGAGAAGCGGAAGGATTCGATTTTTTTGAACTGTTGTCAAAAAAGTACTGGCTTTTCTTACAATTAAAGTTATGACAGTTCTTAATACGGGTGGACTTACTCTGAACGAGAGGAGTCTACGGAACATGGTAGCTAAAAATACCTTTTTTATTCTTGCGCATTAGGCATTTTTGTGACGGGTTTGGACGTGCTAACGATGTATAGAGTGAAGAGCGCGCTTAACTCGGTCTGAATCTGGATAAAACGATTGTGGATGCGATAAAGACGGAATTTGACGTAACGAGAATATTTATGAATGGTCCTGTATGTATTCACCAATTATTTTCAAAGATTATGAGTCCAACCCGACAAAGCCCGTTTCAGCATGTTTTAAAGACGGGCAAGACAGTTATGACGTTATAGACGACTAGTGTGACGCCACTAACATGTTCGTTCGGAAGTGCAGTCGCCTTCTTGTGGCCGAGTAAACAAATGACACAGCTCCTATGATTGGGTTCTAGCTTGTCCTAGGCTCCGGCATATGCTCAGCAATAGCATATATGAGAGGCTTATAACAACTGCAAAAGTGTGCTATCCATTCCACTTGTGGTACTTATGAGCTGTGAAATGAAGTTTTTCCGAGCTTTTCTATAACGTGATAGACAGTTTGAAGTGCATTTTGTTAGATTGATTCAATTTAGGTTTTTGTTTGTTCCAACACAGGTCAAATATCAATGGTTTGATTGTCCCATTTTCTTAATTTCTTATTTTTGAGTTAATTCTTCTGGTACTAAACGAATTGGCAAAGACTTGCGTCGCGTTGAGGGGGTCAGTCCTGTAAGATAAAATACAGCGCGATACTACAAGTGATATGCACTAAGATAATTTATTACGGGAACCTCTAAAAAAAAAAAAAAAAAACAAAAAAACATAAAACTGTGGGGTAATCAAACTGCCAATTTCGGGTCTTAGGGGCATATAACGATAATCTGGATATTCTTACTACGCTCAATTGCATTGCTCGATCGCGATAGTATAGATTGCGGATAATTGCGAAGAACCTGAGGACACGGATGATTCATTTGACCTCGTTTAGATTGGAGAGTTACCTGCGGGGTAATCAACTCTCACAGGACGTTGATTTAAAAAAAAAAAGTGTTTTGTAGGGGTTTCGGAAATTAATCTAAGCTTGGCGGGCTTACGTTGTTAATTGAAAGATTCTTACTATGATCATTTCTACTCTTTTTAAAATTTATTTTTGTTAATGATTTGCCACCACTTCGACCAGGTGTAGCCGTATCGAGGTTTCTGGTGTTATATCCTGTGTTCCTTATTACACAGTCATGGAATGTGATCTCGTTGAACTAAAGGCTGCCTCCAGTTGCAAGCTATACTTACTTGGTTGCCATTTTTGACTTTGCGCTGAACCTGGACGATTTCATAGAGGGGTGCCTTGTGCGCTAATGGGATATCCTGATGACCAAGAATAAGAAAAGTAGGCCTAAATTGATGCCTCTAATCGAGCAAATGTATGTATTACAATTAAAAATAGTCAGTGTATTATTCATTGGTAATTATAATCCGACTCATGGATAAGAATATTATACATATTGTCTAAAGAAAGAAGGGGGGGAAATGGGGGGGGGGAATAGTTGGTTAATATCGACATAACAGTAGACTGTTCGGCCGAATATATAATTTCGTGTGCACATTTCATTTAATCGCATTCTGTTTGAATGCGTGCGACAGGTGACTCTCATACAACTAATTGATTTCTTTTATTAATTGTGTGTAATTTCAGATCTCTTATACCAGCAATAAATTTAAGAAGCTTGTAAAAAAAAAAAAAAAAAAACCTTTCTAATCACTTGAGACAGCTTTTTTATTTTTTTTCAAATGAGAATGATGGAGAAAACTTTATTCTTAAATGCAAAATATAGGGAAAGAGAAATATTGGCATTGAACAAATGTCAAACGTTACCACTGAGATGATGTCAGTCCATAATATGACTCATTCTATCCACAAATAATTGATGTGCTTCTTTATTGATAGACCCCCATTTTGCGTTCTAAAGGGATGTTCCGTTCTTCTCCACAACGTTTGGATCCCTCTTTGTATAAGAGTGGTCAAAAAACGTTTCACTTTCTCAGTTTCCTCCAACAATTATCATTTTGGATTTCAATCTCTTCAAATACCTCGCTTTTAAGTATAAAGGGTGAGACCCAAGGTTCGGCTTTTCCTGTTTCAATTCTCGTGTCAATAATGCATAAACGTTGTTATATCTCTTCTCTAATTCTCTACTCTCCTGCCACCCGACCACTCTCTCTCTCTCTTCTCTCTTCTCCTCATCTCTCGTCTTTTCTCTTTCTTTTCACTCCTCCTTCATCAATTTCATTATATTCTCTATTCTCTCTTTCCTTTTTTCTACATTCATATGAACAGTGATATCTTTTTTGGTTTAAACACAGTTGAAAAATGAAAACTAAAGTTAAAAGCTGGTTTGTGAGACTTATCAATGAAGTTAAAAATCTGCATAAAAATTATGAAAGTGTTTCGTCTTCAGAAACCATACTTCACAACAGTCCTTAAAAATATAATGAAAGCAAAAGTGAGTCGTCTGAGGAAGAAAAAAAAAATCATCGTTTTCTTTCGGTTTCAATAATAATTATGAAAAAAAAAAAAAGATGTACATGCACATGTATATCAGGTTCATATGCCGTAGGTCCACAATGATTCAAGAATGTTAGGCTTATTTCTGAAATCGCATTCCTCCCCAAACATCAATTAAAAAACAAAACAAAAATCAACGTCGTATCAAAAATATCTTACAAATCAGTCTTTGCTGTAAACGTGACGAAAACAAAGGAAAACAACCACTTGCTCTAGCGAACAAGGATGAATGCATCTCTGAATATGGTCACCATGACAACGGAAGACTGTATTGAGCAACGAAAGTAGAAAACCCTGATGAAAGCAAGACGTATAGGAGCATGGAACAATACACGATGATAGATTCATTGCACGATACACCGAACTATGCACTTGGCGCCATCATAATATGCATGCATATTTTTTTTTTACGTTTACAAAGTATTATTTCAGTATCATATACTAAAATGGGGTTGTAACTACACACAAAGTTGCACAATTGAATAGCATCGCCCATTCCATCATATTTCCTTGTTGTGTTATACACAACGCGGAAATGAAATAAATATCCCTTTTTAATGAATAATTTTTACAGGTAGGCTTTATCGTGCTCTAGCGATAGATGCTCATGAAATGTGATTTGCTAATCCTAATATTTTTGCTAATATTTTGCTAATGGCGGGGCACATAGTGATCACATTTTGAACAAACATATTGATTGCGATGAGGAAACTGCAATCTATGTTCCAGGGTAAAATCTTGATAGAAATTGATATTTTAGTGATTCAAAGGGATTTATTGTCACTCCTCAAATTGTTTGATGGAAAAATATAAGATTATGTCGAAGTAGATTCGGACATGAGACTTATAAGAGACGAATGGACAATAAATGTTACTGTTTACCAACATGATTCATAATATGTCATCAATTTTGCTGAGCAGAATTTAAAATTACTTTGTCAGTCTGGTCGGCTTTCTTTTAACCGCAATACATTCTTCTTGTAGACTATTGAAATTACGCGGTGATTTATTAAAGTATACAGATACAAAAATACACCTGCCAGCGTGCATAAGAAATTACATGAATCGCATTAAGTGGAATATGACTCATAATACACAACTTTGTATGTCGTCATCTGTTGCTTGGGATAAAGATAATACAAAATCTATCGACCCGATTTCTTTCTTATCTTCATTTTAAGTATTTTTTGTGATGGAAATGTACAAATTTGGAAACATTTGGAAAGTACACGATTTAGAAGGGTTTTACCTAGGTTTTTTTTTATTTTATTGTAGGGTACATGCAGGTAATATGGGCCAGCAGGTAATATGGGCCACCTGAAGCAAATCATGTCGTGACCGTCGACCGGTGACCGGTGTGAGCGCCATAATGTTGTTCCTATGAACTGTATACGAAAATCTATCATCGTGAGAGCATCTGATGCCAAAATTTCTCTGAGGAAATTGCTGAAAACCAACAAGGTAGGTAAAACTTATGGCAATTTTTTACCCTGATGTAACATTTGATATTTCACGGAATGTGATGGTGAAAGAGTGTTTGAGGGGGTAGCCTCAATTGTTCGTATATTTAGTAAGCTTATAGTTTCATTTTGATCATACAAGCGTGTACAGGTCAATTTGTTGTAGTGAAGGGGTGTAATGTGGCATTGAATGCCTGCCTGACATAGCAACATCAGTGCAGGTAATATGGGCCGTCCAAAAAAGGCGGAAATGATTCTGGTACTTAGTATTGGGATGAGGCATCAATCTCTTTGCTACGATTTTTGGGGGTATATTCACAGTATATAATCAACATAAATAACTTATTGTAAGCCTATATTGATATGTATAATGAAAAAATATTTAAATAATATTAAAAAAGAAATAATATACAAAATACAAAACAATGAAATATATAGTCAAAGTATTTACTGAAGGGCCTTATAATTTCAAATGATATCTTAAAGTTAATGATTTTCAACATTTTAAGCAAATTCCAGATAGTAGAGTCATTGTAGTTTTTTTTAAATACATTAAATACATGTGCCCATATTACCTGCACATGCAGGTAATATGGGCACTTTGGTGATGACGTCAACATTTCAGTATTGCAGACAGGGGGGTTGGTGATAATTTTTTTTTTCACAATAAAAGTTAGAGCAGTAGTTATTGATTCATATAAACAAAGATTAGACTGTATGTCATTTTGTAATTTTATGCAAATTAGGCAAATGAGCTTAGGGGGCCCATATTACCTGCATGTACCCTACACCTTATTTCTGACGTCTTTCTTTCATTTTGGTATTAGATTGTTCTTAGCAAAATAACAAAATAAACCGAAACAAAACTTGGAACAAAACAAAACAAAACAAAACAAATTCATGATATCGGAGGTAGATATGAACCTATACGAGATCGAAGAAGCACGACGTTTATGCTGACGTCCATTTCCCCGATTGATAACAATTACGTCTTTCTGCTTTCATTCCCTCTCCTTATCTTCTTCCTCCTCCTTCTCATCTTCCTCTTTCTCCTATTCTTCCTTCTCATCTTCCTCTTTCTCCTATTCTTCCTCCTCCGTCTTATTTCCCTACCTCTTCCTCTCCCCATCCTCTTTCTCCTCAACTCTCCCCTTTCCTCTCCTCCTCCTCCACCTCTCACTCTCTCTCCTCCTTCTTCTCCTCTTCATACCTCTCCCCTTTCCTCAACATCTTTCTTACTTTTTCACTCTCCCTATCCTCCTTCTCCTCTTCACTCTCCCTCTCCATGCTATCCTTCCTTATCTGCACCCTCCTCCTCATCCTCGTCCTCTCAATTTCTCAGTCTCCTCACCATCTTCTCCTCACCTCTCCTTCTTTCCCCTTCTCCTCTTCATCATTCCTCTTCTTTCCTCAGCTCTCCCCTCTCACTTTCCCCTCCTTCTCCTCTCCTCTCCTCTCGTCAACTCTCCCTCATCCTCCTTCTCCTCTTCCTCCCTTCTCTCATTCCCCCTCTCTTCCTCCCTTATCCTCTTTCTCCTTAGCTCTCCCATCTCCCTCCCTCTCCCACTTCTCCTCCTCATCCTTCTCCTTCTCCTCTCCTAACCTCTCCTTTATCCTTCTCCTCACCTCCCTCCTTTTCCTTCATGTCCTCCTCCTTTCTACCCTTCCCTCATCCTCTTCATTTCCTGTCCTCTCTTCATTTTCTTTTCTCTCCTCCCGTTTCCTCCTCCTGGCCACCCCCTGGTCCTCAAGTGCGTTCTAAATAAAGCGCACGTGTATCACTGTTGTATACATTTCACGCTGTTTCACAACTCTCTGGCATAAAATGCAAATTCTGTCCCCTTGTCGATGTCATAGGAGTGTAGAAAGAAACGCTTGATTGACCGTCTTTTGCAAGTTTAATAAATATAAATCCGGTGGGTTTTTTTTTTTACCTTGAATTCCGCTGAATACTATGTTGTACTATCTAGCAGTTCTAGGCCCAATGGAATGTCATAAATTCGTCTGAAATTGGACATAACTTAAGTTTTCATAAAGTTACTTAATATAAATCAATTATCCAATAAATATACTCTACCGTTAAAAGAATAATCTATACAAATTATTTCTTTCATTAAAGAAAAATATTCAATTTCTAAAGAAGAAGATGAAGTAGAAAAAGAAGAAGAAAACGAAGAAGAAGAAGAAGAAGATTAAAAGAAGAACCACACAAGAAATATCAGAATGGATAGAAGAGAAAGAAAAGATTTCATAAATAATTCGCTCCTTCAGTTGTGAAATAAATTATAGGACACTGATGATTTTACTTAATGGCTTGATATATTTTGAGACATTTTGACACCTGTTTCAAGAGACATAATCTGTGATGGACACATTTTCCTTGGACTAAATTTATTTCTTGGGGCGCGTTGATGGGAAAGCACCTGAGCTTCTTCATAGGTAATATGCTAAATCCGACAAGTCTGATTCATCACAGTCTTTTAAGCCGTCCCCTACACCTCACGCTCCCAAAACATGTAGCAATCGATCATTCTACAGCACTGAGATGGAAAATTACCTCTTGGTCTAAACCCACCGAGACTAATGCCCGCTTGGTCTAAACCCACTTTAACTAATGTTGGTTTGGTCTCATCTCACATGACCTAACTCCATTTCGTCTACAAGCAGTAATCCTGTATTATATTGGTCAAATTTCCAGAAGAAGAAGATGAAGTAGAAAAAGAAAACGAAGAAGAAGAAGAAGAAGAAGATTAAAAGAGATCCACACAAGAAAGATCAGAACGGAAAGAAGAGAAAGAAAAGAAGACGAAAAGGGAAACAAGGCAAATGACGACGAAGAACAACAAAAAGTCGGGGATAAAAGAAAAAGAAAAATAACTTACCTCCACATTAATCTGGGACGTCACAGGATTTGTGATGTTGCTACATCCAGCCTCCATCAAAAGATTCTCAAGATCGCACCTTCGATCCGTAAAATCCTGGAATAGCAAATCAAAAGAAGAGCATTTCACATGACTATTATATAAAACCATTATCATCATTACGAGCATCAACATCACGTGTGCGTACTTCATTAAATATGAAAAAAAAAAGAAAAAGGAAAAAGAGCAAAGAAAATATTCCGTCGGGATCCGAACCAATGACATCCTGATTTCTAGACAGGTGCTCTACCGACTGAGCTATGACAAGCCCTTATATGGATGTTCGTCCAAGAGCCACTAGGCATTAAAAGCTAAGGGGCTCTCTGGGACGAACATCGACATAAGTGTTTGTCATAGCTCAGTCCGTAGACCTCCTGTCTAACTTTCAGGATTTCCGATTTTCTTTGCTCATTTTTTTCGTATTATTTCAGGGGGGCATTTCATCAAAGGACATGTCAGACGTTTTATCCGACAAACTGTTATAGGCTACTGAAATGCTTTCATCTGATTGGCTGAGAGCAAATTTGTCGGATAAAATGTCTGACAAGTCCATTGATGAAATGCCCCCTGGTCAGTTTCACTCTTTGTTCAATATTTACTTTTTGAAATGTTAGAACAGGGACATAATAAACTTAAGAAGATTTTGTGTAAATGTAAAGGAGTAAATTTGTCACTCTACATTTAGAGTGAAGGAACTTTCACTCCGAATCGAATGGTAAGGTTTGGGTTAAGCGGTCTCACTCATACACTAATTTTACCTCTTGGTGCCACTCTCTTTCATGTTATGTATTTAGTCCATTAAAACATAAAAACAGCTATACGAAGAGAAGAGGAATCGTTCGTCAGTTTGACAGCTTCAAAAAGGTGGATTAAGCAAAAGCGAGGGAAAAGGCATCCATCACGACAACCACAAACAAACACACACGACCACAATGCCAAGAGAGGTTGCTTTCAACAATCTCATATTCAAAGGATGGACTCGAAAGAGAGGACCTACTTGTGCCAAACGCTTCATTTCTAGACAAGCGATGCATGTGAAAGTGTAGCAAATTATGCAAGAGCATGGCCGCATTTGGTAAAATGTGAACGACAAGTTTAAGTATCAAAATGCAATCGATGGCCTGCGGAATATTATCTTCAAGTTCTCTTGATTTGTTCGTTTTTTATATGTTTTTTAAAATCATTATTGATTCATTTACTTTGATTTAATTTTTTTTATCTACATATGTCTTGTTCTTCTTCTAATATGCCTATTCCAAAGCATTCAAGTTTCCCTTGCATTCTTCCTGATTTTGTCAAAGTCTTTGACACATTGTATTTCCCATCTGTCCCTAAGTTCTGATCTTTCCGAACCCCCCGCCCTCCACCCCATCTAGAAAAAAAAAAAAAAAAAAAAAAAAAAAAAAAAAAACTTAATAAATCAATAAAGAGAAAATGAAAAATAACGAAATAAATAAATAATAAATAAATAAATAAATAAAAAGAAATAAAAAAATACATAAATAAATAAATGGCTAAAACTTGAAAATATATATGATATAACTTCATTTTCGTATCGTATTAAAACCATTATGTGTGTGACGCCATGAATGGGACATTCCCTCTAAAGGCGTCACACAAAGGTGTTTTTTTTTCTAAAGTCTCTATACCTGCCAATACACTATTCTTCTTTGACAGAGGAAAGATTTAAAGGAAATTGCCCCTCGAAAAGACCACCTGCCTACGCATGCAAAAATCGATGACAAATACCCCCCCCCCCTTCTCACAGATTATCCCGTTCGATACTGAATTCGTTCACCCTCGTCTAAGTTGCAGTTGTGAAAGGGTTAATACAGAGACACTTCTGTCCCTCCCGTTACGCCATTCCTCTGCCGTTGCTATACCTACCAAGAGATGCCAGGACCATGAAGGTGATTCGATTTTCAATGGAACTCCATTGGGGAAAACATACTTTATTTACCAAAAACGCCGTTTTCAGGTAAAAAAAAAAAGGGGGGTTCTTAGAATCGGGAAAGTGCCGTGATTTTAAAAGCCAAAGACACATCAAAATCTTCACCAACTAAAGAGATGTTGTCATAAAAAACAACAACAACAACAACAACAATAATAATAATAATAAAAATCTGGTCATAGGTAAGTTAATTTTTTACCATAGGCCTAAACTCGTTCAATAAGACCTGATTTAAATGAGTGACATTTCGGCTTACTGTTGATAAAAACAGTCACTCCTGGAAAAAGTAGGCCTATACAATTTGTTAAAGTGTCAAATTGGAGTACGTGCTTGCAGAGTACTATATTGTATACCTAAAAATGACATTCTTTCCCTCCTTTTCTTGAACATAGTGAATGAAAGGTTTCCCCCTGCATCATCAGTTTCCATGACAACACTCGATGCATCTATCAGGAAGACTCATGTAGTTTCATAAAATCTCTCTCTAAAAAAAAAAAAAAAAAAAAAAATCCTTGTGACTATTCGGGTAAAAAATATGTAGGCCTACCTAATTAAATTAATTAATCTGGTCATGTGTTCTATCGCTATACATTATGATAGGTAATTACACTGCAAAAAAAAAAAATACAGAAAAGTGATGTCAGCAGAGTCGCCATACAAAAGTGTAATTTAAGATAACAGTTTTATTGTAAATTTCTCCTCTAATAATTAAAGAAAGAGAAGAAAAAAAATCATTAGAGTTCTATAGCTTACATATTTGGGTGAAACGGAACAAATGTGTTACTTCTGATGTATAATTTGTATTTCTCACGTAATTATTTGCAGGAGAAATTTAAAACAAAATTGTTTTTAAAATTATATTTTTTAATGGCGACTCTGCTGACAGCAGATTTGCTGTAAAAATACAAATATTTTGTTTACAGTGTAACAGTAATGTCCTAATTGCTCCCAATATTCTTTCTATCAATATTAACGATGTCTGCCAATAAAAAGACTATTCATCATAATTATGTTAAAAAGGAGATACATTATTGAATTCAATCACAAATGTCATTTTCATTCTCCAGCAAAGTACTATTGATTTCTTTTATCCTTCAGAATTACTTTTGATTAATTGAATTATTAACAAAAAAAAATACTGTGTATACAAAATATCCCTCAAATGCAAATACATCTGTTTTCGATTGAGTTAATGCGTATAACATTGCCTGTCTAGGAAGTTAGTGGCGGATCCAGGCGGGGGTGTAGGGGACGCGCGCCCCCTCTATGATTTGAAAACCACCCTTTGACTGTACATGTAAGAATCGGGACATTTCGGCGGCGCACCCCCCTTTTTTAAAAAACAGAATGGTAACATAAAGCTTTCTTAAATGCGATTTGAGTCATCGTTTCTTCGGAGCAACAAACTCCTTTGGGGGACGCTCAGTTCCTATGGTAACTGTTGCAGGCAAAAAAAAAAACCAAAAAAAAAACAAAAAAAAGTTTCACGGTCTAGCCTGCAGTAAGTAGCAAATAATAATTTCCCGCCTCCACATTCCGATATCCGTAAATCCCGCTCGTGACAGCTGGCTAAGAATTGATTATTCGGGCAAAGCAAAATTTCTGTCTGCGGTGAGAGAAAGATTTAAGAGATTATCAATACTCTAACGAAATAATAATGCATCTTTTAATACAAAAAGGAGAAATTGATGGGGTCGTTGGCTTACAATAACACAATTCATTTTTGTACGTAATATTCTTGTGGCTGTATTATTATGATGGTGTGAATCTTTTGCATATTTTTAATAAAATAATTTCTTTTTTAGTTATCTGCCCATAGTGAAGAGGTAAAGTTGCAAAACAAAATAATTTATGAGAAATGCACAGTATGTGTATCTGAATAATTCGTTTATAAGATTTTCGTTACGACATATATTATACACTTTAGTCATGTTTGAATAGTATTGCAAATAAAACGTAACAATTAAAAATTGAAAGAAAGGATACCATAAACACACATAATGCACATACAACATTCACATTCAATGATTTTAGAGGACTATTTTATTTCTTCTTTTCTAGTGGACGATTCGGTATCTTGAGTAGTTATTATTGCTATCCCCTATTTTGGCTGGTGAGGAATGCACATAATAATAATAAATAAAAACAAAAACAGACTCGGACGGTTAAAGAATACGTAATGATAGATTCATTTCCCAAGGTGCCTACTGCAGGTATTCCATTTGATTTTGAATAAATCAGGTATGGACCTTGGGAATGGAAAATTTTCGGTTTTTCATTCAAGAGTACTCGATAGGGCTGTAAGTTAGCCCCGGGAGATAGCGAATTGAAAATGCGAGTTCGTGGCCGTGAATAGCAAACAAATTCAAGACATCGAAGGTCTTGAGATATTACACGGCTATTTTTTCACAACGGAGATCCTTGCCAAGATCAATCTCAAAGTCAATGTTTAAAGGAGAAGAATACCCCATTGTAAAAAAAATATATATAAACAACAACAAAAAAAAACACCCCCAAAAACAACAAACAAACAAACAAAAACAACAAAAAACAGCAACATTTTGATTGAATATTTCGCTTTGATCATACACTGATACATAAACGAATCGTTAAAGAGTGAAGAAGGAGTAATACTTAAAAGTCCCATACGTACGCACGCTGATAGCAATTGCTATAGAACACATCGATTCTGTACATCGCAAACTCCATACATCGCCCCCAACCATCCTTTACCTTACTCTTGATAGTCATAATTACTAAAATTAATTACTAAAAGTTCCTTTCCCATGATGTACATTCTGGTTTGAAAGCCGAATAATCTTTACTGATCTTAACTCCTTATTTTGACATAATATGAATCATTCCCCCCCCCCCCCCCATTCAAGAAAATACAACAATCCGTTGAAAATGATAAGATTCGGCCATAATACATTATAAAGTAAGTAATTTTTTAAAATAAAAATCCTTTAAACATTTGTAATACATGTATGTACATTGTTGTGTTATAAAAAAAATGATGTTATATAAAACCGTAACACTCTAACGCCATGATTACTGTTAGAGCTTGCTCTTCTATCTGCTGGTTTAGTGTATCTTTAAGATGGCGCGCACCTCGTCCTACCTCTCAAAGAATCTCAGGACATTGACCAAAATATTTTGTCAAGTCTGCTTTGAATTTCATGATGCCTGGTAAATAGAAATTGGAGGGGCTGAGGACGTCGTTTGGAGGGCTCGAGTACCGGTTCATTCACCTGGCCTGCTTTCCAGAGGGCCGGGACGGAGGAGGGAAGGTGGGATTTCTACCATTAGGGAGAAGAGAGGCAAACACGAAGAAGAGAATGGAAGCAAAGATGAGAATGAAGATGAAGGTGAAGATGATAAAATGATTTATTGAAAATAGTGGATGTAAAACTGAGAGAGAAAAGGGGCAAATTAAAGGAGGACTCCGGGCTGAAATGAAAAAGTTTTGTAAAGTAAAGTAAAATTTAACAAGCACAACACAGAAAATTTCATCAAAATCGGATGAAAAATAACAATTTTTTTCGTAAAACAATTCTTGGCAGGTCTCATGAATATTTAATTATTCAAATGACCAAACTGATGATGTTACAGTCCCCCTACTTCTTGTATATTTTATTATATGAAATCCTATTTATCTCAGAAAATCTATCACTCGTACTGAAATAAGTAGAAGAACTTGTGACCTTGAACATTACACGAGATTAATCCCTGTTTTTATGTCCTTGGGGCAGAAAATCTTGATAATTGGTATTTCATACAATAAAATACAAAGAAAGTAGGGGGACTGTGACATCATCAGGTTGCCAATTTGAATATGCCAAGAAGAAAAAAAATCAAAACCTAACAAAATTCATAATTTTGCTACTTCTTATCCGATTTTGATGAAATTTTCAGTGTTGTGCTTTTTAGATTTTACTCTATTTTTGTAATAATGCAAACTCCGGCCCGGAGGAGTTCTTTAAGAACGAAAACTACGCACGGCAATAAGATAATCTGAAAAAAATTGAAGAGGATGATGAAATTGAAGTCAAGATGAAAGAAAAGGACGAATATGCAAACGATGATGAAGACTTCCTAGGGGGTGGGGTGCGAAAGCGGTGATGGAAGTTAAAATACAAGTAAAGGAGATACGTGGGACATGACAGATAAATAAGGAAGAAGAAAGTGGCGGAGATTATGTGATCGAAAACATGAAACGAAAAATAAAATGGAAAAAAGGCAAAATTCGACGTCAGAATGAAAGAAAGGATACCATAAACGGATCAAGAAATTGATGAACAGAAGGTGGAAGAATGGAAATTATGATGAAATTATAAAATGTAAAACTGAAGGGAGAGTCAATAAACTGGTCAATGAAAAAAAAAATCGTTGAAGAACTCTAGAGCCCGTTTATTCACTTATATGGGATAAAGAATGTGGGCGGGATTAGCACAGAGGAGTACGGAAATATACAGGGGTGTTATGAAACCGAAGTGCAAATGAAATGAAGGGTTAAAAGATGAAGAATAAAATAACGGACGAAGAGGAGGAGGAGAAGAAGGAGGTGGACAGTTGCTTTGTCCTCAATCCTAATCAACAACTGTTTTAGCATCTTTAACGAGGACTGTTTATCTTATCTCCCCATGCCCGATGTCGTGTGTTTCCCGAGTTTCTTATCTCTCCTCCTGCCAAACTTAATACGCGATATTGTATTTATGGTTAATACTTCAATGGCATAGGTAACATGAAAGGGAGAGGCCATAGATAACTTATATGCGATAAATGTATCAGCTCATATTTTTATCATCCGGTATTCGTGATTTTGGACTTGTTCCCGTTCGTTGTTATCTGGTAAGGGCCAGAAGATGTTAAAAACTACGTGTACATCGCGTTATCTCTTCTCTCATACTTTTCTCGTACAACATACAATCAAGGCGTAAAATTAAAATTGGTTATGGAGGTATCTAAGTTTTGGGACTAGTATGAGATAGGTTTGAGACGGATTTGAGACGGCTTTGATACCAGTCGCAAGGACGTTTCGGAATCGTCTTAAAGATGTCTCATGGACGTCTCCTAAGTCATTGAGATGTCTCCTGAGTGCCTGCGACGTTCTATGAGTCGCGAGAAAATACAAGATGTTTATATAATTATGAATGTTTTCCGTCGCGGAGACGTGTCAGAGACATCTCTGCGACAAAAAAAAAAATAAATAAATAAATATATAAAAAATAAATATGGAGACGTCTTCGAGTCTAGGAGACGTGAGATACGAGTTAGATACAACCTTTACGATCATTCTCATGAATGTTTTGCCATCATAAATACATGTACCACGTGTACAGTATCTACATTATCAAACAGCTGGAATTTAAACGACAATTATTATTATTCTTTTTTTTTACAAGGTAGAAAAGCTATTAGCAACGGTACTGATTGATATCTATCCAAACAACGCGTGAAGGTACCCCGTACAATAAATGTTTTAGCTGACTAAAATGACAGATGTTTAACACGAATGTGATGCATGATGCATAAAGCATACTTTCCTGGTGAGGGAGAGAGAAAAAAAACCCTTGCCCGACTGATTTTTTTTCTTCAAAAATAGTGAAATGATCAGAAAACAAAAATAATACTAAAGCAAATTTAACAATTTTCACAAAAGCAGCATAAAACATCCTCAATTTTAATATTGGGCCCCAATCACAAGCCCCCCCCCCCCCCCCCCCCGATAACATAACCCCATCACCTCGCTATCGAAAGGCCATAAAACAAAACTTTTTAATCCCTGTTTTTTTTGTTTTGTTTTGTTTTTTTTTTGTCGACTATACTTTTATTCCTGAGAGAATTGAAATAAATCGTTATGCATATTTAGGGATCTGTTGTGATTTTCCAGAGCACGTTTCTTTTCTTGCATTAAGTGGCAATTTAAGACCGTGGCCCTGGCTGTATTTCAACTTACATCTTCTGTACACCATGTGCAGGCTGGGTTAACTGATATACATTCTCCACAGTTCTGAGCTCCTTGGCAAATCGAACTGAGTTCTTCATCTGTCAAATCTGTCAAAAGACAAAAAAGGAGAAAAGCAAAATCAATATCACGTGATGCAAAAGTTTGAATTCAATTTCAATCTTACAAACGGAGTTCGAGATTGCTCCTTCAAAGCAACACATTTTGGTCGGCATTGCAGCAATGAAGCGTTTAGTTTTTGATGCATCTGGGATGCACATCTATCTGTCTACAATTCTTTCTATGAAATCGTGAGTTGGAATTTTTGTTTCAACCACCATGCTTTTTTCTTTGGTTTCGTTTGTTGGTTTGTTTTGTTTCGTTATTTGTTTTTATTGCGTAGTCTTTTATTTTCTTTTTTGTTCTTTGTTTTCTTTGTTTGTTGTTGCTGTGTGTTTGTTTGTTTGTTTGTTTTTTGTTTTTTTTTGAGGGAGGAATTTTAGGTGTTCTCGATACCTTTTTCTCATCCTATTGAATTCTTCACCAGTTGACCCCATAGACGTGACCATAAATACAAATTTGCTCCTTTTAATCCAGGCAAAATGAACAATAATAGTTACAATAGATACTGCAAAGTCTATAAAAAAATGTTTCATATTAAAGCGAAAATAAGCAAATTGTAAACAAATCTCAACAAAAACTAGGAAAAGGTATAATACACAAAGGAAAGCCACAAATCAAATAACCAATTTCGTGGGGGCGTTATCCATACAAACATTACCACCACACTTTCCTGTTGCTTAAAATCTGTCTTCGCTTCCGTGTATAACTATACGAAAAAGAAATCAAAACTACCTACATATGCCATCAGTTACAACAATGCAATAAGTATGAAAAAAGTCTTAAAAATGGACAAGGTATATAATACCCCCCCCCCAAAAAAAAAGGGATAATAAATAATAAAACAAATACGCTAGCAGTGTGTGGGTGTGACTGTCTTTGTTTTGCTTTGCTTTGTTCTGTACTCTTTAAAATGTGATCCAGATTTAAATTGTATGCAAAAATTCGCCGCAAATATTGTAAAAATCCAAATACATTAAACATTTTCCAACCGTTTTTCATATTTTGTATCGACAAGACAAATTTATATTTTTACAAAAACAAACAAAAATTGATTAACATAATGCCTTCCCTCGAATAAAAAAATTCTTATGCGATAATATTTCCCAGTAGGCCTAGTATCAAAATATGAATAAACAAGGCCCAAAGTTGATTTTTTTTTTTCCTCAGCCAATTCGTGATCGGAAATAATGGTTTTAAAAAAAACCGAATAATAGTAATTCAATCACTCAGATATATCCCTAAGAGTTTCCCCCGAAGTCCTCGATGTGATTTGATCTAATTTCCTACTCGGTCAATCAATTTCAAGAAATTTCCTTGCTCATGAGTTACTTTGCGATGAGGGTTAAACGGTCACACAGGCAAAAGCGACTCTAAACCGACACAAGGCAGAACAAATACGACACTACAGCGAATGGCAAAGGTAGAGGGCGGTCATGAGTCGGCCTTATATCGGCCTGGGATCGGCCTGGCGAGGTGACAGATGCCAAAAAGCGTTAATTATTTGATGACGTTTGAAATCTTCCATTCGGCGCTCTGATGAGAGGCGAAGACTTCCGGTTATATAATTAGTAATTGCCAACCCATTAGAATTTAGTATATCTTTACCACGTATAGGGAAGACGTACGTGACGTGTCTCATACATGATAGTATGTGTCCTATCAATTCAAACCAATTTGTTAGATCAAAACTTTTTGTGTTTCACTTGAAGAGATGGTATTCAAATAACTACGTGCCCTTAATATATTAGATAAATTGGTTAGCAAACAATTAGAAATTAAATTTCTTAATAATATATTCTCTATGTCATATCTCTCTCCTCTCTCTCGATTAACTGATCTCTCCCCTTCTCTCTCCATGTGTATGTCTCTGTATATGTTTCTGAACCTCTCTCATATAAAAGTTGTCTACCCCCCCCCCCCACTGCCTCTTGTATGTGCAACACTATTGGAAACACCGGTTATTTTTCTTCTTCTTCTATAGTCCTTTCTGTCATTGTTCTGTTTCATTGCATCATTATACATGTTATCTGTTTACATTTTGAAAGATCATAATTTATGTATTCTTAGAGGTTACAAGTTTGAACAAAATGATCTGACAATAATCAAGCACCTTCCTTCAGTCGGGAAACAGAAGGACGCTAACTTTATTGTTTTCGCGAATTGCCATAACACCCTTCTTGCTGTAAAACAGATACAGGGCGAGTTAAGTCGTGCGAGTTCACGGTCATCAGAATCATTGAGTGCTTTCCAAGCTGTTCCTAATGACTATACGAACTATTATCCTGATTACTGTCTACTTTGGTCTTTCTACCGACTACTTTACCAGTCGCAGGAAGATTGTGCATAGTGTAGTATATACAGCTGGATATCCAAAACATTCCACAATATATATAGTCCTATGTTATGTTTAGATACGGCTGTTTATACAGATCCAGTATCCTCAATACTGTATTTCGTCCATCATTTCAATAGTTCTGAAAATATGAACATGAGAGGTAAATTCGCACCAAGGGGTTTTAGGACAACTGTCCAATGGGCAATAACTCCCCCGGACAACTACCCCCACCTAAAATCTATAACCTCACCCTTCTGGGGTAGTTATTCTGGGGGCAATTGTCCGGGGAAGTGATTCTCATATGCCTGGGCATTTGAAATACAGCTAATGCATATAACGTTTCTTGTATCGTATTGTATATTGTGATAGGTAGCTTGTTTATTCATATTTACAATGAATGACACACAACGTCGAAAAATATATAACATTTTTGAGGAAGTTTTTGTAATAATGTCAAACAAAATAATAGATGATGCATTACAAAAATATTAGACTGTCAAGTTAAAAAATATAAACAAACATTCCATAAGTCCAGCTCATCTTTGGTCGGTACTATCTTTAAAAAAATAAAATAAAACAAAATCATTTTCGGCTTTTCTCCTTTATTTTCTAGATCTGTAAAAAGTAACATGATAATATCCAAGTGAACTTTCGCTTTAATAATGATGTTTATTACAGATGTGTACATCTTGGAATACACAAGATAACTACTACCCCATGTACATGCATCGCTGATAATGATCATAGATAGACGTGACAGATGTTTAATGTTATAATGAGTTTGCCTTAATTTCCAAAGTGGAAGTGGAATTTAAATATAAGGTCAAACAGAATTCCTGGTTAAGCATCAATACCCTGATTCTACTAATTCAACATTGACTCATGGTAAAACAGTGCGAAATCGAAATGAATCAATACGATGAATTTCATATTCGGAAATGATAGGGATAGGCCTACCAAGAATCTGATAACCGAATAAGAATACCATCTGACAATTATACAATGGTATAAAGAATGATACAAATACATATAGAAGGAAATATGACACAACAAAAATAATTTTGTGAAAATGAAACACACGAAAGTTGATTTCTGGCTATTTTGATATAGTTCTATATATTGATGATTATGATAATATGGGCCCTATAGCACAATAAACCCATTCATGTACTTTATACGTTGTCTCCCCGTTTGATTTTCCATTTTTTTTTTAACTAGTGTATTTCCTGTTTCCTATAGAGCATTGTTATGATATGATATAGCGCTCTTTAAAAATAGAAATGTCACTTCATAATTGGGAATTACATGACAAGTCGTATTGGATTTCATACTACACAAGTACGTGCATACGCAAGGCCAATTACAAATCTAATTTGACCCAAAATTCGCTAACGAAGCCATTTTAAACAAAGCTTTTTCCTGTGTCATTGTTATAATTATAGCTAACCATCAGTCATTTGCTATGCTTTCGCTAGTTGACAGACGTGTATCTCTCCAGTTGTATTTATTACGTTTTGAGTTGCCTTTCCAACCACTCAACCATTATCTAAAATAAATTGCCAAGTTTCCTTTCCACTTTCGATCCTTAATTAGATTTGGTCTCTTTATCCCCTTGACATGATAATTAACATGGTATCATAAAACAGACATGATGTTCTAACAAGTTTCATTTATATTCTTTCCTAAGATTGATGGGTATCAAAATTCCATTGTCTTGTTATTTACTTTAGTTTATTTCTATATAAGATTCATTATTGCTATCCAAGTGTGTAAATAAATATTTTTAGGGGTGACAAACGGATAATTTACCATTATACATTTTTCTGAATGTTAGTGTCTTCGTCATTATGTTTCTTTTTTTTACTCTCACAAGTCTTTTTTTTTTTTTGCTTTTTTTTTTTTTGCTTTCATTTCCTGATGCATGGATGCTAAATTCTCATGACTGCTATCTCCAATTCAATTTTCATCTAGATTTTAGACCCTGCTATACTGTATATGTAATGTGACTTATTGTATTGCTCCAACTTCACCATGTTGATGGTTTATAAAATGTGTTATTCCTTGGTATAGGCATGGATCTTACTAAGTCTTTGTAGGATCCATGGTATATTTATGAATTGTATGACAACCATCAGCAAGTCTACATGATATCCTACCTGGTACATGACATGCAGTGCAGGATATGTGGGATAAGTAAAAAGGCTAACATGTTTGTTGTTTCTCTATTCACTATACATTTCAGTTTCATGTTCTGTGGTCACCATTGGATATTATGATACAGGAAATAGGAGCAGTATAATAAGGCTAATCCCATAAAATGTAAAGCCACAATAATATAATATAAACATTACTTTACTAAGTATTTCAACAAGGAAACAACATCCATGTCCATTACCATGATCCTGTAATAAACATGAAAGTGCATGAGCATCATATAAAATTACTTCCTTCTCAGAAAAGTTTTAACTATCGACGCTTTATCAGATAAAGTAATATTGACTGAATGAGGGAAAGGCCCAAATATTTAAAAAATAACTTTTGGTTAGGTATTGACATAAAAGTGGTTTCCTCATAGTCATGATGCAAACAAATAAATAAAAATATGCAACTCATTGCCGAGAGGAAGATGAACAGCAACAAAATAAATATTTCACCCTAAACAGGATAACACATTTAATCACGATAATGTTTTAACTAGAAAATATTAAATGTGAGATAAAAAAAATTAAATTAAACTATGAGTTCTGGTAAAATCCGGATGTAAAATATGAAGAGTTAGTTTTAAAGGCCAAGCTCGTATTTTTCTTGAAAGTAAAAACAAAATATAATGCATTTCTATATGCTAAAGCCAAATGTATTTGTTTTAACTAAATGATAATGCAGTGCTCTAGACCCTTATGAGGACAACAACCCCCCCCCCCTCAACCGACAATTTTCCCCAGGACAACTTCCCTCCAGAAATAGGGTTACGGTTATAGGCGTATGGCTAAGTGATATAGGTTTGTGGGGGTAGTTGTCCTGCTTGGGGTAATTGTCCAGGGGTAGCTATCCGAGAACCGTATAGACCATGTAGATTAGACATGTTAGATGAAAGGTGGTCTGAATTCGTCATGGGCCAATAAATTGTGCTGATATGCAATGACTCTAAAACTAGTTATATTTTCGTTTGCAAAAGTAATCCTGAAAATGTAGGTCGGTTGGGTTAACAAAAGTAAATTCGGCGTCATATTTATAAGCCTAATCTTGAGTCGACAAGCCTTGAAATTAGATCATGAACATCCGGTTGATGTCTACCATGTCCCCTGTGTCCTCTTTTAGTAGCACTGGTATTTCCTGGGATTGCTTTCCGAAACACAAACATTATCTCTAAAAAAAAAAAATAATAAAAAATCCACACCGAGGCAAAATAATATAGACATATTTCCCATTTATTAGTCTTTATAGGTAATGAGTTACTATCATATTATAAGCGAATATATACTCTTTGAATATCGACTTTACTCAATGTCCTGATCGATGTGGTGACATGCGTTTCGAACTACATCATATACTTGTAGGTAACGCAGACAAAAACAAAATATGAAAGAAGGCCCGTGGAAAAAAAAATGAAAAAAAAAATGAAAAAAATAGTGATCCAAGTGCGATGTACACAAGGTCATCCAATCTTGGAAGTCAACTTTAAATATTTTATGTTTTCTCCACGTCTCTCCGCCCTGAAGAAATTATGCATGAAAATGAGGAAGTTATACTCGCGCCTATAATCTGATTTAATCCTACTGCAAGGGGTAATACGATCTATTATCTACCGTATTACCACTAAATTCAACTTTAATTTTGAGGGATGAGATGGACTTTACCTTCCAGCCGTTCTCTCTTTTCCTCTTTCTACCCCATCCACTTTATTGCTTTCCCCGAGTGTGCTTTCCCTTCTTATATTTTGTCCCACATTTATTCCTTAAAGGGAAGATCTGGACCCAAAATAAGTTGCGTTTATAAAATGCATAAAAATTAGAGAAACAGAATAAAAAAGTTTGAAGTAGATCAGACTAATAATAAGAAAGTTATGAATATCTTAACGATGCACAAAAAATTGATCGTTATACCAAGTTGGCAACACAGTCACAAAACTGTGATGTCACAGGGGCACAACTTTCCATGCACTTTCTATATGGTTTTATGATAAATTTTCACTTTATTTGTTAACAAACTGTTTTCCTCATAACTTTGGCCAAGATAACTTGATGGCAATATGATATTGCATCTATGCATCTATTGTAAAATCAGCACCCCATCTAGAAATACAATAAACAAAGATTTTAAGTAGGTTTTCAGTATAGAAAAAAAAAATGTTGAATTTCATGAAAATATCACTTTTCGTTTGAAATGTCATTACAATTTTTATTTTATGATAATGCATAGATGCAATAACATATTGCCATCAATGTATCTTGGTCAAAGTTATGAAGAAAACAGTTTCTTAACAAATAAAGTGAAAAAATTATTATAAAACAATATAGAAAGTACATGGCAAGTTGTGCCCCTATGACATATGCCGAGTTGGTATAGCGATCAATATTTTATGCATTCATAAAAATATTCATAACTTTCTTATTATTGGTCCGATTTTCTTCAAACTTTTTAAAATCTGTTTTTTTTTTCTTCTAATTTTTCTGCATTTTATAAAAGCAACTTATTTTGGGTCCAGACCTTCCCTTTAAAGAAGAAACTAGAATGCTGGACCCCCCACACACACACACTTTTTCACACTTGTTATACAATGTCAGCTAAGACTTGTTTGTCTTTATAGTAGATGTTGATAATATCACATGTTCAAGTGTATCCATATACTTATTATACCGTTATAGGTTTAATCCCGTATTATTTCTCCTTCCTTATAATAATGATAAATGTTTCTCACGGAAATACTTTTGAATACTTTATTATACCGTTATAGGTTTACTCCCGTATTATTTCTCCTTCCTTATAATAATGATAAATGTTTCTCACGGAAATACTTTTGAATACTTTTATAACTTTATGTAAATTTCAAAGTATGGATGACTATATTTTTCTGACAATATTTCGAACTCCTTTTCAGGGCCATCGGGACAGTATTACCTATACAGAAGCTACCCAGTATAAATAAAAGTAGAAATAATAAAATGAAATAAATTTATGAAATATTCCTTAATTGACGCAATAGTCATCAATTAATGGTGAGTCCAGTCCAGATTTGACTACGGAATTCCAAAGAAAGGGTATTTGGGAATGTATAATCATATAATAATCAGGATTGCTGCACTTGTTCGTTGCACCTGCAATTTTAAAATCAAGAACGTGAAATTGGCCCAAAAAAAAAACGTTCTTAAATTTGAAGCATAGACGAGCAATTGCAAAATGAGCATGCGCAGATTAAATCTCCTTCGTCCTTCGTCTTTGAGTACGTCCGCGATTGACTTGCGAAAGCTCACTAATATTGCTCAAACACAAACTTTTCAATCGCTTGTCATTTGAGTAAGTGTACCAAGTACATGAAGAACCCTATCTTCATCATGTTTATACTCTGTCAATCATGTTATTCTAGACTAGATGAGCAGGAAACCAGGTATTTCCTGACTTGAACGACACTTAAAATGTCACTTAATATCAGTCGGAGCACATTATACTTTTAGTTAGAAATTTTTTTTGTGATAAATAATTATCCCACATTATGATTGAATCAACTTTCATCTTTGAATCTGAACATGTTATCATCTTCGTTCAATCTATAAAAAAAAAAGACACTGTCTATTATTTTGCACATCGAGATATTGATTAGAGATTTATCATTCCACTGCCAGGATAGCGAAGCTCAAAGTTGTCAAAATAGATATAATAATTTGGATTAAATATAATGTTATGATATCAACTGTTTTTAATCACATCAGGACAACTACCCCAAGAAATAAGGTTAGGTGTGGTGTTAGGGGTAGATATTTGGCGGGGGTTTTTGTCTTGGGGTAATTGTCCAGGGGATAGTTGTCCTAGAATTGTTAAAAAAAAAAAAAAACTTACTTGCATGTACTGTAAAAACTGATATGACGAGTGTGAGAAACAAAATGGCGGCACTTTCAAGACGGTTTGTCCTGTGTGGAAGCTTGATGAACGACATCTTCAATAATTTATCTCTCCCTCAATTTTGGCGGTAAAATGTCCTCGCTTCGCGTCGTCTGCTGACGCTACTTCACAAAAACGCGGTCACAGATTTTCCCCGCGATCTATACACGATGTCCCTCCTGTTCACACCCAAGGCGAGATGTGAAAGGGGCCCAAAGATGAAAGCCCAACGTCCGTCTGTAAATGAGAAAGAAAAATAATGATAATGAAGCAAAATGCTACAAACCAGCGTACACCATATCATCTTTTAAAGCAGAAATGCATCGTTTACGTGAACCGTATACTACTGCCGTGTCAAGCGAAAACATAAATCAAATAACATTTGGTTTAAAAATATAGCCAACTTTGATTAGCGCCACACTTATTTAATTGGTGACGAGAGCCCTGAAAGATAAACGGTCCAACTCTTGTCTCTTCAGACATTTCAGGGCGTTAATTCTACATTTAAAAATGTTTTGTTTCGTAAGTACTTATATGGCGCAAGAATAATTATGATCACCACAACTTTCATGTGAAAGTAAAACAAAGAAAGTAAAACGCATCGTATATCTGCAGCAAAGTGGGTAAAATAATACCGTTTTCCGGGTTCTGGATAAAAAGGTTTATTGAGCCACACAAGGAACCATAGATAATTATTATAGGCCTATCCTCAAAAGTTCAAACATATCAAATTAAATATAACTGTATTGTCATTATGAGACAAAGGGAAATTGGATATCACGGTGAGCTCAACAACATTATCTGTCGGCGTGGGTTTCTTTATTCTGAATTGTAAAAATGATGGGGAGGGGGGGGGGTCGGAGTCACATCTTATTGAATGATGGAAGTAACAGCGTTTCGCAATTTTCGTATTAGTCATTGTTGATTTTTCAAAATGAAAATTAAGTTCAAATACAGCAGGCGTGATCATGGTGATTTGAATCAATAGCATTAAATTATCGTAATGATTCTATTAAAATACATTGTGTAATCAAATTTACGACAGCTAAATTAGAGAATTAAGGGCGGGGGGGGGGGAAATGTCATTACATCTTATGTGAAATATGAAGAAAAATCATTTATATTGTCATGAAAATAATAATAATGATTGCTATCGGAAAATAAAAACAAGTTATTTGTATTGTATTATACTAACCATTTAGATCATAGCTTAACTCACAATTATCTAAGACAGTCCTTATTTAGAAAGAAAATGTCGCGACTTAATATCTTACAAAAATATTTATGATAGTATCCCTCTTGACGTAGTTACACCCCTGTTATGGCGGGGAAGTTCTGCATCAAGTAAAACCTGACGTATTGCGCGCGTTGAACACCTGACATTTACAAATCGGCTGCTAAAAGTCGTAAGGACGTTATGTTCGTGTAATGTGATAAGAATCAACGTCTTTTAAGCTCATAAGGGACAAAATACAACGTGGTGAAGGATGGGAATAAGCCTAAGGAAATGAAGATAGGGGAGTACAGAGAGAATTTGCAAGGTGTCCAAAGCCAATATAAATGTGAGAGAGCTTTGGCATTTAAAACCGTTGAGATCAAACCACCTTTGCATTAGTGTTTGTTTCCCTACATTGCTAGGAGTAGGACATCACAATAAACATAAAACTACGTACTTCACAAACATCATAACATGACAAAAGAATTTATATAATAGGTTGATTATATCGACTGCCAAAAGTTGAGTTTTCCTCAGCATGGTTTTAAGTTTATGTTAGTTAAGGTAATCCATTTTAATCAATAATCTACACTGTTAGAACGCGGTTTAAAAAACATTCTTGCTTGATATTTAAACATTGTTGTTTAAAACCGGAAAAGAGAGGTTTTATAGCCTCGAAAAAGACCTGTTTAGAGATCACAGTTTAGATATTAAACACTTTTGTTTAAACAGGCCGAGACAAATGTCACGTGATAGTCATGAGGTAATGGCATCACTCGTTACATATATGGAAGGTAAATAGGCGCAACATTTCAATCATGGCAAAGGACTTAAGCCTCACACATTAAATTCGTATATGCACATATTTGTTGGCTCAGTGGATAGAGCGTCAGTCTTATAATCGAAAGGACCTGAGTTCGATACCCGGCCGCGTTAACCAAAAGTTGGAGCGTTTTTATTTTTGGCGAAGCGTTAAACAATACTCTTGATATTTTAAACAACCATTAAACAACAGGTTGTTTGAACTTTTAAACAACAAGAGTGTTAAAGTTTTAAACAACTACAGGTTTGTTTAATTTCTAAACAACGCTGTGCGATTCACCGGTTAACACGCAGTTGTTTAAGATTTTAAACAACTTGTTTAATTGTTTCCAACAGTGTACACCTTCATTGTATCTTGACCAAAACACAAAATGGGTTGACAAAACAAATTTGTCTATGTTCCCTTCCCCCCCCCCCTGCCACATGACCGACACTAATCTGCTCACTGATTTTTTTTTTTTTTTTTTTTTTTTTTTTTTTTGGGGGGGGGGTTTGTTTTCTTCCTCCGAAAGGTAAAAGAAATACCAACATCCAAATGTAATTTTTTGTTAGTCCTCAAAATGCGGCTGTCGTAGGTGAAGCTAGCTGGGAACAGGAAAACTCCGGTAAAAGACATACAGGATGTGCAAATTTTGGTGACCAAAATATTGTTTCAAGAGCAAACATTCGAGAAGATGAAAAGAAGTGCTGGTATAAATTTATCGCCGTACATCCTCATACATTACTGTATAAGGTGTCTATATCCAAAATTGTGATGGTACTTTGTAAGCCCATCCGTAGACACTTGTAGCAAACTGTATACTTAACGTGTTATATTCCAGTATAATATTACAATAAACATTTTACAGTTATATATGAGCTGCGAAAATATGCATGCTGCAAAAATATTCTATATAGATCATTTCGAGACGAAAGGCGTTATAATAATGGTGATTGACACATTGTATTCAACACAATTTACATTAAATTATTTAAATTTTAGAACGTATAATTACGTTTCATACTCATTGTAGAACACCGACTTAATCACTATTTATATAGTTTTGATAAGTGAGGAAAGACTAATGACAAAAACTATAATTTTATTTTGGTAATCCCCATAGTCACCAGTCGGTTATATGGTCCCGATGGATCTTGAACTCGAAAGGTGGGAAGGATACATGTAGGCCTACATAGTTTTGAGTGGGCGAAATACTTTTTCGTTCAAGTCGTTTGCAAGGGGGAAAAAATCAAAGTACACGGTGAATCAGAAATACAGTTTATCCTTATTTTTATTCACCCTGTAGTTTAAAAACTTTTATCTTATTCATATATACTTATTCAACAAAAAAAAGGCTGCTATTTGTGACGTATGAGCTTTCAAGTACATACGGTTCTGTGTACCAATGCCAGTTTAACTACTCATTGAATGTCAGTGCGTACTTATCACCAGTAAATTTTCTTCTTAGTTCTTTAAAGGTTTTGTTTTCCTTCAAATCCATTTTTTTTTTTTCAATACAGTACACCTCACCTTGACTTCTGTCCTTTATTTCAGTATGTACATTAATGGCATTGAAAAAACAGTATCCATCGTTCATTTATTATTATTATTGCAAGTTGAACTGTTCATTGAATGTCAGTGCTTACTCATTACCAACAAATTTTCTTGTTGGTTCTTGAAAGGTTTTGTTTTTCCTTTAAAGGAGGACTCCGGGCTGAAATTAAAAAGTTTTGTAAAATTAAGTAAAATTCATCAAGCACAACACAGAAAATTTCATCAAAATCGGACGAAAAATAACAAAGTTATGCATTTTTTAGGTATTGAATTTTTTTGGAAAAACAGTCTTTGGCAATTGTCTCATTGTCTCATTTGAATATTTGAATATTCAAATGAGCAAACTGATGATGTCACAGTCCGCCTACTTCATGTGTATTTTATTATATGAAATCCTATTCATCTCATTTTTTCATATATTGCGTATACAGAAAATCTGTCCCTCATACTGAAATAAGTAAAAGCACTTGTGACCTTGAACATTCCACAAGGATCAATCCCTCTTTTTAAGTCCTTGGGGCAGAAAATCTTGATAATTGGTATTTCATACAATAAAATACATAGAAAGTAGGGGGACTGAGACATCATCAGTTTGCCAATTTGAAGAACTGTTTAATAAAAAATTCAAAACCTAAGAAAATTCATAACTTTGCTATTTCTTATCCGATTTTGATGAAATTGTCAGTGTTGTGGTTTCTCGATTTTACTTTATTTTTCTAATAATGCAAACGCCAGCCCGGATGAGTCCTTTAAATCCAATTTTAACAAATCAGTATATATCACCTTGATATTTGTCCTTTATTTCAGAATGGCATTAAAACAACCGTTCATTCCATCGTTCATTGTATTAGAAAACCACTTACACCTTGCTCAAGTCACAAATCATGATTCACGAAATTCCCAAACAGCTCATCATTTTATCCTAATCCTTAAGCAAAGGTGCTGAATGGCGGGAGCTAAAATTAGACAAGCGATTCCCGAGTTGAGTTATGTTTTGCTCTGGTGTAGTGAAACAGATACCAGTAAATCATACAATCACTTCCTCTTAAACAACGCTAAATGCCGAAACGGTTCTGTGTTCTAAAAACATATATTATCATACCATCATGTCTATGAAAAAAACGAAGTCGTGTGTTTAATAATACTATGTAAACGTTTTGGCCCTATAGGTTATCATAATAACACTTCGTTATCTGGTTATTTAAGAATGTCTTTAAACTACGTTGAATTTTATGTTAAAGGCCCTCGGAAGTCGGAGATCGTGGGGAATGCGCGTTTTTCTTGAGCTCCATTGACTCATACACAATCTACAGTGAGGTTTACGCAAGGGTCGGCCTACTAGGGATTAACATTCGGACAGCACGAACATGACGAAGATGGCCGAATGCAGTCAGGCAATAGGGTCAATAGCTTCGGATTAGTTTATAGACTCTCAACGGGTCTATTCGTATTAATTCAAAGAGAGGACTTGTATAATGCTCCATTTCAAAAACAAAACATAGGTTAGATTTACTTCGGACTTCTGGTTAGTTAGTCTAGCCATGAAGGATTATACTCCAGACACCCTGACGCCTGGAGATTACGCAACACGCCGGGCTCTGATTGGAATGTTATCATTTCACCCGAGATAAGGTGAATTCCCCATGTTTTATCAATTATACGTCCCTTTAAGTGTCGCATTGGACAAATGCCTTTATAATATTTTTTTAGAAGACTTTACTACAACAAAATAAAACAGGACAGTATCTTTTTTTAAATATAAATACAGTTTAATTTGACACTGTATGTTATGATTCCAGTAGTTCATGGGATTGGTTTGTAGTCGGATTCTGGAGTGTGACCAGGCCCTGGGGCTTATAGGGTGGTATAATTATAACCCACAACGGGCCTATGACAGGAACAAGTTGCCCTTCCGGAGTATATTAGCCCAAATTTCCTCAATTAGCGAAGTATGGCGATTGTCCCCTTTTGGAATTATTGGAAGAGGGGGAGACATGCCGAGAATAGGAAGTAAGGTGACCTCATAGGTTGTATGCTTTGCATTGTGACGAATACAGACCTATATGCAGTCACATCTAAAAAGAGTGGAAAACATTTTAGAGAATTATATTCATTATAGAAAAAGATCTTTTTTTTTTTTTTTTCGGTGCTGAGTTATTTTCATTGTTTCTGGAACCAACAAGTTTCTGTTTTGATTCATTGCTGAAAGTATTCCGCTCTTTAGACGGAGTACATTCCAATATTCTACAATCGTGTATCATATCAATGACGAGAGTCACCCGATGTAATCCACTCTTTATCCGAGTGGAAACCCGACCCAAAACCAAGTGATGACTTCATGAAATAAAAAAATAAATAAATAAAAAAGGAGACTTGATTTCAACTCTTTGACATGTCATGGCAAATATTTTGTTTGTTTGCATTCGGTCTTGGCAATATGGTTTGAGATGAAAAATAATGATATACAGTTGCATTAGAATGAATTTGCTTTCATTTTATTGATTTGGAATTAATTTACATTCGAGAAAGTATTTGTGTTTACTGCCAAACAACATAGAAGGACCCTACAACTTTACCATGATAAATCCAAACGCGTTAGCTCGTCAACTTGACTACTGTCCAAAACAAAATAATATTGTTTTGCTGATTATGACGCCATATCGTTTCTTGCCATCTATAATGACACTGTACGCTGTTTCTTTTCTTGCATAAAATTCACACTGAAACCTGCAATATATCCATTATATAGTTATTTTAACAAAGATCACGAGCAGTCATATTGAATTGATAATTTCCCTCGGGCGTTCTTTACATTACCAGGTTAAGCTATATCAGGATATATGCCATTTCGGCAATAACGGAAAACACATGCACCGCTGGGCAAATAGCCTATACATAATTTGTCCTCAAACAGGACGTTTTCAATCAGAGTGTGAGCTAATGCAGAATAGTATCTGTCTGGATCCAATTTTGCACAATCTCACCAAAATGAATAAGTAATGAAAAAAAAAACCTTTGGCGTGAGTTATGTTCGATGTGACAATATTCTCAGCTAAATTGCATCATTATGAAAAGGTGCAGACTATTGAAACGAACACTTGAAACATTATTTCTTCAATCAATCAATGTTCTGTTCGTTCAAAAGTCTATGAAAAGTTAACGAGTTAGGAAGGGTGTCGTCTGGTAAAAAGTCTACATATAAGGTGACAACCAGATCAAAGTTCCTCAAAAGCTCAGAAATGAACCCATCCATATCGTCAGGCGACTAAAGAGGAAATTACAGTAATAAACGTTCACTCCGTCAACGTCTGTCCAATTTCCTACACCGATTCCAACGAGTGGGATTGACAGGACAACTCTCTGCGTTCCCAGACCCACAACGCACATCGGGGTGCCAAACGGGGAGTCAGTCCAGTTTGAACTTGGGGATAGTTTGCTCTAAATGCAATGAATTATGAGTCGATGCTATTCCAGACGACTGCCACATTGATGTTTATTTTACATATTCCATTGAGGATGATAGTCTGATCTTTTTAATGAGTGTATAGTCTGACACTAATATAACAATATGTTTCATGATTATTTAGAAAGATGTGTCATGATTAAACAAATGCATTTTCACATATTCATAATTTGTATGAATCATCGCTCACGTTAAAGTTTCTTACTTTATGGATAAAAATTTAAATCAGCGTCTGGTAAACTTGAAAATAAATAAATAAAACTATATCATCAGATGTATACGATAATAGTATCAAACTATTTTTTTTTTATTATTATTTTTTTACAAATGGTAACATGAAAGAGTCATTGCAAATGGTCATCTTCACACCAGAAGAATGATAACATAGTATGTATACACCCTCCTAAGTTTCACAAAAAGGAAAATGAATTATTATACGTCATTATAATTATTGTTGACCACAGCATTTTTGTTCAAAAACAGAAAAAAGGGGAAGCACTCAAAGTTCACGTAAATTATGACTGAGTATGGAATCATATACTTAGTTTTGCCTACAACTGTACAAGTTGTCAAGACGATTTAAAAGTCATCCTTTGCTAGAAAACTTTGTAAATTAATTATAGCGTTCAGTTGTTCAAAGTGCTCCTATGTCAATGAACTTGAGCGCTCATAATGTGGATGGGATTTGTCCACTGAACATGATTGTATTTCTCTTAAACTTGGGTCGTGAGAGGCCAGATAATTAGTGGCCAAAAAAGGACGGGGCATAGAGTAATGGCTCAACGGTGGCACCACGACGACTTGTGCAGTATAGGCCTTCACCTGTGTATGTTCTCCATCTTGCTTATGAAAAGTATAGTTACATGTGTTACATTGTATTACGTCACAGTCATTGACTGATTAATCAAAATGTATCCGCCGTGACAAGCCACACAGAACGAACCCGACACCAAATCGACAATACTCCCAAGGAGAAATAGCATTACTATTCGGGGTGAGTTCTAGGCTTGTTTGGGACCTGCTTGTCGTTGTAACAGTGGATTAGCCGATGGCGCCTGTTGTCCGACTGTCTGTCTTGGTTCATGGGGCCCTCGGTGACATTTCGCCGTGAAACTATTGTACTTTTAATCCACGAGATTACTTGACCTAAAATAATTATGATTAATCTAGGTGTATTATGGGAACCCACCTGTTACATATTTTGAACTCTCTTACACAGCGCACGCTTTGCCCCCCTCAAAAAAAAAAAAAAAAAAAAAATGGTAATAATTTCAAAGTCCGATAATTCCATTAAATGAAAATTAAGTTATCAGAACATTGCCGAGGTATATAAGTATCTGTCTTTATCCAAATGTATTAACCCGATTTTAAGAGCAAATACAACACAATGCACCCTTTGATATCACTTTTTCATAGATGCTTGTACATGAAATAATGGATACCGCTTTTCTCACTAACAAAGGACGTATATACTGTTAGAAATAACTCTTCAAATCACTTTAAAATATATTTCTTCCTATTACTTCGGCATCAAGACCTGAAACTTAATATTACAATTTTGATCAAAATAGTTATCTATGTTACTATGACTAGATCACTAGAGTACAGACGAAGAGCCATTTGCCTCAAGTATTCTCACTTGACATTGTGTTTCATCTTTCACGAAACGAATGCCATCTTTAGTTCTCCAAACATTCAATGAGAAGTTGGATGTCTACCATCATGGTGACTAAATGCAAACATTGAGAGGGAACATTGAGAGGGGTGATCCTTACGTGACTATAGACTCAACCATTGGGGAGTTCCTCATCTTTTTCCCATCTGGTTTAAAGGCAAATTACTGTTGTGGATATGCAATTGAATTGTGGAAAAACAAATTCTAAAAGTGATTTTGAGAGGTTGATGACAATCAACCTAAGAAATATGTGCTGTGATTTTTTTGGAACTACTTAAATGATAAGAATTTAACTCAGTTCTGCTGAGTCACATGCACAACACAACACAATAAATTAAGGGGCACAAGAAGTTCGGTCATTTCAACTTTTTTTTTTTTTTTTTGTCTTATGAACATGAGGAGCAATCCTTGTTGGTGTACCATTCTACTTATTTTAACCCTATAAATCAAGGTGATTTGAATGATTTCAATCGTTTTCCCTTTTCCACTACAGTAGATCCCTTTTAAGATTGGTCACAATTTGCGGAGAATAAGGAGGGGTAGGTGGTTTCATCACTATTTCACTTGACTAGATATTGACCCTAAAGATACTAATAGGTTATCCATTACCAGGGTCGATGTTTGCCGCCGCGGCTTGTGACTCGCGGGCCACCGACTTAGGATTAAATATTATTTACAGCAGGGCCTACATGTACAATCGCACCCGAACTTGAAAAACCACCATAATCATTCGGCCAGAGATCTCGGGGGCCTGAATCCCTATTCAAAGATTTACTACTCTTCAGGGGCGAGTTAAAATCCCTCCCTGCATCATGGTTGCTTAGGAACCATGCGCTACAATCAACGTGATCAAGATGCATGTAACCATGAAACGAAGGATCTTAAACGCTCTTCTACCGAGGCCGTCAAATCTTTTTGGTCTCTAATGCCTCTTATACATGGCCATGATATTATTTTTTATCAGCCATAACATAATGATTGGTTCAAACGATGCTTCGAACAGTGACCATGGAGAACTCCTAAGCAATAATCGTGTATATGCCATTGATATCAACTATCCCGCACTGGGGGCGGCATAGTCCAGATTCTAGACCTTTTTTTATGAATAGCAGCTGCTATGCATACTGCACGCGTCTAGTCGAGTGATGGCGCGACCCCGAGAACCTGTCCGCCCGAGAAACAGGTTCTCGGGGTCGCGCCATCACTCGGCTTGACGCGTGCAGTGTGCATAGCAGCTATGCTTGGGCATTATAAAATTCATAAAAAAAGGTCTAGAATCTAGACTAGGGGCGGCATTATCTACGGTAGATCTAAACTTATTATTACATGCCATGACTATGGTTTACACTCGCTATCGGTGGACAAAAAGTGTGCTTGTATAGACCATGGGACGCGACAAAAAGAATCTCATGAAAATACTGACTCTGTTGTAGAGACCATAATATACGATACACATTAAACAAATCGACATGGTTAATAAATTATTATTTTGAAGATGTCAGAGTATACGTATGTCACACCTTTCTAAAAAAAAAAAAAAAAAAAAAATCCTCGGTTACAAGACAAAGGAGACAGACCGAAATATAATGGGTAAGATGGCTAGGCCTATAGCTTACCATTACCCCCTTCCTCTCCCTGTCCCCACCCCAATATCGCCCCTTCTCCCACCTGCTTCAATAATAGCCCCTCCTAAATCATGTCAATTGCTCTCGAGGTATATGCGCGTGGCAATGTTGATGATGGCCGGACTACACGACTTAATTTTCAAGATCCATTAGTTCAAGTTTTCAAAATGGGCTTTGTTCGTTTGTCTCGCAGTCATCCCCTCTCCCCTCGTTTACAGAAGATGGATAACATTAAACCAGACTCGTTCCTCCATGTTCGTCTACCGGTGATGCATGATACTGCGTATCGGAGCCCCGGGGGCCCATGGGGCGCGTGTTCGCAAGGGCTTCTGAAGAGATCAGGCGTGCAAGACAAAAGCAGTTTCCCCTCTAATCGGGAGATCGTCAACAAAGATTGATAAATCCACGACATCGGAGCATAAACAACATGAAAGTGCATGCTTGGGGCCGCGCAGGCTAGACATGACTGATCGTATACAGATTTTGTTTTTAGGTTAAAGAAAATCGTGCCATAAATTTTCCAAATAGTGTTCGAAATTCATCAGACATGACATATTTTAAGTGAGTTTTTTTTATATAAAAAAGTATCAGATAACGAATGTCACAACAAATTCTATAGTAGACTTCGATGCAAAGGATCAACGATATAGGCCTACTGTTGTGGAATAATAATAGGCCTACATTTTAAATCGTGCTAAGATTACGTTGGCATTTAGGCATACGATCTATTAGGCCTACGGTAACATTTATTCTGATGAGCACAGTATAAAAAAGATAAATGCATTATTTACCATCATTCAATCAGCTATATGATATTAAACTATTGAGAAATAACATGAATATTGTCATGATGTGGGGAGATCAACCGATTCCTTTTAAGGTTTCTTATATTCATTATAATTAATAACATCAGAAGTTCTTCAATAACCATAAAATAGAACACGGATATGTAGGCCTAAGATTGGACACTTGATTTTGATTAAACGAGAGTGACAGCAAAATTATACACTGTAATAGTAATTTAATAATATGTTTAACATGTTGAAAGTCTAATGACTATGGTAATATCAAATCGTTCGAAAGTAACGAGGTCACATTTGGCGCTGAGTATAAAATAAGAATGAAAAAGAAGAAGAAATCAGAGTGGCTGGGTCTACAGACACCCAAGGATCACTCTTCTTTCCATGTTTGCATTTAGTCACCATGTAGCTAGACATCCAACTTCTCATTGAATGTTTGGAGATAGCTGGTCTGAAGATGGCAATTCTTTACGTGGAAGACGAAACACATGTCAAGTAGGGGTACTCCAGTGAAAAATGTCTGCTCTCTCGATTTAGTCATAGCAAGGACTACCTCCTTGGTCATAGCGAAATAGATAATTTGGTTTGTTGATATCCAGAAAGGCGTTACACACAGAGAAGAAAATCCATTCTTAATTAAGCTCAATAGACGGTAGATTACATGTATATTTTCTGATAAAAACTTGTAATGATATACATTAATTTTTATATAAAATTATCATTTTATTCAATTTTATTGGGCCTATAGTAACACTGGGGAAACAAATCTCGAGCATAATGTTATTAAAAATTGATGTGGGTAATTATGATCTTTAGTTATTTAGGACAGGAAAACTATACTCCCTTAAGGCTTGAACTGAAAAGCTTACCATTCTTTTCGCTTTCTGAAGCTAGAGATGAATTATGTTTTATTGAAGGCATATAATATTTCAATGACTTTATTCTATTTTAAAATAAATTTGTCTATGAAAACGAATATTTCATAATGATTTCTCAACCTGAAATATCGGAAGACATTTTTAGTAAAGTTAAAATGATTTTAAGTGAAAATACTTAAAAGCGTCTCAAAAAAAAATTAATAAAATAAATCTAAGGCAGCAGTGTTCGTTTTACCAACCCGAAAAAAAATACATATCAAAGCCGATCTTCATCCCGCCCCCCCCCCCTGTTTTTTAGTCACATGGGAGATATTGCTTTAAATATTCATTATATAACCAAACGTTCGCCGCTTGAATGATGTTACTCCCAAGTGACGAGGTTAAAAAGCTACATCAAATCTTGCAGAACCGAGTGAAATCAGCAAAATATTACCGTAAGAAAATACTTGTCGCTGCAACCTGGAACGAAGTTAATGATTGTGAGCGAAAGTCATTACTGACCGCAATAAACTTCACAGATTGATGGTGATGATGATGTATTGGACGAGTCTTTGGTAGGATAGGGTTTTAGTGTGAATAACCGACCTATAAAGTGTCATCTCGGCCCAAGCCACATCAACCAGATAGTGATGTGGAACGAGTACCCAAGCCTAACCGACAATCATATAATACCAAACATTATATTATGATTTACGTGTCGAGGTACTGACCATTACTCTGTATTACGGACTCTAATATGAAACTTGAATTAACAAAATATACTGGGTTCGGAATGCTATCAACATCAATGTTCAGATATTATCATCTGTGGGAAACAAGCGTTTGTGATGTCTGCCACCTGAAAATATAATGTCATGGCTTACAAAAAATTAAAATCATACAAAAACAAACTTTTCAATCCGCTTTGCGATACTGGTGTTTGACTATGTTGGGAGTGCACAGGCTTAAATTAAATATGCATTCACACTCGAGAGACATTCAAATCCATAGTGTGTGTCACACAATATATACAGCCAGCACATGACGGAAATGAAATCGCAAAAGAAGTTTAATATATCGAAACTTAGGCCGATATATCATTATGTATTTTTAAAAATCTATCATCGTAATGTTTCCTCATATCACTGTGCTTGCCTTGAAGTAGACAATAATACAGGTACCTTTATGAATCATACTACTCCTCAAATAAAATCAAAATATATTATGTGGTGTGTATACTCTTTATCAACCATGTCGACTTTGTCATTTTTAGACGCGCTGTTAAAACGATAATCTACCGGCAAAACGGAAACAAGCAGCAAAGTGCCATGTCCTGTATCTATATTGCCCTTCCTGCTTTAAAAAAGAACCTGTCATGTAATGCAATTATTATGCCTTTATACGGTTTACAATGTTAGTACTGGCTATGTGACAATGTATGAATGAGATTTTATCATTATTGCAACGAGTCATGATAATATTGCGACGTAACCATGGTAATAGTAGAAGTAAAGTAGAAGTAGTCATATAAGAAGAAAAAGAAGTTGTAGAAGAAGTAGTAGTAGTAGTAGTAGTAGTAGTAGTAGTAGTAGTAGTAGTAGTAGTAGTAGTAGTAGTAGTAGTAGTAGTAGTAGTAGAAGTAGTAGTACTCTGTAGTAGTAGTAGTCGTCGTCGTCGTCGTCGTCGTAGTAGTAGTAGTAGTAGTAGCAGCAGTCGTGGTGGTGGTAGTAGGAGTAATGGTAGTAGTAGGAGGCCTATAGTAGACGGTAAATTCGTGCAAAAAAAGACCTTCTAAAGGACACAAACATGAGGCTGTGCCGGAATCCACTTTTCATTTATCACCTGCTAATGGGCGGCTATAAGGGTCAAAATAAATAATGGCATAAATCGGATAACATAGACAAAAATTAACTAAATGCCAAGGCAAACATGAATAATATGAACAAAAAACAAACCAAAAACAGTAGACCCGTGCATTGATGGTTCAATAAAGACAAAGACCTATCGTATACACATGATTGTGATATAGGCCTATACCGTTAACTTGTCAACCATTGTAATAAAATTATTATACAGATATTTCCCAATAGCCTTGCCACAAGATCGTGTTAATGCTTTGAGTGGTTTCTAAAAGCAGGTATAGAATACCTATTTTGCTATGGAGTATCTATCGTCTGCTGATGTGGTATATATTTAGACGCAACACCCGCGCTATTCCATTACCTAAAGTGCTCAACACATTTTAGCGGGAAATCAGATATCAAAATTTGTTCGTATCGTCTGCGGAGAAAGCAGTAATGAAATGAATTAAATGCATGCTTCTATAGAAGATATAACACTTAGTTCGGGATAAAGACAACTCTAAAAAAAAAAGTGAAATTGGAGATGTAACGTTAATATAAATCCATTTGCATAAACCATTGCATTTATGCTAATATTAAAACACACGCTCCGTACCAGGGGGGTTCGGGGGGTTCGAAGGAACCCCCCCCCCTCTGGCGACCAGAGGAGCCGGCTTTAGAAAAAAAAAAATGGATAATTTTTTTTTTTGGCTTATCAATTTTTCTGGGGCCGATCTTAGCCTACCTATTACGGTAATATATGTGGGTATCTTCTTGAGGCGAGAAGGTAGAAAATATTTTTGACACGCTACTTACCCCCCCCCCCCCCCCCCCCCCCCCCGCTTATCGCGCGGCCAGCGTGACGGTGAAAAAACTTTTGGTGTACCTTTTTGCTCGCCCTGCGTGACGTGAAAAAATGTTGATGTACCTTTTGCGTCCACTTTTGCAGATTTCGAACCCTCCCTAAAAAATCCTAGTTACGTGCCTGAAACACTTGTACGGATAGGTCCCTGTTGTTAAAAGAACACTAATATTATCAAGAATTGCGAATATAGAAACAGAACGAAACAAGCATAGCATTTTTTTTTTTTTTTTTTTTTTTTTTTTTTTTTTTTTTTTTTTTTTTTTTTTTTTTTTTTTTTTTTTTAAAGAGATTGTTTATCAGTATTGACATTAATTTTTGAACAATAAATCATAACAATTTGCGTAACATTGCAAGTAGGCCTATAGGTCTACATTATTTTGTATAACACTATATTCGATGCATATACATGTACGTTGTATCGAATACTAGTAACTGGTTAGAGGAGAATATAGCTAGATATAATAAATATAGAGAGAAAAAAATAATTTCACAAATCATGAGAGCCAAGATCCACTAATTTGTGAAATCGACCCCAATTTCTGCCAAAACAAAGACATACCTTCGTTGTTATTCCAAAAATATGGCAGAGTATCCCGCAAAGCGTTGTTAAAATCCAAATTATAATATCCGTGTTTGATGGTCAGTTCACAAGCAGGAAAGCGTGTATTATGACGCGAGGCAGACACTGCATGCATTTTCATCCAAATGCTGCTTCGTAAATGACAAAATGCATTCTCTACGTAAGTACGCGCGTGCCTCGATTCGTTGTACTGAGGATTAACGGAAAACGCACGCGTCCGTCGCGCGTGTGTGCTATTAGTGTAATTGTATATGATAAATTTTTCTTCAAACTAGAAAGTGTCTGCTAAATGTTTGATCTTGCTTCGAGAGAGGGCTGATTATAGAACAAGGTCATGGATTATTAAAGCATTAAAGAGGACGATGACAGGAAGAAAGGTTGCATTTTCCTTCGAAAGTGACAAAGAATCGAGGCATTTGATGCATTCACAGTCAATCAGTATACTAGTATTATGCTGAATATGCCTACATGTGCATCATTCTGTGTAGAAAATTATCTTTCTTCATAATAAATGTAATTCAAATAATGTCAATCATCTATGCAAAAAAAAGTAGGCCCTGCTATGGTTTAGTTTGTTTTTGCTAGATCTAAATACAATAAATATCGTCACATAACAAGTATTCTCAATTAGCAACAGAACATAATTATTATTAGAAATGAATTTAGGGAGACCCCAGACTGAAGACAAAACAATAACCCCCGCTGTCTTGTTTAAGTTTTCCTTCTTCAACAACTTCCCCTCTCCCCCCACTGAGAATAAAACTTCTGAAATAGGTCTTTTCCGGTAAAGAATTACACCTAAACGTTGCCCCATGGGGCCACGTGCCCCGTGTTACATACAGACGTGATAGTTTATAGGTTTGTTTGTTTGTTTGTTTTTTTTTCGTATTTTTTTTCTTTTTTAAGGGGGCGTCTTTTCATCATTGAAACTTTATGATCATTAAAATTTTAATTTGAAAACTTTTGAAAAATAACCCCTAGAAAACATTCATAATTAGGAGCGAAAAATAGTTAAAAGTCACCTCCCAAGAACATCGTGTAAAAAAAAAAAAAAAAAAAAAAAAAAAAAAAAAAAAAAAACACTGCCCTCCCCCCCCCCCCCTCCCCCCCCCTTGAAAGTGGACTCCGTAAATAACCCCCTTGGCAAATTGGAAGATATAATGCATCAGGTACTTCCAGGGATACTTTCCAAAATGATTATTTTCGCCCTTTATCTTGGAGCGGTAGGGACATTTGCAACCCTTGTGCATCAAAAATACCAAAGTAGCTATCTATAAGCAAGAGACGACCGCAATGTATTAAATTTTAGGTCACAAAATAGACAGCTCGACAAGCCATCCTTTCACGCAGCTAATAATCTGATTGCTCCGTCAACATAAAACACATCATACGCCAATGAGTTTTCTCCAATATGGAGAGACGATCAGAGATTAGGGTAATTAAGTCAATTAATATAAAAGCGCTAACAAACACAGTGTATGTGGTGCCGCTCTCCATCAGTTCTCATTTTGCATTGATCAAGTGCAAACATTTTGATGGTGTCCTACAGTGCACCAAGTCAATATGTAAATCTTGATGAATGAGTTATTTACACCATGCAAGTATGGACTAGCGTTCATATCAACTGCAACGCTTGTTTATTATGGTGCAAAATACAGCGCTTTTGTAATGAAATCTAATAAGAGCATATTTCGGGTCAATCTATTGATTTTTTAATTAACCACTTCCCCTTGAACACGTCTATAATTACCTATACGTTTTGTGTAAATATTATGATAAAGCTATTCATTCTTTCCCCTAATAAAAAAAAAAAAAAAAAAAAAAAAGAGGCGGCAAAAACTACAAAAAAGCAAACCGAACGATAATTATCCTTTTAACAGATATCCTTTAGGTATTACGATCTCAAATTTGCCTATAGCTAATTAATGTTTTTTTATTCGGTTTGAAGGTCCCCTCTGTCGCAAAGTCCTGCCTTTCAATCTACGATTAAACATGATAAACATGATAAACGGAGGAATGTTCAACCATAAATAACGCGAATGTTCCGTGCGATGGTGTCTATTCTTGTCTAATAATTACGATCTGTGTGATCTTATCGTCTAACTATCAGGCTGCATGTACTCGTTCGGTCATAGTCCTGTTGAAAACATCGGGCTCATGAATCAAAAACTGTCCATTATCGTCTGCTAAAAATAACGTCGTCGACGCCTCCCGCCACAAGCAAGCCGGATAAAGTTGTCACCGCGAGGATTCGAGTCTCACTAGATACATGTAATGATAGTTTTGAGAACGAGGGAAGGGCCATTCAAATTGCGTAATTTAAAAAGGTCTTAGTATTCTCCTGGCTTCAACCGTAGAAGCCAAAAAATATAGCATGGTTGGGCAAATATTGTTCAGGGTAGGCCTTTTATATTTTTGCGGGCCTTTGCTTGGTGATCTAATTCTGACTAATGTTGTAATATTTTGGTCGTGGTTCAAGCTGCAGGACTAGTAAATATATCGAAAAAAAAAAAAAAAACAAACATAACGACTGTTGCAATGAACCCTATAGTGACAAACGATGGTAACACTGCTCAAATGACCAACAAAAATCCAGATTTTCAGCTGTATTCTTAACACCGAACTTCCCCCCCCCCCCGGTCATTTGCTGTTTTCGCTCGGCCAGTGTGACGTGGATAAAAATGTGATGTACCTTTTGCTCGCCCAGTGTGACGGGGGAAAAAACTTGGGTATACCATAATCTGAAATTCCGATTTTGCCATCCCCACCACCACTGGTTACCTTTGCTTGGTAGCAGTTAGTTACCATTGAGCATTGGTTTCAAGCAACGGGACCCTGATGACTAATTTAAGGGGCGATTCATCTTAGCATGGATCCTCTGTTGTCAAAGGACACTAGTGCATCAAACTAGGGTTCGAACGCTGACTCTCTAGACAAAGTCATTGAACCATCTCATTTAAATCATGTTCCACAGCACAACTGTTCAACGTGTCATTTTTGTAATGCCTGACAATTTTCATTATCTTCTACAACATGGAGTGCAAAAAGCAGAAGTTAACGACTTCTTTATCTTCAATACAGTAAATGAATAATGACATGGAATGCACGTTATTGGCATGCAATCAAATTGGCATTAACACTCGACACCGACAGAAAAAAAAAATTGATTGCTGATTTCCGCCTGCCCTCGTTGCAGGTGGCGTCAACTGCAGGACTTTCCTCGCCACGACATGGCAGTCATGCCATGGAAGACACGCTCCTTGCTTAACCTCTTCCCTACCGCACCCTCTGCGCTCAGGTTTGTCGTATGGGCATTTCATGATAATACAAGAGTCAAAGGGTTAAAGGGATGTCAGACATTGAGTCATTGGCTCTGGCAATGTCACATTGACAGCCAAGAGCGTTGACCCGAGTGTTACGAAGGCATCCGGGCAATCAATTACTTTCCAATCAGTGCAACCCCTTTCCGGGGAGGTTAGACAATGCTGATTAATTTTATTGCATTATTGTATCCTACAAGAACGTAAGCAAAAATGACAAGAAGAAACTGTTACCATTACACATTTATCGGTCACCTCCCGTTAATACGCTCATGCAAAATTAATGGTTTATAGGTAATCTATGAAAGAGTTTATCGTTTACTCAGCTTTTTGACCGATGAAGGCTGGTAGCCAATCAGTTCGTTTTATTTAGGTGATATCAGCCGGAAAGTGTTGTTTTCTCTAATAGACAAATCCAAAATTTATAGATATTGATGATCATTATAATCTCTCTATGGCGCATGTGTTTGTCACCAGTCCTGTCAAATATCTCTATAGGCAGTAGATAGGTGGGCATATAGGTGTCATTTGAACTTGGAGGAAAGAAGGTTATTTCTCATAACGTTAATGGTAAATGGTGTAACTAGCCATTAACCCTTTAAAACCTGTTAATTCTTATCCACCCTGTATATTCAGTGGTCAATCAAAATGGCGACTGCAAGGGGACAAACGTGGGTCCACCTGTTGCTTGTAATATCAAGTCATTGTTTTATTCAGAATTAAATGTACATTATCACCTGTTTTACAATGAATGTGTGACACATTTTAATCACTTGGCAGAGTGTTACAACTTAATAGTAGCCTGAAGAATTAGATCATGAACGGGAAATGGGTTTATTGAACTTCTTTTAAAAGGATACAAAAATAAATATCTCACGAACTGGCTTTGTTACAATTCTCCGAATAGTGTAATACAGCCGGTTGATTAATTTACTTTAGTTTGTTTAATTTCAATTGGTGCATAATTATGAATATATCAAAGATTGACGAGAAGTATGCAATGTATGAAGGAGCATAGAAGCTACGCTTGTACGTTCATGGTCGAATTTATATATGATACACTGTACATTATAATATTAAGATCCATGAAATAACAATCAGCTATAGTGATGAAATATTTAGCTGCTGAAACTTTCTGGAAAGTACACTCGATGCCCGGGAGAAAAAGTGACCCCAAAACACCCACCGAGTACATAACTGCTTCCCATCCCCCATCTTTATAATCTTGTAATACAATATGTATAGCCTATATAATCAACAGTCCAAACACTATGAAGATTCAACTTATTATTTTGATATATGTGAAAAAGATGATTTGTTAATTTTATCTTTTGTAAAAGAAAATCTGACCTGTCTGACACCAGAGATTCTTGCACCTGTTTTGACGTTCACCTGAGACATGAGATACCTTTCCACAGTGCCTGGATTCACGCAAAAGTCTGCGGGATTACCCGTGGTATCGAAATTGTACCCCATCCCCCTTATTCTGCTGAAAGCTACATGAACCTGCTAGTCTAGATATCAAGACTCATATCTATGGTGTTACAAAACATAAAGGACGTCAACAAGAGCTCTATGCGTGAATTGCCGTAAGGGGGGGGGGGGGGGTGATGTCACAACCACTCTAAAACCAAATCTAGATTTACACTTGTGCCTATAAATAGACATTTTTGGCCCTTTGCCCCTCCCCCGGCCCTCACAACATACATAAGGATGCCGACCTGGGTAAAGGGGACTTAACACTTAACACCCCACCCCATGGTGTAAATTAAAATGAATTCAAAACTTTGGAACGCCGAAGGAAAAAACAAAATGACGCCACCCCCCACCCCTCTCCCCTGAAGCCAATATGACTGGCGTGGATCTAAAAAAATGGGGTGCACACAACTCAAAAAACTAAAATTGCTCCCCCCACACCTCCTGCACATAGAATCCTGGAATCCGCACTAAGAGGTCTGAGGTTAGCTCTTAATCGTTTGATGGTTCGTCCCTCTAAACATTTCCGAAAATTAATTTTCTAAAATAAGGCGCATCAAAATCCCATCAGACAGTAGCAAGAAGCAATTTGTACAGAATGCAATTATGCCGAACGTTCACCCGAGTATACCCTGCGGTATAGTTACGAACTATTTAAACCTCACACTTGGCATATGCTTTGTCTCAAAGTATAGTTACAGCCAAATGATGTTGTCCCTTTTTAAAAAATATGACATATTGTCTTTTTATTAATAAACTTGAAAAAGGGGATCTTAACAAAGGACGATGCTGAAGGTATACAGATTTACTTAAATATTTATTTATGAGGATTTGTGTGATTGTGTGTGATTTTCTTTTTTATCAGTTAAATAACATATAAGCGCATGCAGTGTGCATATTCTAATAAAGTTCCTTAAGTGAAACAGTACTTCATTAATTGCAATTTTGATTTCCATGCGGTTTTTGTTTAAATGTTTCTTTTCTTGCCTTTTGTTTTTAATCATACCGTTTCAAAACTGGGTTAAATCGAAGTACACAGAAGAGAATAAATGCGTTTACAAGTTAAAAGCCTGTCGGAATTCCTGCCCCAATTTAGAACAAAATTGAGGTGAAATCTTCAGACACGCAAAACTGTGCCTGGGGTGACGGGGATTGGCCTGAAGTAAGCCGACATTATTTGATTCCGATGATCTGTCAGACATGTCAGACATGACCTGTTTTGGAAAGGTTAAGAAAATGAAAACTGAAACATTGATTTTGAATTTTGATACAGCACTGCTTTTCAGAATTTTCCTAGATTCATGCACTGTGATTCACTATCCAAAAGACGAAAGCAATGAAAAAACAAAAAAACAAGATGTCATTTAAATAATTAAAAATGTATGCAACGTCTATAGACTTATGTCATTTTCAGTAGGTATGTGACGAATATAATTGACTGTTTAAAAATGATATATATATATTGTAACTAATGCAATAAGTTAATGCTGTTGATCACAAAAGAATAGAGGATGCAAGCTTATCTGTACGTAGGCAATCATCAGTATAATTCCTTTTAGTATCTCCACATAGGTTACCGATGCAGTGAAAGCACTTTCAATGATTTCGTTATACTTATGCAGTAACAGCATCAGGAACGTCCGGTTACAGAAACTAAATTCAATTTATGTCTACCTTCGGACAAGCTGAAAGTACATACTAATGGTTATCTGTATAATTTGCGTCCCAACAGCAGAAACTCTGCCCTCTATATCCCTACAGCATGGGCTTCCAAAGACAGTGTAAAATTCATTTGCGGATCCATTTCTTTCCTCTTTTTTTTTCGTTCTTCCTTCTTAATCTGTTTTACCCCCTGTTTACCAAGAACGTAGAAAGAACTACGTCCATGGTTTTTACCATTATGCATTATACATGTTGTACAACAACCACATCAAGAATGCCTGGTTATAGAGAAAGCAAATTTATTTATATCCGGCTCCGGGAAAAGCTGAAACTACATTCTAATAATTGGATACTTCCCATCTCAGCCGCAGAAACTGCATCCTTCTATATCGGCATGGGCCAAAAAGATGCACTTTTGTTGATTTACTCCATTTTTTTCCTTTAACGTATGCATCAACAACATGAGAGAAGCTCGCGCGTAGACCTAAATGGACGCGGGGATCGATTCTCATCATCCACCCACACCCATCTCGTCGTAGCGACATCGATACGGACATTGACGTGGAACGACGAAAACATGACCTGGACAACGAAGCCTCAAGGCAGGTAAAACAACACGAGGAAAAACCACCGAATATTCTGATGACGAAGACACCGTTCTTAGCATCATTGCATCTTATTTCTTTGTGTGGATAGATCTTACTTGGTGTACACTGCGTAGGGATAACAGGCTAGAGCAAAACGCGCCACACATTTTCACGTCTTGACCGATATCGATTTTATCGCTTTAACCTGTCAGTTCGTGAGACGGTAGACGGACATACAACGTACTGTACATGATGTAGGCCATCAGAACCTCAGACACAACGCAAAAACCGAGACATAGAGACGAAAATTTGGATAGAAATCCTGTAAGCTTATGATAAATGTACACTCGATATGGAGTGAACGTTACTTCAACCCAAATGTATGGAGTAGAAAATTCACTCCTTCACAATCAGATGTACGTCTATACTAGAGCCCTTTCAAGAAGAGTGAATTTGGATGGAAAATCCAAGTGAATTTCAAGTAAATTTGGATTTAAAATAAACCTTAATTTGTTTCTTTCCATTTTCCAGTGATCCCTCGAAATCACTCCAAATGAAAATGTGAATTTTCACTCCAAATTTCACTCGAATTTCACTTTAAATTCACTCTTTTCTGATATGCACTCTTCCAGAGTGACATTTTTCAATGGTGACGGTATACGTGGATGTGACTGAAGCATGGTAAAACAAAAGGGTTAAATCTTCCCAAGTATATAGTCTTGAGTATGTACCTCAGCCTCATCTAACAGAAAAACAATCCATGACCGACAAAAACCAGGCCGTTTGGAACAAGAAAGTGTCGTGGTTAAGGGGCCTCCTATTGGTGTGACTGTGCATGCCGTGTATGTGCAATGGGTAAATTAGATTCGCGATCATGTTTGATTAGCTTGGTGGGTCCTGCCAATGAAAATAAAAAGACATCGACACACAGCTTGCAATTGAATCAATCGACAATTGTTTCGAATAACAAATTATTACGAGCAACCGTCACATCAAGACCTTCCTCGTCTGACAGAGGCGAAGACAACGCGCGGAATTAAATCTCTTTCCTTGATTTTCTTATTTTTTCCCATGGTTGATGTTTATCATACGTGAGTAAAAATATACATTGAATTATATTTCATTGCATAAAAATAAAAAGGAACAAAAATATAAATTATGTATACTTCACAGGCCTATGCCTATACCGCTGAAGGAATAGTCAATCACAATTTGATACTTTTTGTTTAAAGAAATCAATCATTTCAAGTACTTACATTGATCAATATATCAGGTGTTTGATCCTTCCCTTCCTAGCTTCGGCACCTGTTTGTTAAGAAGAAAAAAAATATCATGTCAATATGTATTCAAAACGTTTCATTGGAATGTGATTACCAATACACACAACGTTATTCAGTTTTTGAATGAAATGATTTCAGATAAAGTTGCGCCACTTTGGGAAAAAATGGGGAGAACAAGAATCAACAATATTGTAGTTTTGATCAACATACTCATCCTGCTTGGCAATAATTTAGTTACAAGACATTTACTATATTGCATTGACGCCAGGGTGGACGACACATACAATAAATTGCTCTTTTACATAAAATACTATTGTTGTCACTTGCTTCCTTTTTGTCATGTGTGTCAAGGAGGACAGTATTGACGTACAATCACGATTAGCATAAAAACTTCCCAAATTGATGGGGTACTAAGAATAGTAAACGTTTTTGTCTTCTCTTACAAAATTATTCCCGAGGCTTGTTCCGCGTAAATTGTGAAGGAGCGTTCCGCAAATAAAAAGTCACACTCGAGAATGAGAGACAATGTACTTGAGACGCCCTCACAGTCCGGCCCAGGAAATGCTTCAGACACGAGTCTATGATTGGCACTTTCAAGTACAGCTCCCGCTGCAGAATCACATTTTACTTATGCTTTCCCCCACCTACTCCTTTTCCCGATTTATAAAACAGTGTATATTGATAGATGTGAAAAGAACAAACAATGAAAGCTGTATTTTTGATAATTTAGAGCAATCGCAATGACAGTTTGCATAATCAATTAATTATCACCTTAAAGTTATTATTTTGTAGTTTCTTTTTCTCCAAATCCATAGATTGAACAAGCATCAAAAGATTGAACAATGTTTGAATTCAACGGACTAATCGGGTTTCTACAATCACTTTCAATTGTAAATATGTTTCCACAAATGTTCTGCTTTAATA
>CALNVZ010000641.1:14441461-14452667 GCA_940671915.1 Paracentrotus lividus | reverse complement strand
TGCAAAACACTTAACCCTATTATCTTAGGGCAAAAAAAAAAAAAAGCCCGGCAGAAAATTGTCGATCGGCAGAATCAAATGTTTGCCGATGCACCAAAGCCTCCTCTCCCCGTTCCTCCCCGTCCTGCTTCTCTGTCTTAATCTGAATGGCACGTTGAATTCACACAGGGACCATACACCAAAAAAAAAACGCTACATGTGGTTTAATAGGTGTATTTCTGGTACCATCATATCGTATTTCACTCCAGTGCTATCAACGACTTCTAGGGATGTAGGTTTAAGTTCTTCTTTAGAGTAATAATTATAGAAAACACCATTATAGTGATCTAACTTACAAAAACAATAACAACAGTTAGAACACGTTTTAACCAAAACAGGTGGCTCATTAGTTCAATATAACTGAATTATTAGCAATTGTTTGTCGCCTTTTGTAAAGCAGTCTGATAACAAACAGAATTATTAATTATTTATTATTAGGGGGTTAGCATTGAATCACATATTATGTATATTTCCAAAAATTTGAATTGATGGTGGAGGCGGTCACAATACAAAAAAAGTGGAGAAACAAGTTGTTTTTTTTGTAAATCAAGTAAATATCTTATCCAATTCAGCCAAATTTGAAAAAATACATTGCTCATGGTGTACAAAATATGAAGTTATAAAAAACTTTTACAGTTTTGGCAAAGTAGTAACAAAATCATGGGTAATTTGAGTTACTAATCTAGTACGGGCTTATGCAAAAATTTTCTCCCCTTATTCGTTTCATACTCTAAAACACTAGCTTCATACGGATCATTGTCTGATATGTCTTCATCTGTTTTGATTGGGATCCTGAAAAAATGCATTCCATTATACCCAGATGCCAGCTCAAAATCTCATTACGTATAAAATTAATAAAAATAAATAAATAAATTGATGCACTGAAGGTAATAACAGCCAATCTCATGAACCGATAAAAAATGCCTTTGACTTAAAATAGATGTGGCAAGCTCACAAAATTAGTGACGAATAGATGTTCCTACAAATAATTCACTCTCTAGCTGCAATGAGATATCATAAAATCCCAAGAACCATAAAATAACCAGATAGCATTCCAAGAAAAGTTTCCCATTAAATATTTCTCATTTGCCTTCTTACCTTTGATCTACAATCAGCCAGAACGTCATGACCAACCGGCTCTTGAGATATTAGGTATTGTGTGAGCCTGCTCGTTACGTCCGTTGACTTCTGGTTTGATTCAATGCTCAGAGGTGTTAACTTATAGTACTCCTATGAACAGACAGTCACACGAATTGCGAAAGCTTAACGCTAAGCTAACAAGACGAACAATGTGTTTACTAGTTGTTCTTCTTCTCTAATCCAAGAAGTATTACAGAGATCTGACGGCACGTGTGCTGCTTAATGTGTCACGTCTAGATAAGATTTTTCTACAAGAAAATTAGGACAATGTCTAATCTTCTTAGGTTGTATCTACCTCTCACAGACCCTAGAAGTCGCTTGCGATAATTATACGTCTCGGAGTTGCTCAACAACTATAAATAGAGGTAAAGGCACTTCAAGTTTGTTCCAACTTGTGAATGTGTATGAATGTAGGCTGGCAGAATATTCCGCACTTGGCGATAAACACCCACTTACCTATGGAACATAACTGGCACTGTATGTGGTCTACAACCAGATCATGCGACTTCTAATTCGCAGTCGCGATCTGAAACTAGTTGCATCTCACATATACTCTTTGGCACTAAGTGACCAGTCTTACACCATAGTTATAATTGCATTTTTGTGCTAAATTCTATATCTTCAACATGTCAACAACTAAGATCATCAACAACCAACATTACTCATACCTCTAAAAACACTGTGTATCTCAAAACCGTGATAATTCATTTGGTATTAGGACATCTGTATAATAAGATCTCCGACAATTTTCAGTGAGTTAGGACAGAAATCAGAGAATTTGAAGATCAGCTTATGTAAATGAAACTATCTATTAGACGAGGTTCAGAAATTAGAAGCACAGCATCATAGCTGCAGCCGCGAGTGTTGATATTCGACCAATTAGAGAATCAGAACCAAAGCATACTAGTGAGGATAATAGTGGTATATAGCAACCCCAGCCCCCTTCTTTTAGACAGCTACTAATAGGCCTACAGACACTCTTATATAAGAAAAAAGAAATTAACCTCAGCAGTATGCGAAGGTCTATAGCACCTCTTCTTAAAGGCAGCTAGTGTTGTATTGTAATATGAGGCACTTCCTACGTTTGGCGTTTCTTTCATTTTGCTCAGTTATTTCTTCCGGTTCTGGGAAGTTCCGATTGGCCTAAAGCGTGCTGGTCAGCGTCAACCTCCACCGATACCATGAGGGAATGAAGAGATTTCGTAAAAAAATACAAATCAAGAGAAGAGAGGAAATCAATCCAAAACATCTGTATCACTTGCATGCCTGAGCCACGCATGGAGAGACTAATATAGAGACTGAGTACATAAACCTTGTTATCTTTTAATCCCATAGCAACATAAAGGGATTTACATGCAATCGATGATCATATCACAATCGAATGAGTTCATAAACAATATTTATTAATGCAATCAATCATTGATTAACCAAGTGTCCGCCATGCTAACCACAAAACTTGCGACTCCCAGTATAGTAGACGGCTGTTTCCTCCTGTGCAATGCATTCTATACATATATCGAAAAGAAAAAAACAATTAATTACCACGCATAAAAGAGAAGGAAACTGAGTAAACTTGGTAAAAGAACTGGCAATGAGTTTACTAATACCTGCTTGGATTTAGTTCATGTTGTTCTTCTTCTTCTTCTTCTTCTTCTTCTTCTTCTTCTTCTTCTTCTTCTTCTTCTTCTTCTTCTTCTTCTTCTTCTTCTTCTTCTTATTCCTTCTTCTTATTCTTTCTTCTCCTCCCCTCCGCATCACCTTCGTCCACCACAACTACCAAACCTGTAGCCTTATTCTCTTTGTCATCAATGGTGTAAATAAATTTTAAAAATTTAATAAAGTTCACAAAAGGTTCGTGATTGGTATTTGCTACACTTGCTACTGATGACACTGTAATAATTTGACATGATGAAAACTATTATTTTGACTATGGACCCTACTGGAAAGTGTCCATGCCGAAACTAAAGTTGGAATACGAATGTATTGTTACACATCTAGAGTTTGATCATGACAACATCAACATAATAAACATGATGATAAAACGGCATAATTATTCTGTTTCTCTTCTTTTTTTTTTCTTTTTTTTTTCCTTCTTCATCTAATTTGACCTCGATTCTGATGACATAACAGGAAATAAGGGCATCCACATTAGTAAAAGCGGATGTGATGGGAGGCTTCAACTAAAGTCACACGATTACATTAGTACTTTTCAGGGATTTAATTATTGTTGTTGCCATGGCAACTCGTGAGATAACAGGGATCTTGCGGGGGTTTAGAGAGTTTCAGTTATTTGTTTTTCGCCTACATGTCGTGGTATTCTGATTTATTTTTTTTTTATTTTTTTTTATTTTTTTTTTTTAGTGTATCGCTGAATCGATGATGCACTACAGTAGTATTCGATGTTTCTTCGTTTGGTTTTAATTTCCAGGAAAATCTCAACTAACAACGACTAAAATATATACAAGTTAGTAATTGAAATCGTGGCTACTCCAACTTCACATATTTTTTTATTATTTTATATTGTTTATGAACTTTTTTGTAGCATAATGTGAAGAGCTTTCACTCTCACCCCTCTTACCCTAGTCTGCAAGCACAAACTCAAATTTGATACCATAACCATGTTAACAAATAACTGTCTCGGGTAGAGACTAACCTCGTCATCTGTGATAGTAGGGTTGGGCGAATCTCAACTTTTTTTTTTTCAAACAAGTTGTTTCTATAGTAAAATTCGATGTAGAAACTGAAAATGACAATTATTTTTGCATACGATGACGTCTTACGTCGCTAAAGTGCAACAAACCAAAATGGCGTATTATGCTCAATTATCACACTTTTTATAGGTATAAACCACTTTTATTACCGTTTTATATGGCTTTTGGGTGTCAGGGAACCCAACATGATTAATCCAACATGATTAATCCTACCTAAGTTGACTGTTAGTGTAGTTTGGTAGTTGGTTTCAGTCAATATCGAGCAAAAATCACCTCATATCAAAATCACTAAATAACACCTATAACACACACTAGGTACATTAGGTCATGATAAAATTATCAGATTTGAGCCTTTAGACCATCAAAATCCATAAAGAAACAAAAATAAAACCGGTTTATACCTATGAAGTGTGTGGTGAATGGGTAAAATACACTATTCTGTTTGTTTGCACTTTAACGATGTCAGACATCATCGTACACAAAAATAATTGTCATTTTTGGATTCTACATCGAATTTTACTGTAATAGAAGTAACTTGTTTGAAATAACTTCTCAGGAAAAAGTAATTATTTGCCCAACCCTAGTGATAGCAGCTTCAGTACAATCCAGATTGAATGTAGTCTCCTACTTCAGTCTCTACTATGTGAAAGCCATGAGTTTGTGCAAGCAAACTAGCAGCTACGGTCTCCATTCAACGCCCACCCCCCAACCCCCATGCCCGTCTCTCTTTATATCGTCTCCCTCTCGTCTCTCTCTCTTTCTCGTTCTCTTTCTCTTTCTCTCACTTAGCCTTCCTTCTATCTTTGCCTTATTCCATTATTGTATAAATCTTTACAAAACCATTTACCTCATCATCTTATAGTGCTATCTCACTATGCTCACATGCCGTGAGATGGATTTGAGACTTGTTTGGGACGGGTTTGAAACGGTTTCGAGAAAAGTCGCAGAAACTTCTCCTGAGTCTTCGCGACGTTTCAGAGTCTCCGCGATGTCTCCTCTTGAGTCACGGGGAAAATCGAACATACTTCAATCTATAATTTTTCCCCCGTCGCGAAAACGTCTCAGAGACGTCTCTACGACGGAAAAGGCTATCGGGTACGGTTATGATCGTCTCCGGTAAGTGAGAAACCACCTTACTACCGCCTCAAATCTTTTAAATCTATCCCTGCTGGCTCTCAAGTCATGCAAGTGATTGAGGTACATTTGTATCAGGCATCTTTATTGATTGTCAGCGCCCATTACATCACTAATCAACGAATGATTAGCCTCGCTCGATCCCACCCATTCAGCTTAGAAATCCACTTTGTAAATCACATGTGGTAATGTCTCGAATGCTGCAAATAATAAATGGCCCGCTCCATTCCTCCTGACACGTTTGGAAATTTGTAGACATTTAGAAAACATGAATAGAAACTGCATGTGCGGATTTTACTTTACATATTTGTTATTGTTTTGCAATGTTTACTTTGTTTTTGTTTTTAAATAGAAAAGCACAATTTTTGAATTTAGAAACTTGAATAGAAACTGCATGGCTTTTACTTTATTTTGTTGTTATCATTTTTTTTATCGTTTTTTTTTTTAAATAGAGACTGAGGTGAATGTTGACATTTAAAAACATGAAAAGAAACTTAACGAATCTAATAGCTTTTATGTTCTCATTGTATTGGTTTGCTGTTTTTTCGTTTTTTTTTTTTGTTTTTTTTTTTTTTTTTTTTTTTTTTTTTTTTTTTTTTGTTACCAAAAAAAAAATCTAATAGAGATTTATTATTTGAAGGTGAAAAAAAAACCATGATTATATGAACATTTCGTGAAAGATATAAACAATCATGGATGATATGAAAAACAAACATGGAAAAATCGCACTGTCATTACCTCTAGCATGTACCTCAAACGCGTGTTGCATCACCCATAGTAGAAAAGTGTTAAAACAAAATCAATATTTTACGCGCGAAAGTGCAAGCGGGAGATATGAGACTGGATGCGGAAGTGGGAAACTGCATTGTTGAGTCATAAGAGAAAAGAGCGTCGATGACATCACTTTAATGTAGAATTGATTAATACTTAATGACCTGTTTGATTGCATTACTCGCACTGATCAATGCATAATGACGCCATCTTGTATTCACTGACACGTTAATGAATTGCTACTCATTATGATCTTGTCTTGTCTATTTTCATGATCTCTTTCTCTATAATTAATACTAAGATCACATGGAAGAACAGTGGTGTTCGCTGAAAGGAACAATCCGCCGTATGTTCACATTAAGATATATTATGTATTATTCTCTTTTTATGGAAATAAAAACCAAACCAAAAACATATCACCCTTTGTACCTCGATCCTTCTGTCTATCTGATTTTGATATACTAACCTAAAAGTCCTCACATATCACATATAACATTTACGTTTCTCTCTCTCTCTCTCTCTCTCTCTCTCTCTTCATGCATCAAATCACAAACCTGTTTGACCATTTCTAAGCAAATGAACATTCATGTACTCTCGATGTTGTCATACAGTATTACACCCGACACATGCGAAATATCGAATTTTCAAGCAATATGCATGCAAACTATACTCAAGTGACGCAGCAGACTCTACCAGCCGACAACTGTGTTCGTCGGCTGCCACCAAAACGTCTTTTGCACTCGTGATATTTTAATCGGTTTAATGGACCGTTGTACTATGCAAACCTTCATGTCTGAACTATAACCGTCATCCACAATGTCATCGTGCTATCATGACAACGCTAGATGCAGTGATACTAATAGTAATAACAATCTCTGATATATGTATTTATATATTTTTCCCCAACAGTGTATTGTACATCAGTGTGCATGGGCGGTCGGTTGATGGTCCTTTCGGCTCCAAGGGCAGACATTGGTGATAAATCACTTTCAATTTTCATTAAATATTCATACATTTTGAGCCTTATGCATTCAGAAAGTTCGCATATTGTAGCACGGCCGAACCGGCGTCAATAGCCATGTTTTTGGTATACGTAGTCACAGAGAAGCTTAACAGACATGTCAAAAGACATCTAAAAGATGCCCTCTTCTACCAAAAGTGCGCCCATAAAGGGTCCATGCTCCAGATACCCAACATACAGACGAAATGAATCGGTGCCGACACTGATCACATCCAAATCCAGACAATAAAACATAATAAACGTACAAAATGGGTTTGTGGTCACGGGAACTGCATCCCCCTCCTCCCCCCCCATAAAAAAAGAAAGAAAATAAAAAATCTTAAATTACCTACCGTTCGCTCGAAAAGATGACTACCGCGCTCCAAGACGTATCATCCATGTCAAACTACTAGCCCAGAGTTGAGAGAAACGACCAATGTCAGTGAATATATTGACAGGATTTTGCCACTTTTATGACTTTTATTCCCCCTTGTGTAGTTTGGTGATTCAGTGTCGCGTACTAGCTTCAATATTGCCTCCAAACTTGAGCTTGAAGTGATGCTGTCATCACATTTATGTCATAAAAAGGGCTTCGAAGAGCAGCTTTATTATAAATTGCATATTGGTAACCCCTTTGACTACTAATATATCAGATTTGGTACAGAAAACACTCGGTCCTAGGTAAGGGGTTAAATCAAGATTGGAAGTGTTATATTCGTTTGGCTATGGACATGATGAACTTACGTCAAAAGAGATACCCATGGTATGACGTAATATCATTCTGTTTGGTGTGTGCATTATTTGAAATGGTGATCCCTGCAACTGTATGCCTTGTAATTAAACTACAACGATAATAGGCCTTATCAAAATGTGCATTGTTGTAAATCTGCAACTTTATTCACATTTATAGTTTTTTTTTTGCGAAACAGCAGTTGCTTTGGTGCAGACATGGCGAAAAGGAGTGTTATAATGTTTATCTACACCTGATGTAAAGTTATTTTCTTCATTATTGTTTTTTTTTCTGTTTCTGTCTCTTTCACAACTCTCATTCCCCACCTCTCTTTCTCTTTCTCTAATAAATCATCTATGTACTATTTTTTCTCTTACACTCCATTATTTTCCCCTGTCTACATGTCTACCGATCTGTTTATCATGTTTATGTCTCCTTTTCTGTCTGCCTTTCTGTATGTCTGTCCGTCTGTTTGCCCCTTTCTCTCTCTTACGCTCTGAATCTCTATGTATGTCTGTCTCTTTATCAACTCAGTCTTCCCTTTTCTCATATTTTGTTTTTGTTTTATAATTTTCTTTTTCTTTTCCTCTCTCTGTATCTCTCTCTCTCTCTCTTTATCTCTCTCTCTCTCTCTCTCTTTCTCTCTCTTTCTCTATATAATTATATCAAACATGATTATTTTTATTTGTTTCACTCACTCACCTTCTCCAAGAACCCCAATCTCCTTATCTTTATTTCTCTCCATTTTACAATACTAACAAAAGCTATGATTCATCCATGCACAATCACTTTCTATAGGATCCTGACTGACTTTAAGCTGCCAATATGACAAATCATTCTTCATGTAACCTTTGAAATATAAGCAGAGTTGCATGTACTTTAGGCGATTCAAAATAAATCTCGCAAACTGCGTCATATGGTGAGCTAGAATGACGCAGAAAACGTGAAAATAGATCACGAAATCTAACAAATTTGTTGTTTATGCTTGCACCAAATTGGCTATTGATTCGAAAGAGAAAGTGTTGTATGAGTGACTAAATTTAGCTCAGTGTTATATCAAATTGCAAAATATAAAAAAATAGAATTATAATTATGACCCGTTAATGCTTAAGCTTAGCCATACAATCTACACAATAATATATCAAAAATTAGTTTAATGTAAAATTGAAATTATATATGCAATCGATTATGCTTACGACGCATTTATGGAAACACACGAAATGAATAAAATGGTGCGTGATATAGGATACACAAAATATAGAAGACCGCCAGACACTTAATTACGAAGGTGTATTTATTTTACAAATAATAGTGTTTTTTTTTTTCTTTCTTTCTTTCTTTTTTGCTATATAATGGTAAGAAGACATATTGAATCTCCAAGAATATACATAGCACAATAGGTTGAAAGAGGGCATTCAATGATGGAGTAAATGTATATCTTAATTACTGGCTCGTTTGCTTTGGTTCATCGCAAATGACCAACGAGATATTCAAAATACCAATTTAAGAATACAATGACAGAATATAGAATACTCAACTACATAGCAAACATTACAATTAGCTTATGCTATATTTTATCATGTAATATTCAGGGGCGCCGCGGAGGCCGGGGGCTGGGGGGGCTGGCCAATGCCCCCCCCCCCCCCACGTTTTTTTTCAGCCAACGTGTAAAAAATGCAAAAAATCGACAATACGTTTGTGATCTTTTATCGCACCTGTTCAGCTCGCCCCCCCCATCGGCTTCAGCCCTGATCAGCTTCCATTTCAAAAACGCTCCGCGGCCCTGTATGTATTAGGTAATATGGTAATGATAAATAAGTGATTGTGTAGGCAACAGGAATAAATAAATTTTATAGCTTCATCCGACAAAAGAAACATGCGGACAAAGGGACGTATACACAATGGGAAAGATTGGAGAGAGAGAGAGGGGGAAGGATCGAGGAACATTCAAATTTTGGCAGCGAGAAGAGCATGCCGAGCGTGTACTAATAAACTGAATGTCAATCTTAATCCAAGGTTAGATCCCTTTTCAATATTCTAGAGAGATAACGATTTCATCAGCGCATCGAAGAGATCATGATACGGCCATGGTTTGGAATGAATTAAGCCTCTGAATCATAGCTCGATTACCCTCCGAATAAATTGACAGTTGATTTGTTTTTTCTCTCCCCCACGAAACGTTTAATTGAAATATGAGAATTTTATTATAATGAAATGGATTGATGGCTGACTTGACTTTTACGTCACTATCACTTTCAGGTGATATTAATGTGCGTGCAAATTGTCATAATTAAACAGATATTATACTTTGTCATAGTCTCATGAAGGTGTAGAGTGAACTAATTCAATTTGTGGATTCACTGAGCTAAAGGCAATATTGTGAGGTTTAAAGAAATGTATACCTTTTACACACAATGAACAATGACCATTTTCGTGATAATTTATTCTTTATTCAACATCATAAGTCAGGAATGTTTGGAAAATTAGAGTATCCATTTTAGTACGTTGGATGTATGTATGTTGGAAAACGTTAATGAGGAATTGTTATCATGCAAATGTCATCAGAATGTTGCAATCTAGGTCATGAAATTGAACAGTTTGACAAGTACTGGAATGTAGGTGATTCTATACGGCTATGTTGCTCAGTCATATCCCCTTTAAATAAGATGTCAAAGTCATTAACAACGTTTACACCATCAACATTGCAAAGTGTTTTCCAATGAATGTCAAGTGATCACCTCCCTCATCTCTATGTACACATGGTAAATGTACATGTAGGTGTCCACCAAGAACATACATCAATCATGTACATGGTGTTCTTCGGCTGCGAGACAGAAGGATATTAAACCCATTCGAACAAATATTGAAATAAATATTTTTTTTCTAAAATTTGAATAAATTTTAATAAAAAATATTTTATTTAATATTAAATGAAATATTAAGATATCAAAATGTATACGTATGGTTAACAACAACCCTTCTGGTATTAATTAGACACTGCTTATACTGCTTTACTTTGACAGAAGGAAGCAAGTGACATATTAAATATTAATTCCAATAAAAAAGGAAAATATGTCATTCATAAGGTTGAGGGCTGTAAGCATATCAAGCATTCTATCAAATTTGGTTTTGTGCACCTAAATAGGACAAAACGCAATGTCACCACAAGAGGGCGTTTTGTGCAGTTAACTAACATAATTATAATTTTTTTATTGATTTTTTGTTGGTAATTTGCACTGTTTAGGTATGTTCAGTGAATGAACAATAATCACATTTTGTAAATTTATAGGGATAAATTCATTTGAAAAATTATACATGTGAAAAAATGGTTTTCCAGTATAATTGTTTTGGCGCCACTTTAAAAAAAAAAAAAGAAAGAAAAAATTCAATTGGAGAAGAGTGGAATACAATCTGGAATGTTAATTGAATTCACTTTCGAGAGAGAAACTCTGTTGAAAATACCCTAATATTATTTACAACTATGGATATAGAAGATTGCCCAAAATTGGACTGACACGGTTGCCAATGTATGGTTGCCATGGCAGCAAGAAATATGTTTCACAATGTTCGCGAATAAATTTGAGAAAAATTCACCAAATTTTGGGGAAGTGATCGAAGCATAAAGAAATGGTATATACAATTTTGATAGGGGCACATTGTACCAACCCCCCCCCCCCCCCC
>CALNVZ010000641.1:14411193-14428694 GCA_940671915.1 Paracentrotus lividus | reverse complement strand
CCCAAAGTTTCCGTAGCTCGGGTGTGAATGAGCTATAAAAACACTCGTTACGCACAGAACATTGATACTTGTCAATAAGGATACACATGTGTCTACGATGATATGGTAACATATGCATAAAATGAAGAGAGCGCGCAGAGAGAGAGAGAGAGAGAGAGTGATGAGTCGAGGGAGGTGGATATACTGCTAAGTACTATACCAACTAGGAGCTTCGTTTTACATGGTACATGTAGTAGTGGCGAATACAGGATTTAGATAGGGGGGGGGGGGGGGGGGTGCCACGAAATTCGGATTTAACATGTACGGTCAATGAGCGGTTTTCAAATTATTGGGGGGGGGGGCGTCCCCTGCGCCCCCGCCCGATCCGCACTGTAAGTATAGTATTAACTGGTCTTTTTGCCGTCTGTAAATTTCTGAAAAAGTGGGAGTGGGCACAAGCTCCCTCCCCCCTCTCCGCGCTCACTTCCATTAGATTATATTTATTTCTTTGGGTGTGTGGTGGGGACTGGGGGGTGGGGTCACAATGTATTTAGAAAACATACGTTACAAAAGATTATTTCAGCTCCGTTGACAATTTGATGTGCCCGTCATAATCATATTTGCGATTTCTTCATACCTCCCTGTTCCAACCACTTATTATTATTATTATTATTATTATTATTATTATTATTTTTTTTTTTTTTTTGGTAATATAATATACATCCACTGCCACAACATCATGAACATAGACCTACGTATTGCCATGAGCCCATATACCGGAAACGCTAAATCTACGCGCTCAATTAGATTACGTTGATTGACGCGCTGGCCAATTAGAGAAGAGAAAACAGCACAGGTGAGTAAAAACAAAGAAAGGGGCGTCGATGGATAAGATATTATGATAGCCTTGAAAGGTTCTGGACCAGTGATATATCAAAATGGGATTCAATGTAGATTGTCGGCTGTCCGGTGCCCATTTCCATATATGCCGATCGCCAATGAAATATTGCCATAATGCCATTTTCTATCCATAAAGGGCCTATATAGCCTACACTAAATAATTCTTCTACAAAAAGGCCGGGTACAATATGGTGAAATAATTCATTATTAGTGACTCATTATTACTATAATCAAATGGCATTGAATAATCCTGGCTGTTGAGGCTACCGTTAATTTTTATCTGGTGAATACGGTTCTTTAATTAATCATGCATTACACAACTGCCCAGCTGTATAAATAAGAATATAAATTTGTCATTTAAAATGAACTAGACACATCAGTTTTTTAAAATGTGGGACTCTACAAAATTACCCAAGGACATGCATTATCTAGATGGAGATTATCGAAGCAAATTTGATATTACAAACAACATTTCCATAGCAAAAATACAAATACTGAACAAAAGATAAGTGAAAGAATCCTATTGATATCCTTGATCATTTTGATGACTGATGAAAAAATTTCAAACTTAACAAGTAAAGTGAAAGAATGTTTAAACGCAAAAATTCAGGTTTCGATTTGAATATTTGTTGATCTTTATATTTGGCACCCCTGACCCTGTGCTTCTGCATGACTTATCCGTCTTTATATGCACCATTGTTGAAATCAGGTTTAATATTCTAATGCAGTTCACAAAGAATCTCTTCTCTATACCCAGCTGAGACGATTATGCTAGGAGGTCAGATTATGGCTATATTGCTCGCAGTATAAGGTATAATAATGGAATCATATTCTACTTCTGGCAAAGAGCGCTGCGATGTAAATGATCGATAAACCTTCTGATTATACAGCGCAATATACAAATATCGTCTGCTAGCGCTGTCTGTATACTGTACTGGTGTATGTGTGTTTCAAGAGAGCCTTTTGAACGTGTACATCAAGCCTATATTATGGTTTTAATTGCCAATGTACGTACAGCCAACTACAGGTTATTAATGGGTAGCTTTAGAAATTAGAAGTAGTACCAGAAGAGTAACTTTATTGTTAGAAAGATGTCTAAATACGATCCTTGAGCTACTTTATTATTACGGGGGCGTCATTATATTGAAATTCGTTGAAGCATTGCAATTGCAATATAAATACAGTATAGCCATGGCCATGACATGACAGCACAACAGTATTTTATCGGACTATTGACACAAAAAATTATGAAACAGTGAAAAATACAAATAAAAAGAGACGTTGTTATGAATTTAATACCGCAAGTCTATCAGGGCTATATGAACAGGCATCCCTTCTTCCAATCAAATCATACATGTAGGTATACATTCGTGTTCAGAAAAACACACTCAGTGGCAAGAAACATAATATTAATAGGCTATCTTCAGATCTTCAAAATAACTAATAGAGGAATGACTGCGAGTGATATGCATTATGTATTTTCCCCATTGTGTTTTACGTGCCCATGGACCAGATATTATCTGCCATGGACACTTTCTCTATCTATCTCTCTCTCTCTCTCTCTCTCCCTATCTCTCTCTTCTCTCTCTTTATCTTTTTCTCCCTATCTCTCTCTCTCTCTCTCTCTCTCTCTCTCTCTCTCTCGCATTACCAGTATTTCTCTTAATCGAGCTTTCCCCACAATTCTTATATGCATGATAAGAATATATCATAATGAAAAATCACAGATAATCACTCACCTGCTCACCGTTTCTTTTTCTGCACCAACCACCTTGTACAGCAGTATAATTTCTTGTCTGTCACAGCTCGTGTGGACTCTCTCAAAAACAACTAGGTGTGTATTTCCTGATAAATGATCCCAATTTCCAGCGTAAGAATAGATAAATATGGAGAGAGCATCACCCGAAAAACAACAGAACCGGTGTCAATTTTCCAATGACCTTCCGCACCCGTGTAATATAATCCAAACTTGCCGGTAGTTCTGTTACCACATGTGTGTGGGGAAAACAGTAGGGTATAGTATATATCCCTGTCTGCACGTAAACACGAAATTCAGTGATTATTATTATTACGGCACAATGGGGAAAAGCTGCTGCTGCATGAATCGCCACTGAGCGTGCGTTCGTATGGAAGTCAACGACAAGAGTGATTTCAATGCGAGAACGAGTAGCACTATTTTCTGATGCGATCCATTGGCGCGCATCCGAAAAGCGATAAAAATCCCTCGGAGCGTGTGTGCGTTCGCCGCGCTGCTGCAATTAGTACTGATTACATAGGCGCGCACGCTCTGGTGCCTTTAGAATAATAGCAGAACTTGGATGGGAAATTGGGATGAGGATTTGGTTTCGAACCCCAGGAAGGTGATTATATAGTCCACCCGCCCACGATTTCCTTCACATAATGTAACACGAGACAGATAAAAACATGAAAGCGGCTTGACACGAAAAGTATGATCTTCCACCACCTCCCCGGTCTTCTAAGAGGGGCGGGGTAAGACGGGGAGCAAAATTGAAGTGGAGAAAGACAAATGAACTATTGAGCTTTACCCACCACCCCCCCCTTCCCTTTAAACCACCTTTACATGACCTCCCTACACATTTTCCTTCTCCTGTAGAAATGTAATCAATAGTTTTATTCTATTATTTTCAATCATTTCCAAATATATATATATATATATATATATATAATTATAGATAATTATAATTATAAATATGTAATATGTCAAACATGTAAACAAATTCAGGGGACTCGAGAAGATAAAGACAGAGATTAAAAAACATAGCTGATTAGCTGATAACAAACTATGCTCTTTTCTATGATGAGCGAAGTCATGTTTCAGGAACTAGGACCCGACTGGTTACTGTTCAGTATCTGTCATGCATGGTCGCCAAGAGCTTAGAACATGTACCATGACATCTGTAAATCTGCGGAAATCCGACTTAAGTCGTTTTACAATGGATTTTCTTTAAACTGGTTACGTATTGTATCGTGTTATCAAGTTGTGTTTTACCTGTTTTAATGGGAACTTTTAATCTCTTTTTACCACCATGACCACCCCAAGCCTCTCTTCCTATGTGTACTTATGAGAGACAAAAACAAACACACACACACACACACACACACACACACACACAAAACAGAGTTTGAGAAACTAAATTTGGTTTATTATTTTGATGATTATGTCATTTGCAGTCTTTATAAACTATATATACATGTATATATATATATATATTAATACCTTTTTCATGAAAATAAAAATCACTTAGGCTTTCATGGGAATTTAATTTTGCAAATTGCCATGTCCCTAAAATTAAACAAGAAAATAGCATGATTATAATCACATCGGCCGATTCAAGATTTCAAAAAAGGAAAAAAGAAAAATAGGGGCGCGTCCCTGTCTTATATCCCTCCCTGTATCCGCAACCGTCAATCAAACTTGTGTAACGTTTCCCGCTGTTCTAAAATACATCAATTATACACTTAAAACATCACCTTCCGAGAGCACGTGTAAATTATGTTACCAGCCTTGACGTAGACCGATCAATATTTTTGACATATTAGTTTTTCGATTTTCGGAGAGGTATCATCGATTTCTTCCCGCCATTTTTGTGTCGTAGTACCTACGTGTATTACGTCACATCGTCTACCTGCCGGTGTATGGAGATGTAAAGTCAGTCACAACGCGAAATTGAATCAAAAGCGACCACTAACTTGGTCTAGTTGTTATTTTAAAAAAAAAGCCGGGGTCCCGATAAATTTGTTATAATTGTATTTCTTGTTCAATAATACTAAATAGATAAATACAAAATACCGAACAGATACGGATGGGAAGGAAATTTTTAATTATATTCACATATAGCACTTGGTAATCCGGAAGGCTAATTTTAAAGGAAATATTAGCAATAGAGGACACCAAATCCGTTCTAACGGCCAGATTCAAATTTTCACAAAGATTCACATGAATGTTTGACTGCAGATTTTATTTGTTTTTCATGTTTTTTGTAACTTTAGATCAGATAGGGCAGCTGTGCTGACAAATTTATTGTAGTATATACAAATATTTCCTTTTTTACAGTGAATATAATTTCAGCCCTCATATTTATACTTCTTATTATACACACCCAAAGACGAGCATGATGCTCAAATGGCGGTATATTCCGAATGATAAAAATGTGCATCATCTTTTCCAGATGCACCACTCTCTCCAAATACCACTAAAAATAGCCTCATATACATCGAACGCCCCTACAGCTGTTTACGAATATGATTTACCAGGATGCATAGCCCATCTGTAGAATGTCGAATGAAATGTTTTCTGGGATAATATCATTTGGAAAATGGAACGGAGAACGGAGAATATCATTTCGATTCAAGGCCATTCGAGGTTGAACTTGTATAATGTAGAATCAAGCTGTACAGGATACAGATGCGGATCAGGGAGTCCCCCCCCCCCCGTGGCGTATCCAGGATTTCATATGAGGGGGGGGGCACAATTTGAATTGATTTATTTATTTATGAGGTAGGCGTGAATTTTTTTTCAGCCTTCGGCCATCAAGAAGACCATCATTATATTGGCAATAAGGATAGGATTCAGTCGGTCACTTGGCATGCTTGGGTGGTCCATCAAGAATTCTTTTTTTTTTTTTTTTTAGGGAGGCCCCTTTGGGTCCGCGCCTGTCCCCTTACTATCATCCAAATTTAGAAGAGAGCTTATTGTGAAAAGACCAATCCATGAACGTTTTCATTTGAGGTTTTACGAATACCAATTTTTAAATAGTGAATGTCATCCTCCCTATCTCTCACCATTAAAACTACACCGCCCCAAACGATATTCGTATAGTTTCAAGAGCGTCCACTTGACTTTGGGTTGTAATCCAGACGATCGAAATGTCAAGCTTATTACTTTTATGCATCTGAGCTCGTAGTACGAAATCACCATTTTGGTCCCCTCCGCCTATTTTATTTCCCAGTGTAATACTTTGACGGCTTGCAAATTGGCATCATGAAAGGTACGTTGTAATTTCAGGTTTTATTTCCCACTGGTACTGTTAGCAGGTAGGCCCCTGGGCCCTGGGTGTGGATGAGCTGCTACATGGAACCTGAACAAGGCGAATTACTTACACGAACAAAAACAAATTTATGAAATTTTCCGCGATGAACTGATAATCGAAAATATTATGACGAGGAGTTTGGAGTTAAATCTGTTACCGTCGTGTATGCCTCGCTTGGGAAATTACAAGCTAGGCAATTTGTAGCAGAATTTCTAGCTGGCAGCTTATATGTTTAATGCAAATATATTTCTTTCTGGGGATTAGGGGCTTGCATTTCTATGCATATTTTGGATTGAGAATTCAGATTCCAAAATAGATGTTACTGGTCTTGGGACTTATGGTGTACAGCGACGAACAAATCGAAATAGCTCGACAATTGGCCATGGGCTATAATGTACGGAGTGGATGTAACTTGAGTGCCATAGTAGTATAAAGTTTAAAAGGAATATAACAAATAGAATAGTGAATCTATTTTGTATGGTGGGAGCAAGAAGGACGATATACAATATGATTTTACATGACGTTAGTCCCTTATGATGTTTTATTGAAGGATAAATGATGCACATAATGTTTTATGTAAGCTTCGGGCTCCATTTGACTGGCGCCTCTTTTCTGCTTACATACATGTTTATAACATCCCTGTAAGTCTGTCTCCATGGAGTTGTGTCTCTGGCTCTCTCCACTTTCTGTAAAAGCATTACGACTATACGTCTATTGTAAAAGGCATACATGTAGGCTACTGTATAATGTGTTACAGTAACCACACGCCCCCCCCCCCTCTCTCTCTCTCTCTCTCTCTCTCTCCCATTCTCTCTCTTCCCTTCTCTCTCTTTCCTCTTTATACGTCTCTTGATTTTTCTGTAATAGTTGTAATAATTGTAATGATTGTAATAAATGTAATAAATAAACACACCCACCCTTCCTCTTTGTATATCCATGGTATTTGTATTCACCAAACCCCTTTATCCCTATACCATTTTACATCTGGATATTTCTATTCTTGGTTTCTTTTTCTCTCTATTTTGATTCATCCTCCATGAACAATATCTCCACATCTAATCATTAATGCTCCTCATGTTCTGTCACAGAGTTTCAAAATCTCATTTCGCGCGATGATTCATAATATAAAATTTATTGCCCTTCAAATCGAGAAAAAAAAAATCAGATACGTCGATATCGTCGTCTGCTGCCGTTAATGGCAACATTCGTTCAAAATATGTAAGAATAGTGCGAATTTTCCCCCAATTTTATTGCAATTAATCAACCGGTCTCCAGATCATAGTCATGATATAAATTTGAAAGTTCCACAGCATTATATTTTTTTGAGTCAGTAGCCATCTTGCATGTTCAGCTTTATGAAAATATATTTACAAAATTATTTGTTTATACTGTCGTCTAAAAGATTTATGTTACTAATCGCTACTTGGATGGTATTCATTATCTAAACATCATTATAGGATTATAATATCGTTATTATATTATTATAATAATATAATAATCCTATTTTTAGATTTAATCGTAGAGCCCCTATAGTCGTGGCCTCTGAACAAGACGACCCACATGCTGTATCAAACCGATTAATCAACGTAAGTATCTTTCCCTGCGCCTATGTGTCCAAATGCGGTGTGCATTCGAATGAAATATTCATGGCACATGAAATATTGATGATTTTTCTCGGTACGAATGGTGCTTGAATTATGGATAACAGTCATGCTAAAAGAGCATGTATTCCCTGCGTCAAGGGGCCGTATAAAACATGATGGGGTCATCCAGCGATCAACATGATCAATGTTGGATGTATGAACTGTGGTGAATTTCCGTTTGGTCTACGGTAACCCGTCTGGTCTAATCCAACATGTCGCACATTGTATAAATAATCCCTTCCCATCTATAACCAGTGTATCTAAATCCACCTAAATCTCATGTGAGCCTAAAATGTATCAATAATTTATGGGTAGCCTTCAGTTGTCATTTTTGCAAAATCAAACATTATTTATTTAGAGAATAATGGATGACCTTGAGTAGGATACGTATAAATATTGTAAGAGCTGAAGAAAAATATTCGATGAGTCGGAGACGAATCCGATATTTTTCTTCCGCGAATAACGACCTTGCAGGAAGTCAAAAATATTTACGCCTCTAAAACCCTACATCTAAATAATAATAAAACCATAAAACGTTTAACAATTATGAAGATTACACCCCAAAAATAAGGGATTCATTAGTTTTATAATATAAAGGTCTTCGTAATCTTCATTTTTCTTTCAGTCATGCAAAAGAGTCGCTTTAGCTAACTACCATCAACAAGATGAAGTACATAATAAAAAATTATTGTCTGCATGTAACATTGGAAAGGCAAACATAATTTGCAGACGAATTACCTCATATGGGACACACATGTTTAATTAATCACGGTCAAATTAATCAGCGTTGGCATGCACGCTTCTTAATTAAAACGAATGACATCGCTATACGCAATAACAATTATTGTCTTGTAATCTCACTGCGACTGTCTGTGAGCGTTGCAATATTTGATTGGGTATTTTATAGAATAGAATCGGAAATAGAACAATTTTCCGCTAGAAGGAAGACAGAGTGGGAGAAATATGGAATTTCTAATGAGTATACTGATGAGGAAAGCAGAGACTCGCTCGAAGCTATGCAGATTCGAGTCATAGAAATTGAATGTTTAAGGGGGAAGGAGCAGCAATGAATTTTCATAAGGCAAAAACTCGATCGCTGCGACACAGCCTAAAGCATGGCGTGCCATGATGATACATAAGTGATGTAAGTGCCTACCAAAAACAAAAAAACTAGTTACCCACTGGTAATGTCACTGACGTAAGATGAGGGGCGATTGGAGTGGGGAGGAGAGGGGGGGGGGTGCCCTACATCAGATGTACCACTCTAGACACTGAAGTGTAGACACTTGGGCGTGAATAGGGTGTTTGACGACTCTGGTAACTTTTAGGTGATAGTCTCCGTACAAAGAATCCAATTTTTATCAATTGCTTTAAAGTCAGTACGAACTAGCAGCCTTGTATAGCACCACCTCAAGTGCTCAACTACCCGATTCTGCCCTGATTCCTAACCCATAATGCAACATCCTGAACAGTGTAGTCTTACAATACAGACCAATTTGAAAGGTAACACACTTTTTTCACTACTCAATGAATTCTCACCGCGATGATTATGTTGCCAAGTAGCAAAACAAATACTTTTCCTCTCAAAACATTTTAGTTTCCCCAATACAAATTAAAATTGTAGGTTCATTCACACACTTTTTTGTTAATAGTTATCTCAAAAGGTATGCTTTAAGACTAGCTGATTATAACACACAGTCAATGAGAGTGTTGCTCAGTTCGCTCTCGCTTTAAACACTATGGCCCGAATTCACAAACGTGGTTTAGTTAGTCCATGGTCTAAATCAGGGGTTTAAACCACAGATTTAGACCATGGTCTAAATTTTGGTATTCACAAACCACCTTTGTGAATACCAAAATTTAGACCATGGTCTAAATCCGTGGTTTAAACCCCTGATTTTGACCATGGACTTACTAAACCACGTTTGTGAATTCGGGCCCTTAAGTATATCATTATCAGACGGTCCAAATAGATCAAAATGAGGAACGTATAAATTGTGCAATATCTCTATACTACAAAATTATGACAATGTATGCCTGTTATCCATACCAATTTTGTTATCGGGATTTACCTTCTATTTAAATATTTGAATAAGGTTACTTTCCTTTGTCAAATTAGGACGGCATTGTTATACACTTAATTATTGGTTTTGTTATTGTGTTTCGATACTAATAACATCCCTTATCTGAAAATTAAGAGTAGGCCTACATAATGGTTATCTGATTCTTGGTATAGGACACATCAATGGCATTACTTGTCTTCATGATATTCCTAGTGAGCCCTCTTCGTAATGGAAAATCGCTGCCTATAAAGGGGGTATCTCACTGGTTGCGAACCCAGGCGAATTTACACATTGTTATATATAGAGAGAATATATCAACGTTTTAAACAGTTCTCATTATTATTATGGAACACTTTATGCTGCTTTGTTAGGCAAGCACAAAGGAGTTATCTCACTGCTTCAGAATGGTAGGTTGTCATTAATTTTGTGTGACTTTTAGGCAAGCACAAAGGGGTTATGTCACTTTATCATCATGCTATGCTTTATTTTGTGCTGCCTTGTTAGGCAAGCACAAAGGGGTTATACCGCATGATCGTGGCATGTTATCTTTTGTACTGTTTTTTTTTAATGCAAGCACAAAGGAGGTATATCCAAGCCCTGGAGATCTCGCTAGCGGGATTCCTTGCAGATGGGTAGACAAAAGATCCCCATTTGGCTGCACTCGTGTTGATCACTTTCAGAAGGAGAAATTCATATGTAATTGAAATCACTTTTCGCTACCACTCGTCTGAAACCTGTGAGCAATATATGAAATGTGTACCTTGCAAGCATGCGAAAAGAAATGATATAATATTTTCTGATAAAGTAATCAAAATTACTCGACTGGGCATTTGTGGACACTAATCTGACATATGGCATCATAAATGGAAAATTTCCAACAAGTTCTGAAGTTTGAGCCCCTTTTTGTTGACATGAGCAAAACATCAATGAAAGGAAACGCGTCCGAATTGGAACTTTGCCAAGTGAAAAGGTGTGAAATCAGAATGTTTTATTTTGCGTTTATTGTTAATGACAACACCGATCGAAGACACCCGTAGATGCTGGATTATTATTTTCAAACATATTTTGGGGAAATTAAATATTTGTATAGCGTAAAAATGAATAAATAGATTTTTGATCCGATTCAAATTTAGTTTTGACCCTTTCCAAAGATTGTTGCTGGAGTAAAATCATTATATTCAATCATTTTTATAGACAGAATATATACGCTTGCAACCTTTTTACAAAATAAATTCGCCATGAAATTTTGAACACGCTCAAAATTTGTTGGCGAATTATTTTGAAAGAAAATTCCAGGCTCATTTGGTAGAAACCAAAGAATTCGCGTCATTCGCCAATACAGGACAAAAGACCTCCTGTTTGTCGACTCCATTCATTTGAGAAGTTCGCTACATTCCAATATACCCCTTTGTCCAGAAAACACATAACAAAAGAAAATGCCTCACGTCGATAGGCCTATCTACTGAAACGGTGTTGTATAGGCACTCTGTATATTCGATTTTCTCTAAATTTGCTTCGTTCGCAAACGTTCGCAACTCAGTGAGATACCCCCTTAAAGGACGCCTGGGTTAAGGATCTAAATGTAGGCCTATATGTCACCAATTAGACCTCCAGGGAGGCCTCTCTGTCAGTGGTCGAAAGAGGTCGACTAGAATAATTTGCAACGTATGGGATGAGTTCTTGCAACCATTACCCTGCTGTCATTATGGCATCACTGTTCAAGAGCTAAACGGTATTTTAAAAAAAAAATAAAAAAAATTAAAAAATAATAATAATAATAATCTTCCGATGATGAACACATTAGGACTGTTTAATGTTTAAATTTATAAAGCTTTCTTTTCCTGAGACCTTGTTGATATATATGACAAGCCCGTGGCGAGCTTTCAGATTGTACCCATTCGTTCTAAAAGTACATATATATTCGGGGGAAAGTAGGGTAATGATGTGCTCTTGAATTGGCGTCCATGGACATGACTGTGGAAAAGGCCCCAATCGGTGATTAGTAATTACCTGCACGACTCGACAGGCTCATTCATGTCGCCGCGCCAAGGGCATGGCGCTTTTCAACTGCAGCTACTTTCTCATACACCAGCGCGTACTCCAACACTGCAATTTTTACCCCAAAGTTCCTCTCCTGTATTGCTAAAGTGATAAGTTGTAAATCATATTGGTGCAGTGACTGATGTGGATGAGCAAGGGTTGTAAACTAAGACGGGATCTTCCTTGATAACTCTCCTAATTTGAATATACAGCATAGAAAGATAACGGACGCATTTTCTCAGAATTTGTATACACATTTTTAATGAAGAGACAAAATGAACATGATGAAGAAAGAAAGAAAGAGAGGGAGGGAGAGAGAGAGAGAGAGAGAGAGAGAGAGAGGGGGGGGGGAGGTGTAAGAGCGAAAGTGAATTTAGGAGGGTGTATCCTTTGCATTAAAGGGATTAAGTAGCTTTCAAAAACAAGAGCAATTATATCAAGATTAATAAAATTATATTGATCCAACAGTAAAAACAAACTACTGAAAGTTTCAGATCAAATGGAAGTCATTTACTACCTTAAAACAGTGTAACAAACAATGCCAAGCATACAGCCGAACACCAGTACCCCCTGCTGATAGGAGCACCAGGCCGCTAGAGACGGGGGACTTTACAACAGGAAATGGGTGTGTGGAAAAGCACATGGTTTTATAAACCATCTGGTGTCGGTTTATAAATTTTGAGTACGAAATCATTGATATCTCGAAGGTAAAGCAAGCAATTAGCTTGCAATTTTGAAGAGATACCAGACTGACCTAAGTGTTTATAATTATGTTGGCAAAATAAGCTAAATCGAATAAATGTGATTTGAATATCATTCAATGTTACTGCATCCCTTTAAAATGCACATACGTAAAAGTAAGATATTAACGTTATTGAAATTATTTATTTATTCATTCATGTATTCGTTATACAGGCATGACAGGGTGGCCCTTTCAATAATGAATAATGCTCATCCAACATGTCCAAGGGACCCTGTCTATATAATCAACAAGTAAAGCATTGCTCATGAATATGGTACATGCAAATAAGAACGATCTAAAAAGTAAATAAAAATGCCAAATACAATACATTATCAGTTATGCTAGCCATGTAAATTTATATACCTTTCTGAATTACGTTTATATCTTTGTGTTCATCTTAGTTGAGATTGTCGTGGAATTATAAACGAAACAAAAAGACACATTAGAGACTGCAGCGCTATCATGGTTATATGATCGCGGAGAGAAGAAGGAGAAGGAGAAGCAGAAGAAAAAAAAAAACAGATGGGTCGTCCTTTCCAATGTAGATGGATGATTTGTTATAATCCAGGGATAAAATTTAATGAAGCATCACCTATCATCATTAATCCTTCAAATCTGTACAAACCAAGCGTACCGCCTCAGTGCGAGCAACACCATCAAAGCGGTCAGCCGACATGAACTGGTTCATGACTGTGCATAAATTACTTGACCTATTGCAATTTTTATATTGTTTATGCTACAGTCACATAGACACTTACGTTAAGTTACGTATTTGATGTTTTATCATTCTTTCATCTTATTTTCCATCATTTCTTATGTATTTCTTTGGTTTATTAGATAAACAAAATTATCAATATTTCCACTGCTGACTATGATTGGAAGGCATCCGTGGGGATCCGCAGAAAAGAAAATTTTTGGACGCAACCGGTCGTAACTCAACTTAAGTGTCTATGTGACTGGAGCATTACGAAAATGGGGTTTTGTACGAAGTTGAATGCAATCTTGGTCAAGACCATCGATCAATTGCGGATGGTCTGCGAGCGATGTTCATACGACCTTCTGTTCTTTCGATGTTCTTACCAAATGATCTGAAATTGTTCGCACGGCGTCCGTAACCGTTCGTATTGGCATTTGTAACCGAGACTTTGTGTGAGATGGGTCTCGAGATCACTCGTTTTACTTTCAAGAGTCCCATACCTCGGCTCACATTTATGAATCGATGCAAGAAAATATCTTTCCTGATCGATGTATAATTATATTGTCCTGAACATGCTGAGAGACAGAACTACTTTATAAATATGACATTATTGAGATACATGAGATACTTGAGATTTTTAAAATCTATTTCGAATACGCAACAGAGAAGATTCTTGCTAATCTCTGTCTTCCAATTTCCAATGTCACACGACTCCTAAAGTTTTCAGGTCAGTGAAAATTAGTCATAGTGATGTTCTTAGGAAACATGAATATAATTAACAATACTATCTGCTATCAAATCAATTCCGCATTCCCAACTACAATTTCTAAGCGGAACACTATTTACTGCAATGCTCTATAATAGTAGAAGGTGATCTTTCTCTCAGATTCCACTTATTATCTCACATCTACAAACAAAACCCAACACTCACCAAGTCATGGTCACTCAGTGATATTCAACTGCACACCACATGGAAAGGCAAGAAGCTTTTGTAAACTGTTCCCTATCGGGTTACTTACTGACTTGCAAATTACCAACCTTTTCTAAAAACTTAAGACATAAGGCTCCTTATTACGTTACCTATTTATAAAAAGGTAACATTTTCTCGGATTCCTAACAACTTGGAAATGATAGAGGTTGCGACCTTACAATGTCACATAATCCCTAATAGGTTCAGGCCACTGATCCAGGACATGCATAGTCATCATAGCCATGTTTGTGAACGTTCAGTCATGACGCCTCTAGATCGGCCATCCAAGAAAATTACCCTCAAGGACCTATACAGGACAACAGATACTATAAGAGAGAACTGCCCCGAGATTGTAATGCTAGGGGTAGTTGCCCCGGGCTAGATATCCCGAGGTCGTTCATTATCTAGGGTCTCTAGATAGTGGTTATTCGGGGTGGTGTTTTTTTTTTTTTTAATTTTTGGAAAAAAAAAAAAAAAAACGAAGGAAAAATATCCTCCCAATCATGCCAGTGAGTTCACATCTTAGTAAGATCATGGAGTCTGTTCGCACTGAGAGACAATGCGGTTTGTTTCTTCTGCCCGCTTTGTTACTGCCCTAAAGGAAGACTTTGCAAAACTATTTTGGTGATAATGTGAAGGGACCTCGAGCAGATGGCTATTATTATCATTTGGAGAGAAGGCGTTTTGAGGGTCACTAAAAATGTCATTGGACAGATTGTTTTGATTGGTGACTAACCAGCTCAAAACGCAATACATATTTTCCTATCATTCGCTATATGAAGCAAACATTGCAGCTACAGATATAAATATTTGAGACGCTTTTTAATTGAAAATAAAACATGACGTTGCAACAATCATAATTCAGCGTTTTCATAGCTTTAAAATATCCACATTTTAAGAAGATGAGAACGTTCCTGGACCTACAGCAATACGATATTTTCGTTTTGTCAGCATTTCAAGAGAGGTGCAAAATGATTGCGTAATTTCTATTGTTTTCTGGAAATCTCCTAAAGCTTTTACTAGTCTATTACCATAATTATTATGACGTAGACTTAAAAATAAACGAGCCATTGAGTTACAGCAATAGTACCGTTACTTTTACATTAACGAGACATAACACATAACATTTTAACCCCCCCCCCCAAAAAAAAAAAAAAAAAAAAAAAAAAAAAAAAAATGAAATTAAAAAGTCCGTGGGTACGTGCCCTCAGCTGTTTTTCATCAAGTTCGTGTCATCCATGAAAACTCATTTGAGCTATTTATTTCTTCGCAAGATGAGCCCTAAGTCCTGGATTAAGGAAGAGTGCATGAATCCAACCCTCGTGTTTAGTCTCAAATGACTGAAATAACCGCTCAATCTCGAACCGCCTGTAAACAATAATGGGACCCGGGCGCGGCGAGGCAGGCAATTTGGGATGGCAGGACAATTTCAAGAGGAAGATTCATGATAAGTGGGTGTTTATTTCAGTTCGAGTTGTCTTCCTCGCGACTCTTCTTGATTTATGCCAGCTGCCTTTTTTCATTTGGAATTATTATTATTTATATCCAATCTGTTCATTCTGGATTGTGTTCAATTAAAAGATGACGCACATATTATGAAGGAAATCAATCTCACTTTTGTTGAATTAATGTAAATTTATTTGGTATTCATATGGGTATATGTCATAATGACAATCCTGTTTCTCTGTCATGTCCCTAGCTTCTGTTTATATCATTAATTGATGTATGTGTAGCTTGAAAGATTGCGACTAGCATTTACATTACATGTATTGTTACCGTTAGCAGTTAGAATAATCGACTGTAATAAAGTTTTATCGAGATGTTTAATAAGATCCGTTGTCTTAATTTTCCTTACCAAATCAAAGTAGTAGAAATGGAAAATTAGAGAAAGGAGAAAGGAGGAAAAGACATCAAGCTCCATCACCATCCCATCGTCTTCCAATAGAAACATTGGAAATGTTCTCTCTCTCTCTCTCTCTCTCTCTCTCTCTCTCTCTCTCTCTCTCTCTCTCTCTCTTTCTCTCTTTCTCTCTCCCTCTTCTCTCTCTCTCTCTCTCTCTCTTTCTATATATCTCTTTCTCTCTCCCTCCTCTCTCTCTATTCCTCGATATCTCTGCAACTATGTCCTTTCGTATACCTCTCTTACTCCCCTACTCTCGTTCTCTGTTATATAATTTATATCGCCCTTTTTCTTTGTCTTTTACTCTCCCCATCTTGGCCACCTTAAACAAAAAACTTTTGTTGGTATCAACCTTCAAGACTTCTTCCTCTCCCCGGCCTGTATCTCTCTCTCTCTTCCCCCTCCCTCCCTCCACATCTCTCTCTCTCTCTCTCTCTCTCTCTCTGTCTTCATCCCCCTCTCACCATCTTCCATTGACTATGTGACTTCCATTCTTACGCAGTGTATGACTAAACATCCTCAAACCGATCAATCTCTTCGCATTGTCTGATTTTTTTTTTCTTCTGGGCTCCTCAAGTTACTCGCAGATTCCGCTTTTTCTCCGAATGAAAATATCAATACCAAAATGTAAAGTAATAATTCCCAGCGGCTTTCTGCAGGAAGCCACCGTGAACAAAGCCAGTGCAATGCAATCTTTAGACGCAGATAGTCGTAAGTACATGAAGCACCTTTTGGATAAAAAGATGGGTTGGTCTATCATATTGAAGTACAAATATAGGCCCCTACAACTTAGAGAATCATGTGTTGTGTGTGTGTGTGTTGTTTTTTTTTTTAGCCCCCTTAAAATTATGTCATATTATTCAAAACAGGTATAGCTGTATAGTACAATATCAATTTGAATAGGGAAAAGGTCAAACAAGACTCATTTGATTCTTCAAAACATCTTTCTCTTCAGTCATGTTAGCCTTATACTTCTTTAAATGTAGACTTTTTTTTTTTTTTTTTTTTAACGTCCATATTCATATTCTCATCAGGTCAGATTGAGGGTAGAGCTTGCGTAGTAAACTGGATACCAATTTCTTTTTTAAAGCATGATTCATACGATAGAATAATTGATGCACCGTTCCGACTCACGAGGGGTTTTACTGAGTGCTTTACAGATGCAAATAATATAAACAAAGAGAATTACAGTATGCAGTGGCGGATCCAGGCGGGGGCTCAGGGGACGCGCGCCTCCTCTATAATTTAAAATCCACTTATTGACTATACATGTTAGATTCGGAATTTTTTTCGGCTGCGTCCCCTATTTCCCCAAATTTGGGGGATGCGCCCCCCCCCCCCTCCCGTATTTCTATATCCTGGATTTGGTTTGAATAAAAATATCCTCAAATTCTTATTTGAAACTTTAAATAAAGGAGATACAAAGACATTACATTAAATGTAAAGCGATTGTCATTTTGAATTTTGTAGTTTTATCTCAAAATGCTTCAGCAATCTTTCTGCCTCTGACCGTCTT
>CALNVZ010000641.1:14385760-14409483 GCA_940671915.1 Paracentrotus lividus | reverse complement strand
CAAATATAGAGTCCCGTGAAAGTGAGACGGGTTTGAACGAAGATTAAAGATGTCGAAGAAATTTTGGTCCATCCAAAAGAAAGCGACTCTCTCATAATCATAATGATGAGGCAAAATTGAAGGAGCGACGGAAACGTCGGTAGGGATGCATCGTTTGGAGTTTGTAAAGATTCGTAGACGGAGCTTACTTTTATTAAGGGGCTGTCCCACTGGAGGCGATCGTTGCTGCGACAACTGGCGATCTTGCTGTTGTGAGTGTGGTAGCAAGTTGTTGTTGTAGCCTAGCTTAGATAGAGTCGTATGAATGTATATAATCGCCTTTTTAAAGATTAACTCCTTATAATTATGAAATTATCAGGTTGTCGCCACAACGATCGCCGCCTGTGGGACAGGCCCTTTTCGGCTTTTTATGACGTTCTTACGACGTTTCTACGATCGCCTTCGCAAAGGGGGGATCTGTACGAAGTGAAATACAATCTCAGGCAAGACCATCGAACAATCATAGAACTTACGAATATCTGCGAAGTGCGAACAGTGGTTTCGTACGGCCTTCTTAAGAAGTTCTTACGAGTTTCTTACGAAATGGTCTAAAAATAATCGTGACTGAGGTTTTATATCAATAGGTCACCGCTTGCGGATCTCAAGGTCCTGCATGGAATCGCATCCCCTCTGCCCATAACAAATCTATAAATGACATTGTCTTTATAAAAAAATTAAAAAATTGTATATTATTTCATGATAGTCAATAATTTGTATACCGTATATATTTCTTTTTATTTTGTGTCTTATAATATCAGGAGCACGGCACGTATATTCACGTTGATTTTTCTTTTAATTTCAGAGTACTTCCCTGTGGTATATAAAAGTTATAATCAGTTGCCAATTAGAATTCTTGATGAACAGAATTCTTGCATAACTCACTCTGAGCCAATTATAATGGCAGATACTAATTTGCAACGTAATTTGATCGTAACTGTATATTTTACGGGGCACTGTTTGAGCATTTGATTTTTACAAAATATAAATAAAGTGGAACACAATATTAAACCATTTCTAACACATGCATCATTTAAATTAGATAATTTTTCATATTTTCATCCTACTGCGCAGTTCACAGTCTCTCCTTCCCGGACATAATTTCACCCGACATCAATGACAAAACATACAACGCCACGCGCCTCATTCATTCAGGGTAACGGGATACCATGAACCGACAAAATCATCCCCCTTGCCCCCCTTACTACACCTCTCCAGGGACGAAAAGGCAATCAGACCCCGCATTCTTCAATTGTCGTCGTTGGTGTGGTAGAGGTAGTGGAAAAGGAAGTCGCCAGTCGTGGAAGAATAAGAAGACATGAAAGCCCGACATTGCTTGTGCGTTGTTTCGAAACTCAGATAGTGAGTGTTGTGTGTGTGTGTTGTGTGTGTGTGTGTGTGTGTGTGTGTGTGTGTGTGTGTGGTGTGAGAAGAGAGAAGAGAGAGAGTAGAGGAGAAAGAGAGAGAGAGAGGTGGGTGGTGTATGCGGAGATTAGATGAAAGATAGGTGAAGGGGTATAACATGCAAATGGTGAAACAAAGAGAGAAGAGAATGAGAAGAGAGAGAAGAGCATAAGTAAGAGAGTAGAGAGAGAGAGAGGAGAGAGAGAGAGAGAGAGAGAGAGAGAGAGAGAGAAGTGAGATAGATAGAGAGAGAGAGAGAGAGAGGGAGGAGGGAGGGAAGGGTATTGTTTGTAGGGAAGTCATTAACATGATAAAGATGGAGAGCGAGATACAGCGCGGGAAGAATAACTTAAGTTTTGAGAGAAAATGCAGATGGGATAACGAGTGAATGACAACATAAAATGAACGAGCATAGTAATCATAATAGGGAGTAAGAAAGAGATAGAGAAAGGGAGATAGAGAGTGGTGGATAAGAGGAGACTGTTTCTGGACACTGCGATACTGCGATAGATGGTATAATTTGAATTATACAATCAAGCAAGGCAAAATAAAAAATAACAAATAAATAAATAATAAAAAGAGAAGATTAAAGAGAGAGAGAGAGAGAGAGAGAGAGAGAGAGAGAGAGGTGGGGGGGGGGGGGGGAGAGAGAAATCGAGGTAGTCAAACATGGAGCTAGAGAAGGAAAAAGACAGAGAAACAGACAGACAAAATTTACGAGACCGACTTATTCCTCGTCCATGCAACTCGAAACTTTTGACTAAATATTAACCCTTGGATAAAACACGACACTGACAAACAATACGCCCTCCCAGTTCCAAATTTCTTCTGCTGAAAAGTGCACCCAGGTACGAATTTGTATACTTACATTGCGAGACCCCGAAACGGTGTTATCAAACCAGAATGGGTATTTATTCTCAAAACGGGGAGTTAAACGGTTCAGGAGAAAATGTTTACCCGAAAATCAATCACTTTACGCAACTCAATCATCCCCATCTGTTACAGAGTGAATGTCTGTGGGACAAGAACATCATGATAGCGGGTGTCTTCTTTTTGTTTTTTGTATTAAAAAAAAAGGATTATAATAATGAGCTGGAAAAAATGAAAAGAAGAAGAAAAAGAAGAAAAAGATGAAATTGAGGAATATATTCGTAACCACGTTAATCTGCATTATACTTTTTAATGTGACTTAACGAGTACTAAAACTGGCAGTACGGTACATGTACATGATAGGTCGTAAGAAAAAGTCGTATATAAATCCGCGATAGACCGTAAAAATCACATTGAATCTTGACAAGAATGTGGAAACGTAACGGATCCAATACAGGCCGTGGCTGAATTTTAGTGCGCCTTAAAACCTCATTTCAAATGAATGCAAACACTGTTATGTTTACAAATATGCTTATTTATTTCATTTCAGCAAAAACGAAAATGTCACAATAGGCATTTTGGTCTTGTGGATAGGTTACGGACCTTAGATCACAAGATACGCGGTTCGAATCACTGTAAGGTATAAACTACGCTATGTTCATATCTTAAGTAGATTCGTGTTAAAAAAATAAAAAATAAATAAACTATTACGAAAATTGAGAACTACATTGTGGGATAACCCCCCCCCCCCCTCTCTCTCTCTCTCTCTCTCTTTCTCCCTCTCTTTCTCACACACAGACTCTCGCTGTATTTTATTTCACTGACAATCACTCGCCTCTTTCTATTTATTATACCTTTTATAATATCTAAATTTACATTCGTATCCCTTTTGTTCAAAGCATATTAAAGTTATAAATGGACTGTCGTCATCTGATCAAACAGCATAATTATGTTAACATTAAGTAATACATCCGAATAATAGAATACAAGCGCGGTGCGGCACGAACTGGGCTAGCCGTAAGTCGGGGGCGGAAGGAAGTCGATAAGGCCCCCTCTCAAGAGCACGCTTCGCTAGCTTGAAATTCAAAATCGAAAAAGAAGCGGAGAGGAGGAAAAAAGATGCAGACCCGAGAAATGAAAAATGACATGAGCACACACACTGAAGGACTTTCATTCCCGTTGCTATGCGAGAACACGTATATTTTAAAACCAAATAGTAGAACTAATATTTGAGGTTTTAAATTTAGAACAAGGGCAAAATAAACTGTCAGAATTTAGAGGACGCGTGGATTAGTTAAAATGCTTATTATAATTAACAGTTCTTTCATATTTTGACAGTTATTAAATTGGGAATTTTGATTTTTACGCACACTGTAAAAAATATATGTAATTTTTACAGCAAATCTGCTATCAGCAGAGTCGCCATAAAAAATGTAATTAAAAAGACAGTTTTATTGTAAGTATCTCCTGCAAATAATTACGTGAGAAATACAAAATATACATCAGGAGTAACGGACATCTGTTCCGTTCTAACCAAGTACATATGCTATAAAACTCTAATGATATTTTTCCTTCTCTTTCATCAATTCTTACGGGAGAAATTTACAACAAAACTCTATTTTAAATTACATTTTTGTATGGCGACTCTGCTGACATCTATTTGCTGTATTTTTTCTTAATTTTTTTTTATTTATTTATTTAAATTTTTTTTTTTTTTTATTTAAATATTTACAGTGCATACAGTAGTGTACTTATGTTTGATGTGGTGTTCACAACTAATCGTAGCCTATCTAGGGCAATACTATTAAGCACCATGAGCGCCGAAAATGCGGACCTGGGCGCTATTAAAGTACCCACTATAATTATTATTATCTGGCACGTCCGTGCAACGTAGCTTGCTTTGCACGTAGCCTTCATGGGCCGATTTCTGTGATTACTAGTATCTTTATGTAGAAGAGGTATTGCACATACGGAAAAAAAGGGTATTGCGTGTCGTATCCCCACCGTGCGTGTCTGAAGTATATATGCGACAAAGAGAGTTGCACGCTGCACATAATCTGTTGTGACCGCTGCATAAGATAGATAGGAGTATGTTCGTAGACGTAAACAACAAAAAGAAAAACAAAGAAACAAACAAGAGGGCAGAATCACCAAAAGGGTATGGCACATACGAACCGAAATGGGATCGCTCCAATCTGTTTTTTTTTTTCCTTTCTCGTTTTATTTTGTTTATAGTGTAGGCAGGCATAGTGAAGCATGTATCTTTTAAGATTCAGTGTATTCAATATCAAAATTTATTTTCATTTAGAAACATAAAATACAATGATACATTCAAATATAACATTCGCTTATCTTACTCGTGTTGGAGAAAATACATCGGTTTTAAAGCCCGTTGGTACGGTATTTATAACGCTTAATTTCTTGTAATATCGGGTCAGCGCAATGTAGGAAACGCAAAAATCTAAATGTGTTGTTGTAAATTGAGTTAATTTCCTACCATTTGAATGGCGAGGTAGGATTCTAACAAAATAAGGCTATTATTCTTCTCGCGGCTAAAAGAGATTGGTGATTAAATACTTAACCTGGCTTTCTTCGTCAGTCTTCGTTGTGGCAACCAGGTTAGCCAGGACGAGCAATTCCCTTGGATACTTCGATAAATATCAGCGCGAGCGTCAGTAAATAGACCCTACATTAATTTTGCGAAGTCTGAGACTCGGGAACTCCGGTCCAGTGCACTACATTAAAGCAGCATACTAAAAATACAGTGCAAATAGCAGCGCCAAGCATCTGTCACTCTTGTTCATAAATGCCGCTGTCTCACTTCAACGCAAAAATCGCGGCAGGCTTTAAAGGGCCTGTTTCACAGGAGGCATCGTTGTCACAACAACCTGCGAATTGACACCAGGCGAATGTCCAGTAATAATGAAAAAAGAATATGCCAACTTGAAGAAAAATAAGCAAGTAAAAGTTTAGTTTCGGAAATTTTTGCGGACATTTGGAAGAACAGAGTCATTGTATTAATGGTTCTGAATAGAGCGTTCCCTCCGTATCTGTATTATGTCATATTATTTTGTATCATGTATCATGTTTGATTCGTATATGAAACATAAAACCATACCATACCATACCATACAATTTGCTCCAGCAGGAACAAATTTTAGTGATGATCTTTGATCACTTGAAATGAATAAACCGCTAAATAATGTGTTCATATCTACGGAAGACGTGATTTCATTGTATCCTATAGCATTTTTATCATTAACCATTATTTTGATGCTCTCAACCCAGATGAAATAAAAAGGTATAAAATATTCTTTGGAAAAAAAAAATTGTGCAATCCCGGTTGTGGGAGGTAAAGAAGCTTTTAAAGAAGCGTGAGGAAACGATGCAATATGCGCTAAATGAACGGATAGTTGTTGCTATTGTCATTAATTTTAATCCACATTCAAGGATTAACGAATAAACCAAAGTATATTGCCATTTATTTCCGATTTCCTCCAAGTATTAGCTTAAATCTTCTCGTTCGGCTCAAATTTATTGTTTGTTGATTGGAGATCGTAATCTGTCACGTAAAACGACCGCCGTGTGCAAATAAACCGTCGTTTGTACTGTTCTACAAGAGATCAGAAGAAGTACACCTTTTCATTATATGCCATCCTGTCAGTTGCAGTCGACGTTACCTCTTGCAATGGGCCTACAATTATTATTTTTTTTCTTCAATTTACATATTTTGGTGTCTTTACATTTCATCTGCATATTTGTTTTTATAAATATAGATATAAATAAATAAATTGATTTTGGAGGTGGTCTGCTTTAAAAAAAAAAAAAAACATATCATACACCCCATCTAATTAGAATGAGACGTTATTATACGGTTCAATGACATAATAAACTTTAATTAAAAATTGCGCCATCGGATTTTAGGTATACGGTTGTTCATTTTACACACGAAACATGCAAAAAATCATAATCATACATTTTACATCAATTATCTATACCCTGGTTCTTGTATATGATGTCACTGAACATGACGAAGAAATGACATATTTAGGAGTCATTTTTAATACATGTCTAATCCATCATAAGTGACCTTAAAACATGTACTTTTATGCTTTCATATCAAAGATTTCAATCTCTACATCAATAGACCTATACCCAAATACCTGTGCTCCTATCCCTCGAAATAAAACAACGTTATTCCCTTTTCCTCTCTCGAATTCCCTCTTTTGATGCACACGAAGTGGTTTGCATTTCGATGCTTTTCCGATAACGTTAGCTGCTGTCGTCTGCACAAGCATGATCGTTATCGATTCATATCGTCTGTATAGACACTGGATCGTATGTGGTTGTTTTACGACTAATTCTCCGCCGACAAAATCTCCGCAGTCAATCTGCAGACCCTGAATCTCACGTGGTAATTATACGACTATATCCTCCGGTGACAATTATTTCTTAGTAGTCAATCCCGAACAACGAATCAAAATCATATCTAAGTTCAGCGCTGGACTCTGGTAACCCCGTGGACAATTACCCTCCGGACAAATACCCCCGCAACAAACTCTATCCTTAACATTACACCAAACCCTAATATTATTTCTGGGGTAGTCGGCCTGGCATTGTCCAGGAATAATTTGTCCTGATACTGGCTTTACGATTTATCCTTCGAAGACAAAATCTCCGCGGTCAATCCCGAACAGCGAATTAATGTCTAAGTTCAGCGATGGTCTCGATATACCTGAACGTGTTTGGTAGAGTGGGACTACTCCTTACACATGTTACTCTAGCTCTGGTGTTATTTTCTCCCTTTTTATTTTCAGGGCTTAGTAAGACGAAGGTTTGAAATCAATCGCAAACTGACAATGGCCAGTCAAGATCAATCTTGAATGTGAATTTTGTTCAGAAGACTAACCAGTATCCTACCCCCCCCCCTTTCTTCTTCTTTTTTTTTTCTTTATTTAAAAAAAAAAAATATATATTGCAATTTGTTTACGAGGCAAAGATACAGTGAAATATGAAAGTACTTTTAAAAAGGTCTTGCGTTTTATGTCTGTATTTTGTTCCATTGGTTCCCCTTTAAATCCAGGGATGTCGCCAAGAAAATGAGAATGTAATGCACAAACGCTCTAGGCAAAAAGATCGAATGTCTCCGAAAAGTACATTATAAGAGGCACATAGATCATTGGAGATCAGGCACTGCGACAATCCGAGACAATCTGATCTGAGCACATTTACATTACAAACATTCTTAACATGAAAATAAAGTTTGTTAACGTCGGCTACTACAGTACTAAAAGGTTATACATGTTTAAGGGAAATACAGATAAGAAAACAGAATCTGAATTAAAACAATTTTTTTTTTTTTTGCAATTTTAGATATTGGTTGCAAACTCGAAAATCTGATAGCCATCATGTGGAGGGTTAAGTATGTCTTCACAGAAAATTCGAACTTCAAATTAAATAGTCATGTGCCTTCTTCAATCATGGATCCTTTGAGTCGATCTTTGGAGGTCTTCTTAAACAATTTTTATTTTTCGCCGTATTCTCTTGACTTTTGGGGCACCCGCCACCCCATCCCCGTTTTGAGGACGTTCTAGGGGTTAAGTCCCCAGCTGTCACCTCTCCCCGCCCCTTTCAAAACTTCCTGTGAAGCACCTTCTTTTGAACCGTGCTGACACGGTGTGATTCAGGAGCCGCAGTACGTTTTTGAAAGCGGAGGGGCTGAGCCGAACGTGGAGGGGCTGAACAGGCTGAAAATTAAAAAGCTATGGTCATTTTCGCGTCTTTGTACATGTTTGCTGCATAAAGTGGATGGGCTGCAGCCCCCTATCCCCCGCGGCTCCGCGGCCCCAGATTGATGCATAAACATAAGACACTGTCTGGTGTTCGTGCCTGTGGGTTTAAGGGTTTAAATCATTCGTGTAGATTTTTGCGGCTGTGTATGGATTATAAACACCACACAGTCTCTTAATGCTAATGGCCATTTCACCCTGTAAGTTCGTTTATCTTGTCGCGGGTAGGAATTAGGAAAGCTTTCAAAAGCTCAGCTTCATCGTAAACTCACGAATGAGATGTAAATTTTAGAGTGAAATCATCATTTTCTTTGTAGTGACAGGAGGACAACTTTTCCCAAAGTAGTAGTAGTTGGAGGAATTGTAGTAGTAGTAGCAGCAGCAGCAGCAGCAGCAGTAGTAGTTGTTGTAGCAGCAGTAGTAGGAGCAGTAGTATAAAGCAGAGTAGTTGTAGTAGTAGTAGTAGTAGTAGTATTATAAAGTAGAGTAGTAGTAGAAGTAGTAGTAGCAGCAGTAGTAGTATAGTAGTAGTAGTAGTAGTAGTACTAGTAGTAGCAGTAGTAGTAGTAGTAGTAGTAGTAGTAGTAGTAGTAGTAGTAGTAGTAGTAGTATAAAGTAGAAGTAGTAGTAGTAGTAGTAGTAGTAGTAGTAGTAGTAGTAGTAGTAGTAGTAGTAGTAGTAGTAGTAGTAGTAGTCAGGTTCATGTACTTAAGATCATTAGCAGTATAGTAAGGCAGATTAGTGTATGATCAAAATTGAACGGGAGGGGGCAAATTTCCACTTGTTTAGTTTGCAACCGCAGACGCTAGACATGCTAAACTTGCTTGTCTTTCAAACTCCCAAAAGTGTTCTTCTTTGAAAGAGAGAGAGAGAGAGAGAAAAAAAAAGAAAGAGAGAGAGAGAGAGAGACAGAGGGAGAGAGGAGGAGAGAGAGAGAGAGAAAGAGAGAGAGAGAGAGGAAGAGAGTAAGAGAGAGAGAGAGAGAGAAAGAGGGGGGGGGGGTGAGAAAATGGCTGTTAACGAAATAAATGCAATATACGACAACATTATTTGCTTCTTCAACATCTACCGAAGATCGTTAATAAGGTGAAAAATAGAGGAAGAGAAAACAATTATAAGAAAAAAAAAGAAGAAGAGGAGGGTAGAAAGACAAAGTGACCGAGACAGATATTACATACAAAGGGTGAAGAAGAAGAGGGTGAGAGAGAGAGAGAGAGAGAGAGAGAGGGAGAGAGAGAGAGAGAGAGAGAGAGAGAGAGAGAGAGAAGTGAGGAAAGGGAGGGGGAAGAGAGAAGGAGGGCCGTTACATAATACAAGCGATTCAATGTAGAAAAATGATTAAGTTCAATAAAAAAAAATCAAAGTGCAATGATGATGATGGTGACCTTGATGACAAAGCTGATGACGAAAAAAAGAGAGAAGAAGAACTAAAGATAAATAACGCAAAAAGCACGCGACCGTATAGCGGTAAGATGTTATCACGAATAAAAATGCATGACAACATCTTAACCTCCCCGTGGGACTACACTGCCTCTCGCGTACGCATAAAAGGTTACCGTTCTTCGCAAAATGAGTCAACTTGGAATCACACGCATCATGATTCATCTTAGACCTATTTTTTTTTTTTCTCCAACAAGTCTATCTTTGCAGGGAGAATTACTCAATTATCACTAATCGATGACGAATTCTTTGGAAGGAATTGATAAATGGGCAATCTTTCGGCTTCGCATTGAGACGTTGAATGTGATATTCATCTGATCATATTGTTATTAAAAGACGCTCATGACCATGAAGAAGGGACAGCGTTCATTTAAGTCATCACTGATCAATTTGTTATCAACAGGTTTTTCGAGACGAACGATGTTTGGGTAGATGAATCATTAGTTAAAGAAATTAGGTTGGGCCTTTGTAATCGTGTCTTTATATTTGTCAGAGTGAAATGTCTTTGATTGGTAGCAAATTGCATTTATTTTTTATATCAGTCTTAAATAAGTAGTTGCCAGACAGCGTTTTTCCATGAAGAAATAAATGGCGATATATTAGAAAGTTATTATTGGGAATTTGATGCGTTTGCTTTAAAACAATGTGCATCAATCATGTCAATAAATATTTATAAAGACTGATTCATTTACTTTTTCATTTGTACTTTTTTTTAGATAATTTTTTTTTTAGCTGACAATGTAAAATATGTTAACATTTTAATAATCAAACAAGGTGCAATACCAAAAAGTTGTACTTATCATGCTAATGAGTCTATTATGAGGACAATTCCCTATTTCTCTCTCTAAAATAAGATTTTGGGTCACAATGGTTTCTTTTGACGTGCGCTTCGTGCTGGATGTTTTCTTACACTTTGATAAGCAGACTTAGACTTGACATTCTTTTTGTGAATGACATATGAATATTTGTTAATATATAGGGTAGATGTAGGGAATACCGGCCACTTAAGCTCATTTGTTTAATTAGCACATGAAAACAATAAAATCACAAAAGAGAAAAGATTCTCATTGCTTAGCTACATCATTCAACTTTATTTTCCAAAAAAAATTGAGGTAATCAAATATTTGTTGAGGCAGATATATGCAAATAATGACGTCATCGTAAATTGTCCGGCATTCCCTACAGTGTAGGAAATACCGGACAGTATGTTTTTACCCTTTTTGGGGGGGATAAAGATCTATCTGGAAGCACTGATTTGAATGTAAACCATCAACTTAACATGTTTGTATTGATTTTTGATAACATTATTCATTTTTAGAAGATTATATGCATTTTACTACAAAATTTCAAAACACTCAGAATAACTTTATATCTCATGCAGATCATGACATATCACAATAATAATAAAGAGAAATAGACATTTCAAAATTGTCAAACAATTTAATAAATAAATATAATACATTATATTCAACTTACTATTTGATCTACATGCTTAGCAACTCAACCCGGAAGTAAAACAAACAACCGTCCATGTGGTGTCCGGTATTCCCTACACAAAAAAATGAATGGCTAGCACTTTTCAACACACTGCCACCCCAATACACAGGCTTTGTACAGTGCAAACACTCCATACACGTTTGGCCCACCCTCCACACATGTCCATAATGCATGAAATAGAGGTCATGCCCCAATTCTATTTTTATACCATCACATTCTCTAAAATGTCAATTTTTACATCAGGTCATTTTTCAGGCTGCAAATTTCCTACCTTGACAGATTGTGGTAGTTTTCTCGGAGATTTCTCACTTGTTGTTGTCGAATACAGCATTCAACCTTCCCAGACAGACCACCTGACCAATAGATGCCGGTATTTCAACTCAGTTGATCTTATGTTGGCAGCTAGGGCTGGACATGTGGTGACCGTCCGATATTCCCTACTGTCCGGTATTCCCTACATCTACCCTACATTTGTTTAATCTATGATTTTTTTTTTTAAATATAATTATTCATTTCACACTACCAGCTTGGAGACGTTATCAAAGAGACGTAAATCGATCACTAGTTTTCTGAAAATGTGATACTTCTCTTGGAGGGTAAAAACCTATCATTCTAACACAAAGGGTCTTTTTTAATCACGCAGTTTCCTACAGGAATATTTTTTATTTGAAAGCCTCTTTTACAGTTTCGTATTGGCCGTTCAGTCATATTTTTTGTCGTTATATCTTTACCCTTTCCGACGAAACGGAGATACCTCATGAGGCTCATCACTACCAAAATTGCAAATGGCATGCAAAGATACAGAAGGGCATTGCATCATATCAATCAATAAACATTAACGTCCTATTTGCTCCAACGGAACAACACGAACAAAAATACTCTGCCATGAAATTCAAACCCAGTCCATCGAATGCATCATTCAACAGGTAGCTCTGTTTATAACTTGTGTTTAGATCACCAGAAATCCCTATCTTTGTCCAAGTCAAAAGGGGAGTCAAAAGGACGTTAACGCATAATCAGTTTCGAGAGTGTTAACGCCCTTTTTGCACACAACCGGTTATTATGCTCATGATGGCGTATAAATCGCAGGGCCACAATTTTCATCCGTTGTGCGTCTTTTTTTTCATGTAGTGCGGTTCAGTAAGCAATGATGCAATGCAATGTGCATTCGTGTTTCTAGTTCGCCTTCTTTTTGCCGATGATGACTAAAACTTGCGTTGGCGGATACGGAGGCAAAAAAGGGAAGATAAATGTTCAAAATAAGCCCTTGCCACCCCCCCCCCTCCCCCGTACCGCTCTGTGACCCTTGATAGGGGATGAATATTCAAAATAATAAGAGTAAATTAATGCATAAAACAAGATAGGAATATGTTACAAATAGATCATGTAAAAATTTAGTCGTTTCTGTACACTTTTAATAAAGAGAAAGAAAAAGAAAAGGGGGGAAAATAGGGGTGGGGGGGGGGGCTAAAGACACCCCCGTCTCCATGGCCTTTTAATATCAAAATCTCAAAACTAGCACATCCTGAACAGAAACATCGCAGGTCATTTATGTAGATGATTAGTTGAGGACAGGAACAATTGAATAAATTGAAGATGTTGAATAGATTAATGTTAAATAAAGATCGTTTTCTTGGTACCTATTCTTCAGCTTTTGAAATTAGTTTTAATACATTCTGCTGAAAACAGTCTTTGTCATTGGTGGTGGTGATAAGGGGGAAGTGGATAGATATTAATGAAAGTGGAGGATAATTGAGTGAGATTATCGAAGGGGAAATAATTCGAACGGTATGAAAGCATTATGAATACCAGAAAGTCGTGCATTTATTCATGAAGCGTCTAGGAACGTCTAATTTCTCAAAGCATTTTTTATACGCATATTTTGTTTTCTCCCCCTGCGGCTTTAATGTAATTATATTATTACCAACCTATTACGTCTACCGACATGACCGAGGCTGGTAGACGGTGTTTATAATGTCTGGAAATGGTGATGCTATCGACAGAGATGGTGCTAATGGTGATGGCGAGAACGATGTAGTGAAGATGAGGATAACGGTGGTGGTGATAGTGGTTGTGTTTGTCATGATGACGACGTTGATAATGATAATGAGCCATGCTAATGGTGATTATGATGCTAATGATGAGGATAACGATGTTAACTTTTGGATAATAGTGGAAGTGGTGATGGTGGTGATGACAATTATGATTATGATGACGATGATTATGGCCGTGATGATGATGATGATGATGATTATGATGATGATGATGATGTTGGTTTTGATGATTGTGGTGGTGACAATGATGATGATGGTGACAAAGACTATGATGTTGATTAAGAAGATAATGGTGGTGATGGTGATGCACTGTTAGAACGCGGTTTAAAAAATTTCGCTGTTTAAAAAAATGTTGGTTTTAAAGTTAAACATACTTGTTTAATATTTACACATTGTAGTTTAAAACCGGAAAAGCGAGGTTTTATAGCCTCAAAAAAGTCCTGTTTAAAGATTAGAGTTTAGATATTAAACAGTTTTGTTTAAACAGGCCGAGGCAAATGTCACGTGATAGTCATGAGCCAATGGCATCACTCGTTATATACATGCAAGGTAACATTTCAATCATGGCGAAGGACTTATGCCTCACACATTAAATAAGCATATGTACTGATGTGTTGGCTCAGTGGACAGAGCGTCTGCCTTATAATCGAAGGGTCTTGAGTTCGATACCCGGCCGCGATAACCAAACGTTGGAGCGTTTTTATTTTTGGAGAAAAGCGTTACAAAATAGGCCTACTGTTGATATTTTAAATCACCATTAAACAACAGGTTGTTTTAACTTTTAAACAATAAGAGTGTTAAAGTTTTAAACAACTACAGGTTGTTTAATTTTTAAACAACGCTGTGCGATTCACCGGTTAACACGCAGTCAGTAAAAGACTTCGGTTTCCCTGGGTCATTGTGAGAATATTAAGGGTTGTCGCTGCAAAATTGAGTTCGAAGATAAAAATACGATAAACCATCAGTACACTGAGCCCCTACTGCGTAGTTTACCAACTAATTTCATTGTCTTGAGAATCAATTTCAATATTTAAAAATAAAGAGTTCCAGTATCTACGTGCAGATACTACTGCGCGTCAACGAAATGACGAATGATTTTGGTAATTACCCCATCTACGTCAAAGCTTGGAACATTGACATTTGCCAAATATGCTCTGCACAAAATTTCTTTTCCCGTCAATATGATTTCATTCATTTTTACCAATTTCGTGAAGTATGTTTCGTTCTTCACTTTTTTTTTTTCAATCAAAAGATAGTCTCATAACTTTTATATCTATAATTTTGAATGAATTAGGACTAAAAAATCTTTTTCGTATTATTTTAATCTATTTTGGATGGATCTTATTTCCGAACCATCTGTTTAGAGGACATATGCCAATAAAAAGGTTCAATAATCTGTAAAAATGGTTTGAATTGAAAAATGGAATCGAATAAATTTGATAATATAATAAGTAATAATAAAAAAAACTTAAGTACAAAATAATAATGTTGTAAAGTGCACCGTCCCCAAAATTAGAACCTCATTCAAGCCTCAAAAAAAAAGGGGGGGTCTACAAAATACGCTACATCAAAGCTGAACGAACCCAAATTCAAAAATCAAAACCTGAATTGAAGGCGAAGAAACTTTTGAGCGTTGTGAATCGTCTGCCTCTTATCCCATGAAGGCATTTGGGCGTTAACCTCTAACAGTCTGCCCAAATTGCAAAAGCACCACCGCATTATTCAGGGATTCAATAGCCGGCCGCACAGTGGCCAGAATGCCATTCAACCATGACAAAATTATTTATCATTGAATAAAGCGGTTAATAAATTATATATAGAATGGTTACTTAGGTTTTTGGACCCGTGGATCGATGGGCATATTTCAACCTATCCTATGGACGTACAGCAAAATTACTGTTTCTGATGTGACAATGAAACGTGCAGTGTTACAAACGTTTGAAAATTATATTTACATTGACAAAAATGTTGCTTATTAAACGGTATTTCTTGACACCCGCAAGGAAACAATCATCGCATAATTAACTTGTTCGACGTCATCAAACACTGTTTTCTGATTGGATGAGGCGCATAGTTCGATTTATTTACATACACTTATATGTTATTGAAAAGGGTTAATAAGTTAATGCTTAGATGGGTTGTATGGTGTTTTAGACCCGTAAATCCAATGAAGTGCAATTTAAAATCCATGTGACGTCCAGTAAAAGACTGTTTCTGATTGGACAATGAAATATGCATTGCTACACGTTGAAAAATTATTATCGCATTCGACAAGCATACCTACAATAAAGGGTTTCTCTTCGACCCAAGGAACACATTCAAGCGCATATATCGACTTGCTCCTGACGTCATATAAACGTTGTTTCTGGTTGGATAAAGGCGGCAATTCATTGTTATCTCACAAACATTTTTAATATTTTTAGGTTTGTAATATATTAACGTGGAGTCATTTTAAACCTACGGACACGTTATTATGTAAATTTCGTTCAATTACTCTGACACTTCATATAATTTTATTTCTATTTTTGTTTTTTTTTTTTTTTTTATTTTTTTTTTTATAAGGTATTTATTCATTTCAACCAGTATAATTGTTCATATTACTTAGATAATAAAATGGGGATATATTTAAGGGTTACAGGACAAAAAGGAAAGCAAAAAGAAACAATTTCAAATTGCTGCTGATCTCATACAAAAAGTGCCCCAAAAGTCATGCAACTTAATGTTATCTGATTGGAATAGACAACATTCATTGTGATAGACCTTAAAAGCTTTTCTAGGATTTCCTGGCAAGAACTCATTAAAGGTGAATCAATCGCCTAATCTCCCTTTTTCTTTACTAAAGCGAGAACTTTAATCTTTAAAAGAAAAAAAGAAATCCTTAATTCAAATATTGATAATGTGAAAAGAATTATTATTTGACATTTGAACAACGTCAGCAGGAAGAGTTCACATAACAGCATTGTTATTTTCATTAACGTAAGGTTTTAAGTGATATGGTAGAGCTAATTCTTAAAGCTACGGCCGTGCAATCAGGGCATTATTTATTTGAAATGGAAAACTATTCTTATGATGTAGTTTCTTTCGTTACACTATTGAAAAATAGAAAAGCGATCGTTTACAGTGTTTATTTTCTTCTTATTACGCATCTACGTATGAAAGATTTGTGTAAGAACAATATGTGCATGCGTACAAAGTCCAATATTTACCGAAATAATCCGTGTACGTTTTTTTTGAAAAACGCCTGGAATACTCATTAGCAACTATTAGCAGCGAAAAATTATCTTTGGAAAGCTGAGATGTTGGTCAAAACGTGTTAAGTATAGTCGCCCCTGGAAATTGCTGGAATCTAAACCTAAAAGTTACTTATCCAAAAAATTCAAATTTTTCGACGCATTTTTGTGAATTTTATTACTTATATCTCAAAAATAATACTTTCTTTAAAATTCATATATATCCTAAATGGGTCACTAATAATCAAGAAATGCGTAAGTATCCGCCTGATAAATGGACGCTTTATATTTCTATAAAGCTTTTTGTGAATTTAGCCTTTTCTCCACATTTTTGAGCAATTTTTGGATTATACCATATTCAATGGTTAAATAAACACCTTAAAAAACTCACTAAATTAAATATATTGATGATTCAATAAAATTTAGGATGTTTTCTTTCCAAAAACATATGAAAAAATTCAAAATTCCGATTCACTTTTTTTGAATTTTGGCACAGTTTGGATAGAATTCTGGCCCACTGTGCGCCGGGGACAATTCTTCAACGCATCGCACATGGTCTGTTTCCCTCCCTTTCGTTATGGGGCGTTCAGTGCCATCCGCAAAGTGCACGTCAGCATGCGATCGCCTGACACTTTGCTTGCCCCAGATATCGGTCATAGAGAATGCTAACCCGGTTTTCTAGTGCGTCATGCTAACGATGTAGGCAAAAAAAAAAAAAAAAAAAAAAAAAAAAAAAAAAAAAAAAAAAAAAAAAAAAAAAAAAACCTGTTTTGTGTATAACAAAACAGTTGTGTTGTTTTGCATCGATTTTTTTTCTAATCGAATTTTCAACTTTAGAAGCTTGCTCCATCCATTTTTCGTTTCGTTCATAATGATCATTTCTGAGATAACTTTGAACAATTTCTACCTAAATGTGTCATAATGTATGTTTAGACTAATTCATTCAATGGAAATTCTTTCTATGATTGAAAGGAATGGTCTGGTGAGATCAAAATAAACTAGTTTTCAATGTACCTCTGTCTTCAGTAGTTTTGTACAAGCTCCAAAGTCTAATTTCACGTACGTAGACCGCGAGTAAAATAACCCAGCATATCGTTCTCTACGTTGAAACTCCAAATATTGCATCTCTTTAAAGATTTTGTACATAAAACGCCACAATGACACTGCCTCAACATAAAAGTCTCCTACAGAATACCAGGCGCGGATCCAAGAAAATCGAATTCAATGCATTTCGGGGGGCCCAATTGTCTGGGGACAAAAGCGGCTCTTATATGTTCAGTTCAGTTTTCAGTTCAGTTTAGTTTATTTCATATTTCACATTAATATAATACAAAATATACGACATATATTACATTATCAAAATAGAAAATACATGTTATAAATTAATCATACAGGATTTTATAACAGTGAAATATGGGGTAATCTTAATAAAAAGCTAGGCTTGTAGAGTATAGATTCCCTCGTAGTGAGTTGAAATCATTAAATTAAATTGAAAATAAGACAAACAAACATAAGGAGCATAAAGATCAAAAGAGACCAACAAAAAAGCGAGCGGCGAGTACAAATTCTATTGGAGGGCCTGAAAAGAAGCTTATATTTTAATAAACAAAAACCTTTAAATTTGCATTTGAATATTTGTAAGGATGTGGAAGATATTAATTCAACTGGGAGTTCGTCCACAGTTTGGGTCCAGTGAATATAATTTGATTTTGAGCGAAAAGCTGTTCGAGTACGTGGAAGTGATAAGAATGTGACTTTGTCGTGTTGGATAAGAAATGTATGTTATAATTCATGACAACAAAGGATACAGGAGAGGGTAATTCATGTTTTGTTAGTAGAAACATAAATATTCCTAAGTTGTATGAAAAGAGATCTTGGATCTTAAAGAAGTCACAATGCATGAAAACAATGGGGTCGTATAGGTTAGAAAAACTCTGTATTTTTTATTATTCTTACAACTCCTTTTTTTGTACTAGTAAAATTTGATCAATGAGGCATTTAGAGCTATTCCCCAGGCAAAGAAATTCCGTAATTTAAGTAAGGAGAATTAATGTATTGTATAGAGTAATTAGGACATGAGAAGGAAGAGTATTTTTTAGTTTACCAATGACTCCTGAGTTTTTTCTGGAAAATGAGTTTGCGTGATATAATGTACATGTGTTTTCCAAGTGTAATTTGTTATCAATGTGTATTTCCTAAAAATTGTTGTTTCAACTTGGGCAATATTCTTATGATTTAGGAGAACAGGTCCAGGTAAAACTTCTAGAGTGTTTGCTGAATAAATAAATTTGTTTTGTTTATATTAAGTTGATAACTTATTTGCTTGAACCAAGTTTAATACAAAGATGCAATTCATATTTACATTATTAAGTAAGATTTGGGATTTTTTAGAAAGAAGATATTAAGAGTCATCAGCGAATAAAAGAAAAGAAAGTTTATCTGAACAATTTGGAGAAATCATTTAAATAAATAATAAACAATAGCGGGCCAAGTAAGCATCCTGAGGTACTCCGCAAGTAACACTTTTTGTTTCAGATTCATGGCCATCTAATTACAACGAATTGATTGCAATTAGAAAGGTAACTCCTGAACCACTTCCAAGGCTTCCACGAATTCACGTAATGCGATAATTTAAAAAGAAAACGTCATGGTCTATGGTGTCGAAGCCTTGGAGAAGTCCAGGAAAATACCAATGGTGTGGGAGTAGTCGTCAAAAGATTTTGCAACTTTATTTATAAACATCAGAAGGGCATGGACTGTTGAATGTTTTTTTTCCGGAAACCAAATTTGTGATTTGGAGACAAATATTGTAGTTGTTAAAAAAAATCAATTGGTGCGGGAATAGACTATTTTTTCAAGGATCTTGGGAAATGAAGTTAAAAGAGAAATGGGACGATATAATTTCCTATAATCTTTGCTTTACTACCCCTTTTTATGAATTGGATTACTTTAGCTATTTTGCAAATTATCTGGAACTATACACTTGTTAAGGATACATTAAGTATATGGTGTAAGGGGTTCAATGATTTCATTAATGATTTTTTTTATAAGAAAATTTGAAATGCCGTCAAATCCGGAACTTTTTTTCGGTTTCATCCTATTTACTAATGAAAGACCTCATCTGCAGTACTGGAGAGAAAAACATAGTCTGAAGTTCTGGGTTTATTAAAATGTGCGTAGCATCTACATGATTAGAATAGCAGTGCTAAGATTGTGGGCCAATATTGACAATATATTGAATATTTCAGCTATTATTTAGTCCTGATACTTCGTAATTGTTCAATGTTATGTTATTGATAGAAGCTGATTTAGATTTTGTTATTCATAACACATTAGTTATGACCTTCCACTGTACTCTAGCATCAGATTTGTGTATTCAAATTGTTTGAAAGAAAATTTCTTTTTGCATTCGTAACAAGGAAGTAAGGATATTACGGTAGGTGGAATTTTTGTTTTATCATCTGCTCGGTTTTAGTTTTCTTGTATTTATTAGAACAAACGATTTTTTTTATTTATCGAGCCGAAGAGAGAATTTGTAATCCACGAGAGCGGGAACTTTTTTGTATTTTGTTCGAAAGACTGTAAGGACAAGTGCGATATTAAACCGATCTGAACAAAGTTGATAATGACATTAAAAGCTTCGTTTGCATTCCTTTGTTATACACCTGGGACCAATCAGTCTGGGCGGAGATTCTTTTAGTCTTGAGATGTTGTTTTCGAAAACGTTCGGGTCAATCTGGTGAGGAAGATACGGTTTTTTCATTGTAAGGGTGAAAATACACTAGACTGGGAAATGGTCCGAAATGTCACTTATTATTTATACCAGAATTCGTGGATTCTAGTGAATTTGAGAAAATGTTATCAATGAGAGATTGAGGAATTATTGGCTATTCGGGTTGGTCTATTTAATCAGGGGTACAAATGATTGCGAGCATATATCACAAAAACGTTGGACAATTGTACTCATGAATTACATTTCAAGAGGTCAAGGTTGAAATCTCAAATATAACAAGTTTTATTTCAAGAGAAGGGCAGATAATAAATTTTTCAAGAATAGTAAGAAAGTAATGTGGGTTCGATTTGTGGTTGGTTTGTAAATTTTTCCTATTATGTTTTTTTTTTCCAGGAGAATCAGTTCGATAAAACAGTTTCGAACATTTTCGAATATGATTTACGATCCTCTAAACATTTGGATTGAAATTTGTTTGATGTGTAAATACCCACACCACCACAGTTTTTCCAACTACATTTTCCCGATAGGAATATTGTAAAGCAAATTAGGGATAAATATCGTCCACGACCCAAGTTTCACATAACCATTTATTGCAAAATTCAAAAGACAGCTGATCAAGAAAAGTTTTGAAGTAGTACATATTTTGTTCAGACCTTCTTATGTTAAAATGAAGAAATTTGAAGTCGGTACTAAGAGTGCAAGACTCCTTGACAAACTGACCTCTGTAAATATTTAGATTCTGAAATAGGTGGTGAAGGATCGTTAGGGTCATGGTTTATAAAGAATGGAATTGTTTCGATTAAAATATTTACACCAATTCTTTCTCGAAATTATCTGCACCTTCTGAATTACAAATAGGATAACAATTATCTTGAGGTTCATTGAATAAAGCATCGAAACCAGTATCATCTAAATCACATAATGGCAAAACACTCATTGGAATTGCATAGAGGTAGGGTAACATTCATCGTGGTAACATATACAGATGTTTCAGAGTAGGGTGTACCAGTTATTCAGATAAGGATAATATTTGCAAATAAAAGAACATTACATGACAAGCAAGTTAAAAGCAGAATTTGAACTGTATATGTGAGTTGTCTAAAAGAATTCTAGTGTAGCGTGGCCACTAGATAAAAACAAATGATTATAGGCCCAAATGCATTACATACAGTGTACTCGAGAAAAGAAAAGAATAAATCTTATAGACAATTAGCATGTAAATGGATATTTACTTAAATGTCTCGAAAACAATTTCAAATAGAACCTCACTAAAAGGACATGAAAACCAAGATACGATTCTCACTGGCAACACCCCTATACTAAATGAGTCATAACCTTGATACATTTACCTTTAAGTCTAAACAAAATGCTCAGACCAATCCTGGTATCATGGGTATTCATGATGAGGAGGGAAAAAGAATTATTGTTTACGCATGGCCCGGTAAGTTCATTTTGTGACTCCGGTCTGCGTCCGCTACTGGATATACAATGTCATGACGTCTGTGTTAATGTAGTTCCACTTGTCTTATATCTGCCCAAGATTCACTGATCTATCTCTCTCTCTCTCTCTCTCTTCTCTCTTCTCTCTCTCTCTCTCCCTCCTCTCTCCTCTTCTGTTTCTGTCTCTCTCCCCCCCCTCGCTCTCATCTCTCTTTTAAGAACAGCCTCAAGGAACACCCTCAAAACCGCTGAGTTCTTTCTGGAAATAAAGTTTTTATCCGTATGAGGATGGAGGCGATCTTGAGTAGCAAGGATTATTCTTGACTTCGCTGTCGTCGTGCTCCATTCTAAAGTAAGAGGGTGCGTCGACGTTCATAAAATACTAGTCTTGTGCTCTAAGACGTTATCGAGTTACCTTGATTATTCTCCTTGTTCGTTTGTCCAGTTGTTGTCGTTGTTTTGTATTTTTAAAGATTTAATATGGATATATTTTACACGATTCTTTTCTTCAATATACTAGTAATACCTAAGATATTTCGTAGGTTTTCGATTTTGAAAATAACACTGAACTTCGTCGAACATTAATTATTGAACAGTAACAATCAAAGCTTGACAACTGAAAAGTACAAAGGAAACTGCGTTTGTATCACCAGAACTATCTTTGAATGTGGAGGGTGAAACACGGGGGCAGACGACACGTAAAGTGGTAAACTATGGCAACGCTCTTCGGAGATAAGCGCGCCAAGATTGATTTCATTAGAAGAATTGAAAAAGCGAACCACTCTGAGGATGAGCAAGCATTGTGTTTTCGCATTTCAATATTATCGTGGATCCAATGACAATAGTGTAGCTACGAGGCTGCCTGAGACAAATACTTCTGCGGTCTGATAGGAATGATTGAGGATGATGATGATGATGACGACGACGATGTTGACGATGATGATGATGATGATAATAGTTATGGCGAGATTAAGACTTTGTTGATGATGATGGTGGTGGGGTAGGACGTAATAATAAAGATGTAAATGTTTAAAAGGACTTGGGGTAAAATATGATTGATATGATATTATTGGATGCATGATTTATACATGATTATGATGATGATGATGATAGTGATGATAGTGTATAGATATGAATGGTGATAATGATGATGATGTTGATGATGATGATGATGGTTGATATGATGATGATGATGATGATAATGATGAAAATGATAGTTGATGATATAATGATGGCGATGGTGATGATGATGGTGCAGTGTGTTCCAATGAGTCCGTAATTTCCATGCTATCCATTTTCCGAATTCAGAGTGCTGTTCTCCATAAAACCAAATGTTTGATACTTACTTACTTTTCGTGCATGGACACATGCAAATAGTGTGAAGCTCGATTAATCAGGGTTTTTTGTTTTGTGTTTTTTTTTGTTTTTTAATAACTTTTCTCTTAATCGTCTTCTTCTTTTCCGTCCTTCCTTGGATGTCTTCATCTTTTTGTTTCTTCTTCAGCTTTTCACTGTGTTAATACTCCGAAATGATTTAATGTTCTCATTGTTTTCTTCTTTTTTTTCTAGTATACATTAATCTCATTTCCTTCTTGTTGCTCTCTCTCTTTCCATTTCAGTTCAGATATGCTTCTTTGCATCCTCTTCATCTCGTTTTTCATTTCACTAGAGACTTACATCGCTCAAACTGGTCAGTCTAATTAATTTAATCTTGGAGACACTTAGCTCCAGTGGCGTATCCGTTATCAGGTTTCTACACGTTGCAGTGTCCGGTTGTATCAACTGTCATAGTGGGCCTAGATTGTATGCCCTCTATGCGAGGTACGATACCTAGGATTAGTTCATAACTCCGAAATATATTATACATATCATCTTGTTCACGCGGAAGTTGAGTTGGAACATGAGCGCGTCTGCGTGTTTGTTGAGAGACAGAGGGTATGAGCTATCATTCCTCACACACACCCACACCCACACCCACACACAGACACACACACACAATCAAACACACCCTCACACACACACACACAAACACACAGACACCCTACACACACACACACACCACACACACACACACACACACACACACACACACACACCACACAACACACACACACACACACACACACCATCCTACGCCACTGACATTGCCTTTACGATGTTTACCATATCATTAGCATTACCACACTGATGTTAGAAAAAAAGTTAACAAGGTTATGTAAAATCTTAAACA